>JASUAD010000028.1:27200000-27800000 GCA_037013555.1 Sextonia rubra
GTGGCTAAAGTTTTGAAATGATTGGAAAGAAATATGGCATTTGCAAATGTCATCTGCCATATTGTGTTCAAAAAATTTCAACATGGCAAGTCCTTATAAAAAAATTTTACTAAAGGTGCCTTCTAGACTTAGACATTTGCCCTTGAGCACTCAAAGTTTAAGTTCTTTTTAAAAAATGTTCATGAGATATTCTTACGCTGTGCAATATTGCATATATTTTACTGCTTGAAATCAATTTTTTTTTTTTTTTGAAAAATTTAGGGCAAATGGTAGGTCAAGGGCAGCTTATCCTCACAATCCCTTTATTTTTAGTAGCTCAAATTTCCCTGGTGAAACTAGGGTTGTAAAAATGGGCTGGTATGGCTAGTTGACTGGGTTGGCTATGTCGACCCAGCCTGGCACGACCCAAAGGTTAGGCTGTGCCGGGCTAGGGTTGCCTGGCCATGGCACTGCCCAGCACAGAATTTATTTTCAAAATAATTTATTTTTATTGAATTTAAATATAAAATATAAAATAATTAATTTTTCCCTTGATTTGTATATTTCAACATTTGTAGATTTATTCTACTAGTTTCAATGTTATTTCAAGTTGGCGTGCACAAAAGTCGGTAATGTCTTTATATAAAAAATATTTTTAAAAAAATTACGAAGGGCATGTGGGCCAGCCCATGGGCATCACAGCATCGTTCACACTTCACTCAGATGGGCCATACATCTGGTGAGCACCATGCGGCCGGTGCACAGCTGATAATGGTTGGTGCTGTAAATTCAGAAATCTCCAGGGGCCATGCATTTTTGGACAAACCCATCAAAATATCTATGTACTGTGAATATCTAGACTAGAAGCATCCTGTCGTTGTGTCCTAATATTGTTTGGTCGCACATCTCTTTCTGGGACGTTTGCGTCTCCAATAGAGAGAGAGAGAGAGAGAGGAAAACGTGAGAGAATGAAATCTAGACGGTTTAACTTGTCAAGAGTAATGATGCATGCAAGTAGTGATCTTCCAACTGAGCAGGAAACAATTTCCTCATTCTCTGTATTGTTTCAAAAATATGATTTCAAAAAGCATCGGCTAAACCCAACACTTTTGCATATCGAAATATATTTGCTAACTTCATACCTTACCATTAAATTAAAGGATAATCAGAAACAAAATGCACAATTTCGTTCTCTTAGATTAATTTTAAAATGCTTTGGAAATAAATAGAATGAAAAATGAGTGTAGGACAGCCAGGTTATGAGGACCTAAATAGGGCCTAAGCATTGGCAAACACAATATTTTCGTTTGTTGAGGAGTGGATTCAAACAAGTAATTGGATTTTGTGCGTAAACAGAGAGTTTTCATGCATGTTTTAGAGGCGGATCTAAGTCCGATATAGATGACTGTCCCCATCACCATATATGTGGGTACACCCCAGGGATATGGGGTGCATTTTGCTTATGTTACTTTGGAACAGCTTATCTTAGGCAAGTACTAACAAGGAAATTAGTGTAACAAGTAAAGTCCAGTCAAGGTTCCACTGAGACAATAAAACTTCCACGCGTAAAAGGCTGACGGGACACAAACAAGAAGTTGATCTAAGTGACGGGCTGAGCAATTTCATTAGCATTATCTTCCACAGTCAAAAGGTATTGCTAGTTGAATTGAACGGATTTATTGACAAAGAGGACCTGCATACTATTATAACGACAGAAACATTCCATAAGATTCAAGAACCACAGATGGGTGCCTTTTGTTAAAGCCAAATACTTTTCATTAAATTGGATGAATCACATGCTCAAACAATATACAAGACGCACCATGATAATGCGAAGTTTTATTCTTCAAGAAAGTTTTCATATACGGAAGTTTCCCTGAATTAAAGGCGTTTATTAAGAAAATAATTCCTTAATAATTCATAAATTAGTGACACTGGGTTCTGAATTTCGAACATATAATTGCTGACATTTGTGCCCAGCGCTTTCCACAGATTTTGTTTTCGCATTGATTCATTTTAAACCAAAAATGCAAACAGAAAGCTTCACTTTCTTTAGAGTTTCATTTTCCATTGATTGGTAGGACGACTTCCTCTCGGTCAGTGAAATAAATTTCTCTAGCACAGTGGGAGCACATTAACCAAATCTTCTTTATGCAAAAAGCACAAAAGGATAACCTACTTCCTCAATGCAAAATCTTTTAAATTGTCATAGATGAAAGCAAGGAAAATCGCTCTATCTAGCAGAGAAAAGACTCTTGAGTTTTCTTTTTTCCCTTCCTGCCATCTTGAAACACGGGGCCCATTGAACTGCTAGGATTGCTGATAATGCCCCCCACATGTGCTGAAATCTTATCGGGAGGATCATTCAAAATGTTGGGAAAAGCAGCGCAACGAAAATACCCGCGATCAACGGATCAATGATGATAAATACACAGCAATCACACACTTGAACATAGCAATTTTACGTGGTTCGGCAACTTTGCTTACGTCTACGGAAGGAGAGAACTTATCTACTATGATCCCATCTCGATCCCCTTAGAATCTATAGTTGTAATACATCAATATATATATAGTTCTCGCTTTCTTGGCCAATAAAAAAACCCATACATAATAACTAAAATACCCGTAATGCTGAGCCTCGGTTCTGATTAAACCAGATAACCGATCTGGCTAAACCGAAATACAAAACAAAACCCAACACAAAATTCATCGTGTCTCTCGAAGTGACGATAGATTATTGAGAACTAGATGTAAAAAAACTTGTTGGACCCAGTTTTTCACCGACAGCCCATGGATGGATCCCTTGATTCTCTATCTGCGTGTGTACACTTTCCTTCCCGTGTGTGCAAATGTTGTTGCTTCAAAAGCATGCTCCTCTTCCAATTGGTTGGATTTTCTCATGTGTTTGGCTGGGTTGACGAAAAAAGTGACAATAGATTATCACAACCGGTTCACCCAAAATAATGAGGCTTGTTATTATTTTTCCTTAGAGCCAAAAGAGGAAGTTCTCTTTCTCAAGTCTCTCACTCCGCATGGAATATTCTGAAGATAGAAGTATTATTATTTTAAAGCAGCGACCCATCAGACGGATAAACTTGTTATGCGAGTGAATACTGTGATACTGATACCTTTGTTGTTTTGTGTTTTTACCATGTCGGACTATAGAGGAGTCATCATACATTTAACTTAATGACCATGCATAGATCATTGGCCGTGTGTAAAACTAAAGTATTAATACCACTCAACCATGGGTTTGTTGGCGACCCTGACACTTGGAGGGGTTTATTGCCTCCGAATTACAAAAGAAGGGTTCGTATTTGCCATTTATAAGGTGGCACTATTTGACATTATTGACCAGTTTCATGCTGATAGTCACTGGCTCAACAATACGACTAGACGTCAGATTACTGAACCCGGACGTCAGTCACATATGACATGAGAACGTGAGCTTGACGCCTTAAGCCACCTTCCGTTTCCTTTCTCAAAACATCACATTTCCAGGGATGTAACAGACATGGATGTGTTTCCTTTCTCACTTGGTCAAGATGCAGATGGGAAGAAATTGTCATTACTGCAAATCAATGTTCCTGGTCATCTAATGCGGCTCAAATACTAGCTAAAAATGAACACATCTCACATTACTTCCCCTTAAAAAACACATCTAAATGCAGATTATTTACTAATGAAGTGAATTCTTTAATCGAGCTGCCAACCTGTCCTGAATCCAATCCGATAATTTCAGGTTCAGGTTAACATTTCCAACCCAATTAATAAATGGTGTCAAGTTCAGATTGCAGTCATATGCACTGCACCGAGGGGTCAATCCCAACAAAAATGCATCCTGACCTGAACCATTAATCCACCCTACACCATCAGTTTTTTGGTAGGTGATATGATATCCATCTACAACATTTGTTAAAAGTATCCAAACCAAAATAGATGATTGGATAACCTTTGTGATCAGCTGGCCACAACTACTCATTTGTAGGGTTGGAATTGGCAATGGTGACCTGGTGATCAACAGGCCTACCAATCAAAATTGCTCCATGCTGGATTAATGAGCCCACAAGGAGCCGGATTGAATTCAGATGTGATCAAGGGTGTCATCTCACACAGCTGCCCCGAGATTGGTCCTCGTGCAGGCAGGTCCTCACAAAATATTGTACCACTCACCCATCTCGGCAAAAAATTCTGACATATGAGGTCTTCGACCAAAAAAATCACCCAACAACAGTGTCACATAAGAAAGGAACTAAATACCACTTCCAACAAGTTCACACATTACGCCACTGTAAATACTATTACAGTTCTCAACATCATCGACATAGCAATTCCAAACATACAATGCACCTCACTGTAGCTAAGTTAGTCTGTAAGCGAATCTTTACCGGTCTGTATCTTACAAATGAATGAACTTTCAACTTTACTACTACCAGAGTTTTTCTCTGAAATGAGTGAAATGAAACAGAAAATCATAACTCTTCCTCCTAATTCTACTTCTAATTGTAAAACTTTTGTCATTTAACTAGTAGTGATTTTAGGTAATAAGCATGCTACCAAGATACTCTGTATGAAACATATGCATCTTTTTCTTAGGACTGCTAACTTTGAGATCAGCTAGCAGCTTCCAGCTTTCTCTGCTGAGAGATTCTCTTCGCCACCCAAATTTAGGTTGCAAATTGTATGACATCTGAATTTGGTTACCTTTCTTCAGCTGAAGGCAGCCCAAATTTTGGCAATGGAGAGTTGGTCATGTTCTCAGGTTGCTGGTCACTGAAATGTTCATCTTCCTTCTGGTAGTAGATTTCATTGGCACTCTCTGTCACAGGAGATTTAACAAGCGGAACGACCTGAAAAACACTTCAAACCAGTGGAAGTAAGATTCTCCAAACTCCCATGTAGGAATCAATATTTTTTTTTGCAATTATGATATACAAGAAGAAATAGTACAGAAGATTTGTATGCATTACCTGATCGTTGCTTGAAACATCAGCAACTGCAGCCCTAGGTCTTTTCTTACGCGATCTGCTTAATGGTGTGCTTTCAAAGTCTTCTTCCACAAAATTCTGGTCTGACACCTCTGAAAAACCCAGATCAGCCAACCAATTAGGGACTACCAAAATATTGTCTTAATTCAGCATCTCCACTTAGTACATAGTGATAGTGTTGAAAGTCTTAGGATCAAGAAAGAGATTTATCATCATCAGAGGCAGTGCAGTCAATGGGCCTGGGTCCAGCTCATATAATCCTGAGTCTGAATCCAATAGTACTAAATTGAAACTCTTGGAAGAGCACCATAGGCTGGACCTGGATAAAAAAGCCTAGTCCAAAACCTTTATCAGGCCTGACATAATTCAATAGGTCCAAACCTGTTGACTATAAGCCATAATTACACATTTATTGATTGAATAATATGTACACTGCATACAGTATGTAGATATTATACCATAAACAAATAACCCAAAAAAAAAAATGTAACAAAACCTAAACCTCCCTTCTCATTCGAAACTCCAACGAGTTAAAATGCTGATTCATTCACATTCAAATTGGACCCAGATGCAAATCATTCGAGGGCTCCCACAGTCCCACTATCTCTATCAAGTGGAATATTATTCACGGTTCAAATGTCCGTGTTAGACTTGTATCCAGACTTTCAAATGCAGCCCGAATTCAAGATGTTGACAACCCTTATTAGAGGATAGCCAACCACGACCATCAAAAAATTCCTGGGTCTTGAGTCAAGTAGTAGAAATAGATGGTTACGAGCATACAGCAACTGCCCATATTTATACAGGAAGAAGGCCAATATTTAATTTCTATGATATGGTGACCTGTATTCTTTTTGTTTAAGAATGAAACACGGTCTTTAATAGTCTCAAACACTTTCTTTCTTTCTTTCTTTATTTACAAAGATTGGTTGGCTACTTTCATGCGATCAAGACCTATGAACATTAAAAAAAAAAAAAAGAATTAACTCATACTACAGAGGAAGACCACAAATAGCATCTACTAATCCAGGTAATCATTGTTTTTACTACCACTATACCAGTCAATATCGAAACTGTACACACTAGTATCATATGAACATGTTGATTTACCGCCAATATATTGTTGGCAGCACAACATTCATGTAATCTTTCAAATGGATGATGAAAGAGGTGTACATATCAGTATATCACACAACTCCAGTGACACAAGATGTCTAAGCACTATCTAGAACAAGTTCTGTTTATGGCATAAGGATCAGATTTCTACAACCACGCTCCAACTTCAATAGAGTTTATGCCATCAAAGAGCATGCAGTCTAGAATTAAGCATGTGCTTTTACAAGTACATATGCTTGGAGGTACAATAATGAACAAACTAGCATGCAGTCTAGAATTAAGCATGTGCTTTTACAAGTACATATGCTACAAGGTACAATAATGACAAACTAGTGGTAGGAAAAGCGAACTTTCTTTCTTTCTTTCCTTCTTTTTTTTTCTTTTTTAACGAAAGCTAGTCTTTATTGAAAACCCTCATTTTTGGAGGAGGAAAACCATATTACAACAAATACCAAACAGGCTAACATAAAAAAACAACTGAAAAAGTAGAAAAAAGTAAAGAAAAAAAAAACAAATAGCTACTGTTGAAAGCTAGGCAACCCCGATTGATCAAGAATCAAACAACCAATGAAATGCGGAGGATGCTGAGCGGCAGAGGAGAAAGCAGCATCATTAGCAGTAGCAACCAAGTTTGCCAACCCATCTGCTAGACCATTCCCCTCACGAGAAACATGTTTGATTTCTATATGCATTTGTGCATGGAAAAGCAAGATATCTTTCCAAATTTCAAAATACTGCCAAGGAGGGTTTGTGCTATTCTTGAACCAGTTTACAACTACCAAAGAATCAGTTTCCACAATTAAATCATAAACCTGCAGTTGATAGCAAAGAAGCAAACCAAATTTAAGAGAAAATTACTCTGCATACACATTAGTACCATGCCCCAAAGAACAAGAAAACCCATAAAGGAAAGATCCATCACTAAATCTAACGACACCACCACAACCAGCCACCCCAGGGTTGCCCTTTGAAGCTCCATCTAAGTTCAGTTTTAGCTTCCAAAGGAAGGAGTTCACATTTTCTCCAAATTCTAGGTTAATGGATTTATAATCTCACTATTTACTAAGGTCATGTGCATGTGTGCTTGGTATCTAAGAGGGGTGTTGGCAATAGTACTAGACCCAGGATAACGTATATCACGAAGCAGATGGTCTGTTGCTGTAGAAAATAGATCTCCACCCTCCCTGTAAGTGTTAAGAGAATATCAAAGCAGCTCAAAGAATTGAATCTGGGAAGGGAGTCTACTGTATTTTCTGAAATTGGACCAAATATAAGGAAAAAATTAAATCAGATGTAGACATGTCTTCACCATTGCATTCTCCACCATTTACTAAGTGCTTCACCAACTATAACAGATAAGCATGGGGAGAGGGGATCACCTTAAGAAATGCCCTATGATGCCTTGAAGAACCCTGTGAGAAACATTTATGAAAACACAAAATGATGTGAACTCAAGCACTCATTTATCCATCCCTAAATTTAACAATGTACTTCATCCTTTTCATCACAATGCAAGAATCCACACCCACCCTATCTTATACCTTCTCCAAGTCTAGCTGACACAAAAGGTTAAGGGTCTTTTGAATTTGCTTCGCGCCCGCATACTAAATTGATGCAAAATATCATCCAAAATTTGCCTACCAGTAAGATAATGGGAAGAATCAATTATTTTCCCCTTTGCTACCAAAAGCCAAACACCCAAAGCCAGATGTTTTCCAATTTTTCACATTATACACTGTCCCATCAGAAGCAACTATAAAGTCAACAATCACTCTTCTACTCTCCAACAGGAGACCTCCCTCAACGATTTTTCATCCTTCTCTTCAATCGAAGCATCCCATGAAAGAAACTGGTATTTCAATCTGACACATTCGAATGCCAAGTTTCCAGTTCTTGAAATGTTATCTGTGCCAATCAAAACATGAGTGGTAATACCTTCTTACCTGAAAGCATAGACTATACTAGCCAGATCAAGTAAAAATACCAACTCAACCCATATCAATATTCAAGCATTATGATGTGCCTTCATGTCAACTTCCTAACGAAGTGAAGTCTTTTCACATTAGTACCCTATACAAATGAGTCATCCAAGCACCATTACCAAAACAAAGAAAAAATATTAATGTGAAGGTTCAACTATTGGAAGCACAAACCTTAAACTTTATGCTCAATTGAGGATATGAAAAAGAAAGGAAGAGTTTCAACTGGGCTTACTAAGTTGGGCAGAAAGCTACCTGCATTGCTGCCTACAGAGTCTTGGCGACATATGACAGAGTAACAAGGAGATAGTTTGCTTGAAATTGTTCCCAGCCCAAAAACTCCTCTTCTGTACTTCTGCCCTCCGAAGTGGACTATGTCACTAACCAGCTTGCCATGCTGTGGAATATCACTTGCTGTTAATTTGAGTTTGAGGTTTTCGGTCACAGAAACTGGACTGGAAATGCTGGATAAATTGTCGGTTTTTCAAAACAAGGCAAGACTCATTTCCATTTTTAAGTCTAGTCCGAGTCCTTTCAAAATTAATTTTCTCCCCGCAGCCTCTTTGAAGAACCTTAAGACAATTCAATTAGAGTTTGGTTCTGAATATAATAGAATGAGCAGACAAGAAGATAACTGAATTTTTAACCTGATTAGAAGAGAAATATTCATTAGAATTTGATTGTGACGAGTTTGGAGCAAGCAATTTTTGTCTTCTAGACGACCAGACATGCAAATCCCGCAAGCGATTGTCCTGGTTGTATAACTGGTTGACAAATGATGCTTCGATGGAGTTGAGATACAAGTTGTGCTTCTCATCTGTCCATTTGAGATACAAGTTGTGCTTCTCATCTGTCCATTCTGTTGACAATGATCCTACCATTTGAGGGTCCTGATTTGAAGACTATATCATCAAAAGTTGAAACTCTTTTCATGAAAATATACAGAACCAGGTCAAAATCATGGAAACAGATTAATGGATTTTTGTCTGCTTTTTTAATAGAAGTATAGGTGCAATTCCATTTCCTTTTTGATAATGTCATACAAGAACTCAGGATTAATTACAAAGATCTGAATTAGATTACAGAACAAGACACTAAATTACTTGAGAAAAGAGGAACTGATGATTCATGAATAGGCAACATAAAATCGGCACAGAACCAACACAATAAGGTAGTTTTAATTTTTGTCAGTAACCAAAAAACTAGGAATGATGGCCTAGCTTTCAAAAATATTGAATTGGATGCCAAGTCCCCATTTAAAAGAATATATTGTGACAAGTGAATATTTGTTTCAACTTAGAAATAAAATGCAACAGAAAGTTGTGTAATGCTGGGAAATAAAAGAGCTTCACTATGACAGGCGCAACCAGTGAAATCTTGCAGTTCTCCTAAAATACTCAGATCATATAAAAAGTTAATGAAATGTAGAAACACTTTTAACACATTACCAAGTTTACTCAAGTGATTCATCAAAACCTTTACCTTCTATAAGGAATCAAATAGAGACCCAATTTCCCATGGGGAAATAAGGAACATAGAATGCATAACAAATTCATGCACTAACCCGCTAAGCACAACAATAAAAACACTAGCAATAACAAAAAAGTATTCAAAATTTCCCATCTTACATTTTCTACCCCCAAACAATTACCACCCATTTCATCTACAGGACCAAAAGCCAAAAAAACACAAAGCCATAGAGCATAAAAAATAGCACTGCATCTCACCATCTCTCCCTTCTCTTTTCTACCTACAAGGACATAAACCCCAATATAAGCCCAAAATCCACTGAATTCTCCACCTCAGAAAACCCCATAGAGCAAAAAAACCAGCAGATCTCACTGAACTCTCCATGTCTGAAAACCCAAAAATCCAAAAACAGTAACATCCCATTTCATTTCACAACTACCCCAACACAAAGAAGTACAACAAATAAAATATAATATAATTTAAATAAACAAATAAATAAATTAAATTAAATTAAAAAGCCCACACCTATAATTACACATGACCCGTCACCCATCCTCCAAAAATAAATAAAAAGAGAAGGAGAGAGATGCAGAAAATAAATCCATGTGAAAGACATCATATATCAATGCCAAGCCACAGCTCAATCACCCCACATCTTCAATCTTCCCATTCCAAAACCAAAATTCCAAAATAACCAAAACCCATTTCAATTCACCCCATGATAAATCAAGAAAAAAAAAAAAGCCAAAAACAAAACCAGCAAAAACAAATCAATTATCAATGCAAAAATCCCATCTTTCCTCCAATTTCCAACAACCCACCAAAAAACACACACACCCCAAAGAATATTTGTTGAGTATGAAATGCAAAACCAATCAATCGCCCTGATATTTACCTCCTTGATTGATTCCACAAGCCTTTGTGATCCCAACTTCATAGTCTCTTCCATCTCCACCGTCCATTTCCTCGTTTCAAGGCCCAAAGCTCATTAATTTATACTCCTCCAACAGAGGAAATAAAAATATCTCAATCTCATGAATGAATGAATCATGTATGCACTCGTTCTTACGCTTCCAACAAGTGCTTTCAAAACGTCAAAAGCGGGGAGGTAGATGGAGAGAGGTGGGCCAGGAGAGGCTACAGATGGCGCTGCTTTTACACGTGGCATGGACGTCAAAGGAATGCCATGTCAGCAACGAGGTGGGAGGATAAAATATCTGGCGGCAAAGGTTGAGAGATATTTTCGAGTCCAAGGAAAAGATCTGTCTGCAACTGCTCTGTCTGTGTGCGTAATGCTGATTTGCCTGGAATACCATGGAATTCAATTCCCATCGTAAACAGGAATGGGCCTCTTCCGTTTATGGTCAGACAGGGCTTGTAAAAATATTCTTGACTCGGTCTCATGGGCCCCAAGTTTCCGTTGATATCCCTGAATGTCATCAAATGCGGTGGGTGTTTGAGAATTTCAAATGTTGTCGTTTTTGAAATGCAAGTTTTGGCATTTCTAAATTCTACTTTTAAGTGGAAACCGAATCAAGAGTAGATGGAAATATATATATATATATTTGGGTGTCACCCTGAAAATTTAGATCCTAAAAAGGTTAAGGTTTTATTAACATCCCTATCCGAATTCTTATTCATTCAATTCCTATGATGATTGAGTCTAGCCATCTAGATGGGCACCCCTCAATTGTGGAGTTTCCTTTTAGATTTATCATTTGGACCCTCCAAATGAAAATTCTTATATGATGGCCTATCCAAAATTATTAAATTAAATATTAGAAATATAATATTGGTCTCTGTAAAAGTGAAACTAAATAATAGCTAATTTTAGGAGAAAAATCTAATGAAAGAAGAGACGGAAAAGAAGGAAAGAATAAAGAAAATAAAATAAAAGGAGGAATTAGAAATAGATTAAAAACTATTTATCCAGATCTTGAGTTGTCGTTACTATCATATGCCTTGATTTGAGATCATAATAGTTTGATCGGAGAGAGATAGAGATATTGGATTGTTGGAGTTTAAAGGCTGTGAAAGGGCTTGGAGTTATTATTACTTCATCACAGGTATAGCAAATGAGCGTTTAGGAAAACAATTATTCTTTCACTTTATGCTTTTACAATTATAAATGCATTAATTCTTTATCTAACATTTTTCTCTTTTTAGTCTTGAAGCTTATATTTGAAATCTAACCCATTCAAAATCAATTTTTATTTACGTTCTACTAGTTCAAGAAATTTTAAACTGGCCAAAAATACATCCACCATAGATGGAGAGTTTTTTTGTTTTTTTTTTACTTTTTGTTTTTCAACGTTTACTTTTGATTATGAATATCGGATTAAATCTAATTAGAGAAAATTCTTATTAGGAGACAAAAGGCCATGGAGTCATGCTTATGAATGGTTTGAATTTCAAATATGGGTTATTATACGTTTTAGTTATATGCAGTGGTGGACCCATAGTTTTCGTTTGAAGGGTGAAGACCCAAACAAGCAATGATTTTTTAGAAACAAATATAGAATTCTCATATGGGTTTTGGGGAATTTTTATTTAAATTCTTGAAGAAAAATTAGAATTCTTACTGTGGTTTTAAAAGCGGACCAAGATTCAACAAGTGCGTCTGCCCTCACATGGATACATATAAGTTCACCACCTTACTCATATAAAAGTAGGTATAAAAGGAGAGGAGAAAACCAATAACTTACTTTAAGAATAATTTTCTTTTGCTTTATACATTTATAATTACCATTGTACTAATTAACCATGCTTCATTATGTCTTTTCAACAACTTCAACCTACCCGAAATCACTTTCTAATTATGTCATGTTGTTAAGAGAAGTTTTAATTCAATTGGAATTATATCCACCATAGAAAAAAACAGTTGTTGTTTTTCTATATCTTTATATTTATACATTAAGGAGCATCCTTAGTTGTTCCAAAATTATAATTCACAATATAACTTTTGAGTATTACTAATCTGAACTCTAGTTATTTTTTATTTATTATTTTTCTCATTTCGCATTAGCAATTTTATGCAAATTTTTACGATTTTTAATTTTTTGTTATCTTTTATAGGGGTTTTGACTATGGTTAAATCATTAATCATTGATGCATTTTTTAGGAGGAAAAATGTTTAAAATTCAGAAGACAATATGATACGAAAAAAAGAAAGATTTTGCCTAAAAAATGCCAATAGTGCATGTCCTACTAAGGAGTGACATTTTCCAAAATATCATGGATTCGAATCTTTACTAACATGATTATTTTTCATATTTTTCAACCGACTATTGGACCTTGTGCCAACCCATTTAAGGGGCCAAAAGTTTAATTGCTTCGCATAAGTGTGAATTTGTTCTCATTAAATTTAATAACTAATAATGGTAGGGGTCAAATTAAGACCAATTTGTTATAAGATATTATTATTAGTGGATGCTCACTCTGGGGCTCACATTAGATATGGAAAGCAAGAGTCCTGCTATATTTGTTTGCTTGGGGAGGAAGCAATCTTACTCTATAAATAAGATCCTCCTCCCTCTTTTCTTGATGTACACATCTCTCATTCAATAAGAAAAACTCTCTCTTCCCCATTTTTCTTAAACACGTTATCAACATGAGCCACCCCTCCTCTTCCCCCTTTCTCTCGGTTCTCGTAAAAAAAAGAAAAAGAGGACGACACGGCGTCTTTTCATTCTCTCTTCTTTCTTTTTTATTTATTCTTTTTTAAAGTGAACAGGAAGAGTACTGTTCTCCCCCTTTTCGTTTCCATCAACAAGTGCATCGATTCCTCCTTTTTCTTTTCCATCAAAAAGCGATGACAAGTACACGTGCACATCAGCAGACATTTATTATTGTAAAAAAAAAATTTCAGATTGTGATATCTTAAGCGTATGAAGTCAGATCGACGATCCGTTGGAACCTTCAGAAAGCTTAGGAGCAGATCTATACGTTACAAGTAAAAGGAGGCAGATCTAACGGTAACAAAATTTTTATTATTTATATTCTTTTATTAGTTTAATAATTATTTATGCTATGATTATTTATTATTATTATTATTATTATTATTATTATTATTATTATTATTAACGAGGTAAGATCAAGAATGGATCATAAATAAGAACCTGAAGTTCTATATTAATACGGACCTGCAATTCCGTAAGAACCAGAAGTTCTTTCTAAATTCAAACCAAAAGATCCATGGATTATTAAAATCTGAAACCAGAAGTTCTCAGATCCACAATATGGACTTGAAGATTCATTCATAATTAAACCTGAAGTTTGATATTTTGATCTAGGAATAAAATTAATAGGCCATAATATCAAGCCAGAAGCCTTGATAGAACCTGAAGTTCAAAAATGAAAGAACTTGAAGTTCTAACCAGGAACCTGCAGTTCCAAATCAAGCCAGAAGCCCTGTCAAAACCTGCTGTTTTTTATTATTAAAATTGATAACATGATGTTATTCAATTTTCAATTGGCCAACTTGATCTGACATGGCTCACCCCTTAATTTATTCTAAATGCTTTAAAATTTTTATTGTTTATCTTTTATCTTCTTTTGCATATCAATGATCATGTATATTTTTCCTTTTCTAGCTCTTGCATAATGTCGAATTAATTAAACTTGAAAGCCCTTAACATTATTGGGGACAACTACTTATCATGGCACTAGGATGCAAAATTACACTTGCCATCCAAGAAACTTAGAGAGACGATAAAAGAAGGTAATAAAGAGTCCCCGGAAAATAGGGCATTGTCACTAATCTTCATACGTCATTATATATATGATGACCTCAAGAATGAATACCTCACAGAGGAAGACCCAGCAGGTCTTTGGAAATCTCTGAAGGATAGATATGATCACCGGAAGATAGTCTTATTACCAACAGCTCAGAATGAATGGCTAAACCTGCGATTTCAGGACTACAAATCGGTATTTAAGTATAACTCTGCTCTTTTCAACATTGTTTCCCAGTTAAGATTGTGTGGGGAAACGATCACGGAAGAGCTGATGTTAGAAAAAACGCTGTCTACTTTCTATGCATCAAATGTAATCCTGCAACAATAGTACCGTGAACGGCATTTCTCTAAATACTCAGAACCGACCTCTTGTCTCCTTGTTACTGAGCAGAACAGCAAAGTCTTCCTAAAGAATCATAACTCCAGACCAACTGGATCCATGGCAATGCCTGAAGCAAATGCTAATTTCAATTTCAGCAAAGGCAAAGGAAGGGAGAGTGGGAGAAACAATCCCTCCAGAAGAAGTGAAAAAAGAAACTACTCCCGACGAGGAGGATTTCAAGGTCCTCCTAATAAAAAACTCAAAAACCACCAGAAGTGGTCTAATCCTCAGAAACAACAAAATCCGGATCAACCTCAGAATGCACCGAATACTGCTGCCTAACGTTCTGATGACCCTTGCTATAGATATGGAAGGACTGGGCATTGGTCACGCTCTAGTCGTGCACCAAAAGACGTGGTGGAACGATATAAAGCATACACGGCCTCTATTTATTCTGCAGAGTCAAATGATCTGGAAGATTGAGATTGGGATACAACCCCACAAAATGACAATTACTAGTTGAAATTATAAATTTGGAGACTAGAGATTTTTTGAAGACGAAAATGGCCAACCTCTGAGCAATGAGGCATTTAGTGCTAAGATCGAAACCCATCCTGGAATGTTCTAGAAGATCAAATAAATATTTTTAGAATCTCCATTTAGAATTTTTTTTTCAGTTATTTACCATTTCATGGATATTTTATGTTAGATGATTTAATTTTCAGTCTCTTAATTTTGATAGACCTTTTACGGATGTTTTTGTGATGAATGACTTGTTATAAACTTGATGAAATTTCCCTTATGGATTTTTTCCTTAATCATGTGATTGTTTATTATTTATTATCTTTTGTTTAAAGGTATGGACCACAACAATGAGGATACTCACTGTCTTGTAGTTAGTGCTACAACACATACCATTCTAAAAAACCAGAAGTTTTTCTTAGAATTGGTATTGAATTCACGAAAGGTATCCACCATAGCTGGACCCGTGCAAATAATTGAAGGCTCCGGAAGAACCCATATAACGTTACCTAATGGTACTCATTTATTCATTAAAGATCCATTGTTCTCCATCAGTTCCCGAATAAACTTGCTCAGTTTCAAAGACATCAGAATAAATGGATACCATATTGAGACTTCTAATGAAGGTAACAGGGAAATGTTACTTATCGTTACTAGTATTGGAGGCCAGAAATAAATACTAGAAACATTAAGTACATTTTCTTCTGGGTTATATTATACGACGATATCCATCGTCGAATCACATTCGGTTTTGAACAAAATGAGACAATTAAGCCCGAAGCTTAAACCAACCCCGAAGCTTAGCAACCCTCAGGCCTTATTGCTTTGGCATGATAGATTAGGGTACCCCAAAGTTATCATGTTAAAGAAAATCATTGAAAACTCTGTTGGACACCCTTTAGACAACCATAGATTGACAATACCGAATGGGTATCTTGTGTGCCATGTTCACAGGGAAAACTAATTACTCGACCTTCCTTCGTCAAAATTGCGTTAGAATCCCCATCTTTTCTGCAAAGGATACAAGGTGACATCTGTGGACCGATCAATCCACCTAGTGGACCTTTTAGGTATTTCATGGTTCTGATTGATGCTTCTACCCGTTGGTCTGATGTTTGCCCGCTTTCAATTAGGAATATAGCATTTGCCCGCATATTAACACAAATCATTAAACTTATGGTCCATTTCCCTGATAATCTTATTAAGTCTATCGACTTGATAATGCGGGCGAATTTACATAACAAGTCTTCGATGACTACTATTCATCTCTTGGCATTGTTGTCGAACATCCCGTCCCTCATGTCCACACCCAGAATGGCTTAGTTGAATCCTTGATTAAGCGCATTTAACTTATTTCTAAGACTCTGTTGTTGCAGTCCAAATTACTAGTTAGTGCTTGGGGACACGCGGTGTTACATGCATCAATGCTCATTCGACTTCGATCCATAGCCTACCATTTATACTCTCCTGCATAGCTTATATTGGGACATCAACCTAATATCTCCCATTTGCGCAAGTTTGGTTGCACTGTTCTAGTCTCTATACCACCCCCTCAGCGTACTAAGATGGGACCACAACGTATGTTAGGAATCTATATCGGTTATTACTCTCCTTCGATTATTCGATTTTTAGAACCAATGATAGGAGATGTTTTTACTGTTCATTTTGCTGATTGTCAATTCGATGAGACAAAATTCCCGCCGTTAGGGGAAGATAAAGAACGTATTGTTCCTGCAGAACAACCTATTCTTGAAGAACGGCGTGAACTAACGTGAAAGGCTTCCACTTTGTCTCATTTAGACCCACGTACTTCACAATGTGAATATGAAGTCCGTAGAATTGTGCACTTACAAGAAATTGCAAATAAATTACCCGATGCATTTAACGATGCAGCAAAAGTAACCAAGTCACATATTCCAGCTATGAATATACCTGCTAGACTTAATGTCCCGGTAGGACAAAGTCAAAAAGCGGTGACAAACGAGTCTATAATACGCCAGAAGTGTGGCAGACTTATAGGTTCAAAGGATATATCTCCACGAAAAGGAGAAATGTACAATCATTATGTCCTCCCAAAGATACACTTAACACTCCTGAAGAGTTTCCCCCTGAAGAGGTTCATAATGCTCCCGAAGAATCTATGAACAAATCCACTCTCTAGAATAACAAAAGTCCTTGATGGGACTACAAAAGCCCCTGAAGAGGCACTGGTACCTGATAATGAAGAGATCTCCATATTTTATAATTATTCAAGAGAGAGATGGGATAAAAACAAGAATTGTCATCGATGACGCATTTGCATATGCAATAGCTACACAAATATCAATGGAACATGAGGATGATGATTGGGATACAGAACCACATACTATAAATGAATGTCGACAAAGGAAAGATTATCCAAAATGGAAAACTGCTATTACAGCAGAATTAGAGTCTCTCAATAGACGTGGTGTATTTGGACCTATAGTACAAACCCCAAAAGGTGTTAACCTTGTAGGTTATAAGTGGTGTTTGTAAGGAAAAAAAATGAAATGAATGAAATTATTAGATATAAGGTAAGACCTGTGGCACAAGGTTTTATGCAAAAACCTAGGATTGATTATGAGGAAACATATTCCTCTGTTATGGATATAACGACATTCAGATATCTGATAAGTTTAGTGGTTTTTGAAAATTTGGATATGAGACTCATGGATGTTGTGGCCGCTTATCTGTATGGGGACTTAGACACAGAAATTCATATGAAAATCCCAGAAGGATTTGCTTTGCCTGATGCAAAGCCTAAGAGTACGTACTCAATACAATTGAGACGATCATTGTATGGATTGAAGCAATCCGGAAGAATGTGGTACAATCGTCTCAATGAATATTTATCTAATGAAGGATATTAGAACAATCTCATTTGCCCATGTATCTTTACAAAGAAGTCCTTAAAAGGATTTACAATAGTGGCAGTTTATGTCGACGACATAAATTTAATCGGGACTCCAGAAGAGCTCGAAATAACTGCTGATTATTTGAAAAAGGAATTTGAGATGAAAGACCTTGGGAAAACAAAATTTTGTCTCGGCCTGCAGATCGAGAGAAGTTCTAGTGGAATATTAGTCCATCAATCTAATTATACCAAGAATGTACTGAAACGTTTTGGTATGGACAAAGTACATCTACTAAGCACTCCCATGGTTGTTAGGTCTTTAGATATAAACAAAGATCCATATCGTCCAATTGAAGAAAATGAAAAGGTATTAGGTCTAGAAGTACCATACCTGAGTGCCATTAGTGCTTTAATGTATTTAGCACAATGCACTAGACCGGACATTTCCTTCTCAGTGAATTTACTTGCTAGATACAGTTTTGCACCAACGTAAAGGCATTGGACTGGTATCAAATATATCCTATGCTATTTACGTGGTACAATTGATTTAGGACTTTTTATTGTAAAGATTCCAAGTTTGTAGGATATGCAAATTCAGGCTATCTCTCTGATCCTCATAAGGGTCGATCACAGACAGGTTATGTATTTCTCAGTGGTAATGATGCTATTTTTTGGCGCTCTACTAAACAAACTGTGGTAGCTACTTCTTCTAACCATGTTGAGATTTTAGCCCTCTATGAAGCCAATAAGGAATGTGTATGGCTAAAATCTTTAATTCAGCATATTCATAGTTCTTGTCAATTTCCTCTTGGTATAGGTACCCCGAGCATTATCTACGAAAACAATGAGGCATGTATTCAACAAATTAAAGAAAGATACATTAAATGTGACAAGACAAAGCACATTGCACCAAAGTTCTTCTTCACACATGAGCTTCAGAAGAATAATGAAATCGAAGTCAAGTAAGTTCGTTCAAACAACAATTTGACTGATTTGTTCACCAAGTCATTACCAAAGTCAACATTTCAAATGCTTGTATATGAGATCGGCATGCGGAAAGTTTATCATCAAACAATGTAAAAGGGTATTATCGTCAGGGGGAGTAATAGATTCGGGATAGACATCTTGAAGCCTATTGATCAGGACATATGTGCGCTGTACTATCTTTCATTCTCTAGGTTTTGTCCTACTGGGTTTTCCTAGTTAAGGTTTTAACGAGGCAGCATTATGCACGTCCAAAACCAATTCAATAATTTTGTAGAACGTTGTACTCTTTTTCCTTTGCATTGGTTTTTATCCCATTGGATTTTTCCTTTGCAAGGTTTTAATGAGGCAACTGTTATTGAATGGTGGTCATCTAAGGGAGAGTGTTATAAGATATTATTATTAGTGGATGCCCACCCTGGGGCCCACATTTGATTGGAAAGCAAGAGTTCTGCTATATTGGTTTGCTTGAGGAGGAAGCAATCTTACTCTATAAATAAGATCTTCCTCCCCCTTTTCTTGATGTACACATCTCTCATTCAATAAGAAAAACTCTCTCTTCCCCCTTTTTTTAAAACACAATTCTAATTCATGAGAAGTAAATATATGGGAAGGGATCCCGGGTAGAAGCGTTGGTACTACTCCAATATCAGCAAGGGAGAACAATAAACAGCAGCCATGTCAGTTTTTTTAAATGAAAATATTGATGAAAAAAGAAAAAAGAAAAGAAGAGAATGAATCACCTTTCCAAAACACTATTGTGGCAAAACAAGCAGCGGTGAGACATGCGGTCTCACTTGGGCTGGCCGGGATCAACTGCTGGGGTGGGCTGGGCATGTCATCTTTCCTTTCCGGAGGATTTTCTTGCGTCACCCGGCTCTCCTTTCTATGCCTAAGGGCTTCTCCCACCTCCTGTGTAGATTTGTTGTATTTCCAGCCTCCTTGGCTGGGCTAACAAAAAATGAATAAAAAAAAAATATACCCACCTATCATATCTTTAAAAAAAAAAAAAAAGCTCCCATTGCTGTGGCTAAGGGGTGCAAATTTGACAAATTTTTAACTACTTCACAATTTATGGGCCCGTTCATTTGTTTAGCATTGCATTTAGGATTTTAATCACTCACATCATATCAACGGGAATGAGTCCAGATCCTCTATCAGAAATCTCCACGGTCACTGGTGGAATTCCTCAGGAAATTTCAATTCCAGAGGGTATATATTTTAAGAAGCAAAGGCGAAACTTATATATGTCCACAAATGGTTTATCTTCCGGTAGGAAATGAATCAATGATTAAACATCGGTGAACCTAGCAAATCAAATTCCAAGAAAGTAAAGTCCCATCCATCACCGCTCTTGGAAGTTCTTCTTTTTGGTGCTTTAGTGGGGGCCTCACGCTCATGCATGAACATATATATGCACCCATCATGTGCCATATCGCTGCCCAGTTTTTTTTTTAAACCCCAACGCCTAGCATTTCGGGCTGAGACCCCTAACCCTCTGGGGAGGAAGCACTCAGATGAAAAGAGACGCCTTGGGTGAGGTACGTGGGAAATCTTCTCATGAGAAAGACCTATGACGAAGAAACACATCGTCGGTGAGAAAAGGTGTATGTCTTCATTTGAATCCTGATTAGAGAAATAAGAGCTATCATTTCTTATCACCAGCGTGAGAGGCCAATCTTTATATCTCTATTGAGTTGCGATACAGTTGGGAACCCTTTTTTATTTTCTTTTGTATCAACTGATTTTGCTATAAAATTTTAGGAAGTCAATGGGATTCAAATTAACTAAGTCACCATATCTCTGCTAAGCTTTGTACTGAATTTAAACTGCCAAGGATATTTCCTCAGTTGGCTAGAGCATCAGAACCATGTTTGGTAACAGTCCACGAGGATGAGGGATTTTGCGGTTTGAAAGAATCCTTTGTGAGGTCTGGAATCAACTCATCTTCCTTTAAAAAACCAAGTTTAACAAAAGAGAGGATTTCCAGGAAAGAAACCTTTAAGAAATCAACGGCTTAGAATGTTTTGGCTAATATATTATGATCTACAAGGCACGATGTTATAAATTTGCTCCCATAGCCATTTTTGGCCTCTTGATCATATCTAACGGTTTGGATTTTTCAAAAGGGGCCCATAGTTTCCAGATCTGTGTATTTAACGTTGATCACATTTTCTAAAATATCTCAAGATCTAAGAAGCTTCAACGGTTGGATTTTGACCTCATAGCCGTTTTAAGGTGGGCAACAATATAAAAGGTTGAGATTAGCCATTCGGTGACCCACATTTGATGATCTGATTCAAAACGGTAGACCCCCAATCAACACCTTCTACATGTTCACCCGCTTTTCCTTCATAGACAGGAATCCAGGTGCTGGATTTTGCGGGGGGCGCGGCGAAATCTACAAACGGGTGGAAAGCGAACGTTTGCTTTCTTCCACTTTCCACGAGTTTGCCAAACGTGAAAACTCCACGCGATCATGGATTTCTGGTTGGCAATCTGCTGCGTGAACTGATATCAAACATGCCCTAAACCTTGATATCTCACGGTTCATTTTGATTTAGTCTGAAACGTGGAATGAAACTTTGTGTCTTTGGGCTATAGGGGCTCATTTCTTAGCTAATGTTTGTTTTAGATGTGAGTGGGATTTATTTTTTGGAGGGTGATGTCCCTCTTTGGGTGAGTGATTTGGTTTCTCCCCCAAGTCTTGGGTTTTTTTTTTTTTTTTTTTTTAAGAGCCCGTGGCCAGACATAGGAAGTATAGGGTTCCCATCAAAATTGAAAACCTAGTGAGAGCTATCGAAGCAGGTACCTTATCCATAAGTCCACCCTCTATTCCCCCTAGTCTTGGTTCAGGGGTGGAGGTTTTGGTAGTTTTTTGTTTCCGATATTTTGATTGGAATTTCTGAAAAAAAAAAAAAACTCATTGGCCAAGCTCGTGTATCTAATTTGACACTCATGCATCTGGGTACCTGTGTAGCTATAATGGGTTCGGTCCATAGGTTGGTTGTCCTGCTCCTCTCCACATATTATGGTAAACTCATTTGTGAGCTGAAGACTTCACAGTAACTGGGGTTTCACATGGGCAAGGAGTGCTATGTTTTAGCAGGAGTTTGCAGGATTGAATTTTGGTCCAAGCAGATCTAAACCTAACACGGCCTACAGAGGAATGCTGAGCCTAGCCAAAACAAAATTACTGAAGGTTAGACAGATTATGAGCAGGAGGGCCCAAAAGCAGCCTCACAGGGACCTGTTTCGAGCCCAAGAATCAGACCGGTAAAGACCTGTTTAAAGGCAATGCCGGGCTTCAGAAAGTCCCATAATCCGGAAAAGGCGTCTTTCTCTGTAATTTATATAAAGATGTTAATTTGGGACCATTATGGTTATGGGTGTGACTTTGGCTCTACAATGTTAAGCACTAGGTTAGTACAGTCACTAGTCAGGCAAAAAATCCCGGTCCGACCCAACCCAATAATTGAAATCCTTAGGCCAACTAGAAGGATGGGCCCAGAATGGGTTTGGCCCATTTACAACCCTTACAAAACAGTACAATTAACAAAGTATGTATTTTTTTTTTTTTAACTTTTTTCTCTCAAAGACCACTAGTGATAGGTATTTTAACACCATAGAAATTGGATGAAAGTGTGTAAAGGTTGTACCACATGGATGTGATCATGATACATGAGGCCACCCTAAGGCCGGTCCCATTGGCCTGGATTTTGGCTGTGCCCTTAAGCACATGGTTTGGACCGGACCTTATCTTCCAGCCTGATAGCTAAATTTCCCATAACTCGGTTTATGTATGCTTAAAGGCCCAGCCCAATCTAATGTATTTAGCACAAATGTGACATAAGTTTCTCAAATGGGATGCGCAACGTCCATGGGTTTGTCTGGGCCTGAATAGTAGTCTTAAAGAGAGAATAGGCCATGTTTGGAAAAGACTTGGCCCAGTGCAGGCCACTGCTAGTGCCAATGCAGGTCCATGTGAGCATTGTTTATCCTTGTATTCTTCTGGTCTTCAGTAATTTATTCATAATGCCTGGACAAGAGCCCAAGCCTTCAAGGCAATGGTTTTGAATTTTCAGTAGATTTTTCAGTTCAAGCTCAATGTATACCTGCCATGACTTTGGTGAGTCAAATTGAGTTTCAAAATTTTGTCCCAAATAGAGATAAATGCGAATGGTTAGGTTAGTGTTTTTTTTCTTTCTTTTTTTTTTCCCAGCCTTAGGTGGGGTGTGGCCCCTAATCCTCTTGCGAGTGAAGGCACTTCGAGAGAGGTTAGAGAACCCTCTAATGAGAGAAGAAGACCTTGGGTGAGGTAATAAATCCTTGGGTGAGGCAAACTTGCCAGGCTAGTAAGAACCAAGTTTTTACCACTAGGGTAAGAGGCAGTTCTTAGTTAGGTTAGTGATATACTTACATTTGTTGCCGCCATTAGTTATGTCTGAATTGTTACAAAGTCATAAATCATAATGTTATAAGGACACATTTTAGCATTTGAATTATTCTTTTAAAGAAATAAGTAAAAAGCTCAAAGAATTTGATTGTAGTATTCCTTCACTCAACATTGAATATTATCTAAAAAAATAGCTGCTTTCATGATAATGGCAATGATGTGGTATAGGAAAATCAAATTGAGGTGTGGAAATTTATTGGGTTTTATCTTGTGTTCCGGTTTAGCAAAATCAGTCATTTGGTTTAGCGAGAATCGATGTTCAGAATTAGGGGTATTTTAGTTATTATGTATGGGTTTTCTTGTTGGCTAAGAAAGTGGGAACTATATCTCTTGATATACTGTAACCTTAAATCCTGAGGAGATTGAGATGAGATCATGATAGATGAGTTTTCTTCTCCGTGAACGTAGGCAAGGTTGCCAAACTACGTAAAATTGCTGTGTTCATATGTGTAATTGCTTGATGGTGTGATTGCCGTGTATTCATCGTGGTTGATCCGTTAATCGTGAGTTGTTTCCATTGTGTCACTTTTCCCAACAAGTGGTGTCAGAGCAAGGTGGAGATTGCTCGGATTTGCGATTGATGGATCGGTTTGATCTCTCCATGTGTTAACGTCGTAGGTGGAGAAGATAGGTAGAAGTCTCAGTTCTTGTCATAGATAGAGGATTTAACCTCTCTCTCATGCGTAGCCATCTCACCTAAGGAGAAGACCAGATTAGGCTTTCTAGAAGAAGACAGAGAGATCGACATTTTTGGTTTTGCCTCGGTTTAGTCAAAGAAGAGGTCGAATCGTGGACGGCTTAGATTGAGGAAGGGTTTGGCCTCTAGTTTGAGAGAAAAATCAGATCTGGGTTGATTTAAAGGTCAAAAGCAGGCTTCTTGGTGCTTTGGGTGCTCTGTCATGAGGTCGTAAAGAGTTGCTACCGCTTCTTGCCATAGCCTTTTCCGTAGTCGATATGTCATCCTGCCCGCTACTGTCACTCCACGCTAGCCCCTTACACTGCTGCTGCAATGTCGTCGTCCGTAGCCGTGCTGCTAAGTCACCTCCTCGCCATCGCCGACGTACCGCACATCTGTCTTTGCGGCTTCACCACTATCGGTGGGTTAGGAGCGCAGAGACGAAAGGTTGCAAGTTTCTGGTTGCAGAGAACCTAAAACTGAAAAAAGGGAAGAAAAAGGTACTTCTAGGCTTGGGATTTACTCTTGGGCAGGTTCAGGTTGGGTCAATTTGGACCTAACCCAAGGAACAAACGCCCAGAGCGGCCAATTCAAGGTTAGGTCAGTTTGGAACTGACCGGTCAGGCAGCAAACCCATCAGAAGTTCAGTCTAGGTCGGTTTGGGGTCGGGTCAGACCGACCCATGTGTAGAAGTCCAACCCAGTCTGCTTGCAGGTGTAGTGCTGACATCAGCAATAGGAGGTCAAAGGCAGTTTGACCAGATCAATGGCTGAAGTTTCTTTTTGTGATATCTTGATTGTCCAATATCCGATCGGAAATCCGTTTGTGCTTACGAACTCCTTATAAGGAGATCTACGGGTATGTGGAAGAAAATGGGTAGTTCAATGGTAAAAAGAAAAAAACAAAGGTTTGACCAATCAGAGTGCAGCAAATTGTTTCTACGATATTAAAGCCATCCGGACTCGGATTTCAGATCCATTTCTTCCAGCGTACTCGCGATGATGAGATCTACAAGGCAGACAAAAGATATTGGTAGTTTGATGGACAGAAATTTGGAGGGACTGAAGAAACTGACAAATTTACAATGACAGCAATGTATTCAAGCATCATGGGCCAGATTGAAGTGTTTAATAGATAAACGACTTCAGAGATTGGTAAGAAAGAGTGTTAGACTCCATAACATAGCAATGATTGAAAAGTGTTATTTGATGTCATGAATAGGAGATTGCTCCGAGTACTGTGATAGAAAGCTCAGATCCGCGTTGAAGGGATCTCGAATGAACGACATGCCAAACTAGAAGAAAAAGCAAAAAAATCAGAATCAGAAGAAAGTAGTGCGCAAGAAAGCTTGGATTTGGTTGATCGGGGATTACTTTTGGTCACTACATGTATGGATTGGGTTGGTAATTCATGATTTTGGGATTTAAATTCTTCCTATCATATGTTTGAGTAAATATTGGTTTGATGCAAACAACTCTCATTGTTGATGGATTTGTTCTTATAGGGGAGAATGCAAATAGATGAGCATTTAAGATAAGAGCGGTAGAGATCCAGGTGTATGATAATGTTATTCAAATCCTAACAGATGTGATATATGTTCCGGGTTTACGAAGAAATTGGATTTCTTTGAGTGCCTTAGACTTCAAATGTTGCAAGTGCATTGTAGCGGGTGGAGTTACAAAGGTGAAAAAGGGAACATTGGTTATCATAGAGGGTGAGATGGTCATAAATCTCTATAGGTTGATAGGAGCTGCTTTTTCAGGTGGAGCAGTGAATAAGACATCAAATAACAAGGGAGGAAATTTGTGGTTCACGTGGAGTTAGATACAACGAGATCATCGTAAGATGAATTGATGGGTCTTCGATGATATCATCTAGTGGAAATCTAAGAAGACTTGAATGGAGATGATTTTCTTGGAAAAGGTAGTCCAGTTCAAGGTCGAAGTAAGCTAGTTTAAGCATCGGATCATACCTAGCTAGTTTAAGCATCGGATCATACCTAACCCGCATGTATTGTGCCCAACCCACCAGAATATACTAAATCAGGACAGTTGCAGGTTTCATCGGAAGAACACCGAAATGGAGACAGAAAAAAGGATTCACAAGGTACTAATGAGATCAAGATTCGGAGAGGTCTTCAGTTTTGTCTTGACGAATTGAAGTTAGGTTCATTGTGTTGCAAGGATGCATGCATATAGCAACAAATGAAGAGCACTTTGGAGGTTTAAGATGATGGTGTTGAGGTCAAAGGAGGCAACTGTGAGAAATCTCAAGTCGGTTTGATTTGATGGACACTAGACAATACTGAGATTGTCAGTGCATCCGGGCTTGGGGGTGCAAGTGCCACGCTCGGCATGGCGTGCGTGGAATCGTACCTTTCAGTGAGGTGCGTGAAGTGCTGGTTCAACATGTTAGAGTGTTAAGGAAAGAAGACTGCGCCAACGGTGTACTGACGTTCCATTCAACAAGGTATGTGAAGACATCACCGGGTATCTCAAGGTGGCTTGGATGGGTTTGCGGAATCCAAGCTAATGTAGAGATTGTTGGGTTTTGTCTTGTATTTCGGTTTGGCCAGATCGATTGTCTGGTTTAGCCGGAACAGAAGTTCAGGGTTAGGAGTATTTTAATAATTATGTATGGGTTTTCTTATTAGCTAAGAAAGTGGAAAATATATATATTAATATCACTACAACAAAATGCATTATTGGCTACGGCTTTGCCCACGCAAGCCCATTTTGTGTGGCTAAAAGTTATCTTTTGCCTATGAAAATGAATCTGCGTAGGCAAAAGCCACAATTATCTCCTATTTTTGGCGACGCAAGATATTTTCGTAGGCAAAAGTAGTCTGGATTCTCTCCAAACTAAGAGGCAAGGTTTTACCCACGAAGAATATCATTTGGCGACGCGTCATTTTGTAGGCAAAGTGAAAAGCATTTGGCCACGCATATATTTGCATAGGGAAAAACTAAGACTTTTGGCCACACATAGTCTTTTGTAGGCAATATCTTTTGGCAACACAGTATTTTGTAGGCAACGTGAAAAACCTTTAGCTACACATATATTTGTGAAGAGAAAGGTCAAGACTTTCGGCTACGCATGGTTTTCCGTGGACAATATCCTTTGGCGACGCAATACTTTGTAGGCAATGTGGAAAACCTTTAGCTACACATATATTTCCATAGGGAAAAGCCAAGACTTTCGGCTACGCATGGTGTTCCGTGGCCAATATCCTTTTGGCGACACAGTATTTTGTAGGCAAAGTGAAAAACCTTTGGCCACGAATATATTTTCGTAGGGAAAGGCCAAAACTTTCAGCCACGCATGTTTTGCCGTGGGCAATATCCCTTAGCAACACTGTTTTTGTAGGCAAAATAAAAAACCTTTAGCCACAATTATTTTTGATAGGGAAAGGCCAAAACTTTTGACCACGCATTGTTTTCTCTGGGCGAATCCAAATATTTTCGTTTCCATTCTTTTATTTTTTTTAATGAAACTATTCCCATGCCCTCCTCTTCTTTTTGGTTTTTTTTTTAAATACTATTGGGTTATGTAGATGTTTCTGCTAAAATCGTGCTTTTAAAATCAAAGCCTTGTTTTTTTAATGTATGGCTCGACCAAATTAGAAAAAATTTAATAAAGAAGTTTAGAGTTACATATTTGAACCCAAGTACATTTACATGTATATACACCACTAAGCCAATTGATACACACTTGTAATTATGAAATCTTGCTCTCATTATTCGTTATATATTAAAATAGGTTTGGGCTCAGGCTTTCAAAGTTCCAGACGGGTTGGGCTTGGGCCAGCTCCTTGTGGCCAGATTTGAGCCTAGGCCAAGCCTAGACTTGTAGTTTTGAAGTCGGGCCGGGCTTGGATATTCCTTAGCCTTGCCCAAGCTTACCCCATGAACACTTATATTGATTACTAAGGTGTCCAACTTCTAGCTACAATTTTTTTATTGGATATCATCAAATTCAACTTGAATGGAGTGGGTCCCACTAAACGATTAATCACATAATACTAGATCTACCTACAAAACTTTTTAGCATACTCATTGAGTCTTAAAATCATGTTGAAATTTGAACTTAGAAATAAAAATTGATGAGTGAACTTGAGGGCCGGTGATGGGAAACTATGCATGTGATTAAAACATGTGCAAAGCGCCATGCGTATGGACGAAAATTGTGGAATCAATCGTACAATTTGATTTTTGGGTCCTTCTTATAATTCATAAATTCACCAATATACATAACTTATATCTAAAATTCAAACTACTAAAAACATAATTACTATCTTTTTATTAGTTTAGTGAAAACTCTTACCCCAATCAAAGCTGGAAACTATTAAATGGGTACAAGTAAATTCAGACGTATAGATACTCCAATTGATTGGTTTTACAATCTAATTGATATAATTATAAAATTCTTGAGTGTTTTTTTATATTTGTATTTACATGTTATATAAATGATTAATGTATCAAGTGGGTCATTCTTTAAAAGTTAAATCTAGCCAATCTCATGAAATATAGTACATACCATCCATTCTAACTAAATTTGATTTAAAATAAATGGGACACATGCCCACCTAATGGACCCCACAAATTCAAGTGATCAGATGTGCACATGTTTATGATTGTATGTGCATATGAATTTTGAATTAATTTAGGGCTTTATAAGATGAGGCCATGCGTCAGTTTGTCTCCAAGCAAGAGAGAAAACGAGGGAAAGGAGAGAAAACGAGGGAAAGGGAAGAAAACAAGGGAGGAAAGTATAGGAAGGAAGAAGGAAGAGCAAAGCAGCAGCGATTCAGGTTTGTTTCTTCATCAGAACACATCACAGTGATTGTTGCATGAGTTATTCTGTGTGTGTATATGGATCTGGATTTGTTTAATTCTGTGTTCATGTTATTCAGATCTGCTAGTGATCAGTTCATCATTAAATCTGCTGTGTTTTTATCTCTGTTCACGTTATTCAGATCTGGATTTGGCAGATATGTTCAATTCTGTGTACCCATTATTCAGATCTGTTAAGTTCAATTCTGGGGTACCCATTGTTAAGATCTGTTATGTTCAAATCTGGGTTTAACTTAATCTTCTGCGTCATTACAATACTAGATCTGGATGAATGACTGGTAATGACGTTTTGCAAAACACGTCAGTGCAAAAGAAAGGCAGTACTAGTGCGTCCAAATATTTCGATTCTGGACTGAATCTTACCAATACTAGTGCTAATCTTCTGCGCCATTACAGTAGTGCAGACTGCTGATTTTCTGCGTCTTTACAATAGTGCAAAACACGTCAGTAGAGTGGACTGGACTGCTGCTGCATTGTTTTTGTTTTTTTTTGCAAAAGGATGGCACTACTAGATCAGAATATGGGTCCCCTGAAGAAGGCCAGGCCGGGATTTGCACCCCCCCTGCGCGTGATAATCACGGATGCGCGTCGCGGGCACGCACCCGGTTAAACGTTTTCCGGATCGAGATTCTAGGGCCAAGCCCGGCTCGCGTGCGCGCATAGAGCTCATAGCAAAAGAGTCCAAAAGAGCTTGAAGTAGAAAGGACAAGGATATACATATATAGTGCTCAAAGAATTTGCACTTTTCCAATGTGGGACTTTTGAAAAACCACAAAGAGCTCTTTTTGTAAAACAAAACTATAAAACTCAATTTTGAAATTAACCCATTAAAACCCAACACCATCTATATATATTAACAAAGTTGAGTTCACCACAATAACTACCACAATCATGTGTTTATCCGGTCTTAACCTCAAATCAATTTTCTAGCCATGCCAATACCATATACTAATTTAGACTCGTTATATTTAGAACCTATAACTAGTTAGTGATAGCATGAATTGAACATGCACATAAACACTTGAAAATTTGAGTGTTGCTTCTATACACATGAATTGTATTTTTGGAAGTAACTAAAATTAAAGAAAAAAAAAAGAAATATTCATAAGTGTCTAAGTAGGAAAAAAAAAAGAAATAGAAAAGAGTAAAAATCTATATTGCACCCATTTGTTTGCTTGGAATTGAATGACTTGAATTCCTTTGAAAACATGAAATGCATTTTTAAAAATGACTAAAATTGAAGAAATATGAGCAAACACTAGCACAAAATATTGTGCTATGTATGGCTAGCATAAAAAAAGTAATTTTGAAATTTTTTTAAAAAATGGAGATTACAATTTATAGTCAAATAAAAACATTTTGAGAAAAAAACTATGCGAAGACTATATGTTTTAATGAAATTGAATGACTTGAATTCCCTTGAATAATAATAATAATAAGGTCGATTTTATTTCTTTATGTTGGTTTGACAAAAAAAATAATAATAAAACAAATGTCACAACTGTTGTAGAACATTGAGTTAAATTTATCATTTGGGCATCCAAATATGCTTAAATTCATTCAAGATATTCCATATATACGTAGACAACATGGGTCCAAGTTTCAAAAAAGACAGGTTTCATCTCAACAAAATCAAGCTTAAATGACTCTTGTCAATGCTCCTGAGTGGCAACCCAGGCTAGGGCAACTCATTCTTTCCGATGATAAAATTAGTTAAAACTCACAGGGAAGACTTAAAATATGCTCTAGGTCATTCCTTTAGAGTTTCGGAATTTTCAGACACCATTAGATGCAAGTTCAAATTTAAGGAGCCCTATTCTGAAGTTTTAGGGACACTGTGTGAAACTTCACTTCCTAAAGACCAAATTGGCTAAAATTTCTATGGAAGGCCTCATTAATGCTCTGGAGTATTTCCGCAAAATTTCAGGTTGGTTGGATGTTGTAGACCCAAGGTCAACATACCCACTGGGCTATGAGGGCACTGAATACAATGTAAAAAATGCAAAAAGATAAAATGCATGATTATGCCTTTGCATATTTTTTAAAACCTTTTAGAGTTTGAAATGACAGAACTCACTACTATTCATAACATTAATTTGTTGACTTAACCCTGAATCGCATGATTTCAGATATGGACAAAAGTTGGTTGTTGCTTCGTGACACATTCAGTGAGCAATATAAAGATGGCGTGAAATCATTTATTGAGTTTGCAAAGGCACATTCAGGCGAGATTACGGAGATTAAGTGCCCGTGTAGCCATTGTTGTAACTACTTTAAGCATAAATATGATACTGTTTATATTCATCTGTTAAAAAGAGGGATGATGGCATCTTACACCACTTGGATAGACATGGACAACTTCCACAACGTGATGAGCCGGACAAGGAAGATGATGAATATGATGAGGATCATGATGAATATGATCAATTATTAGAGGACCATCACATGGGAACTTACATTGAGGGTGATACCCTAGAGATGGAGGATGTTCAAGACTTTGAGAAAATGTTGGAGGCATCCCAATGTGGCTTGTACCCTGGCTGCAAAGAGACAGATACTTTGTTATCATTCGTCATTCAAATGTTATATGTGAAAGTAGAGAATGGGTGGAGCAATACATCTTTCAACAAAGTTTTAGAGATATTTAGGCAGTTCCTACCAGAGGGACACAAAGTTCCGGGGTCAATTTATGAGTCCAAAAAGTTACTACGTGACTTAGGATTGGGATATGAGCTCATTGATGCATGTAAAAATGACTGTGCACTATATTGGAAGGAGAATGCAGACTTGGAAAAATGTCCCACGTGTCAGGAATCGAGGTATAAGATCAATGATAGTAGGGGTAAGAAGATCCCTCACAAGATACTACGTTACTTCCCATTGACACCGAGGTTGCGAAGATTGTACATGTCCCGGAAGACAGCCAACGACATGAGATGGCACGGTGATAAGCGTCTGGATGACGGGGTAGGAAGGCATCCAGCAGACTTTGAAGAGTGGAAGCAATTTGATCGGAATTATCCAGAGTTTGCACAGGAGACCCGCAATGTCAGATTGGGCTTGGCCACTGATGGGTTCAACCCTTTCGGAAACTTGAGCACTTCTTATAGTATGTGGCCTGTCATTCTTATGCCCTACAACTTACCACCTTGGAAATGCATGAAAGACCCATTTTTCATGATGTCCTTACTTATTCCTGGACCGAGTCAACCAGGGACTAACATTGATGTCTACCTGAGACCCTTGATTGACGAGTTAAATGATCTATGGGAGACAGGGGTTCTCACTTATGATGCCTCCACTAAAGAGAACTTTCAGATGCGTGCAGCTTTAATGTGGACCATAAATGACTTTCCTGCATATGGTGACGTGTCTGGGTGGAGTACAAAAGGTTATTTGGCTTGTCCCACTTGCAATGATAATAATTTATCAGTAAGATTGACGGATAAGATCGGTTGGGTGGGACATCGATCTTACTTGCCTGAGAAGCACAATTGGAGGAAGGACAATAAGTTTAATGGTTTTCCCGAGCTTGACAAAAGATCCTTGGACATACCACCCGTGGATAAAGTTATGGCTCAATTGGATAAGCTGCCGGAGACCAAGTTTGGGAAGGGTGATACTAAAAGGAAAAGGCCCCGTGACGACGAACAATTGAATTGGACAAAAAAGAGCATTTTATGGAAGCTTCCATACTGGAAGTCAAAGAAGCTCCGACACAATCTTGATGTCATGCACATAGAGAAAAATATAGGTGAAAGCTGCTGTGGAACGATGTTGGCCATAGAAGGCAAGAACAAAGACACTCCAAAAGCACGTGCGGATTTGGAAAAAATGGGCATAAGACCAGAATTGCATCTGCAGAAGAATGATAAAGGATCTATATTGAAGCCTAGGGTAGTCTACACATTGGACTCCAAACAGATAGATGATTTTTGTGAATTCTTAAAGTCCATCTGTTATCCAGATGGCTATGCTGCTAACATATCAAGGTCTGTGAACTCTAAAAATGGCAAGTTATCGGGCATGAAAAGCCATGATTATCATGTCCTCCTTCAACGTCTTCTTCCGATAGGCATGCGCGGTTTTGTGAACAAAGAGATATGTACCGCACTATTTGAGTTGGGCAGTTTTTTTCAGGAACTTTGCTCGAAGTCATTAAGGCGTAGTGATTTGGAGAAATTGGAGGAACGAATAGTGCTTATACTTTGTAAGTTGGAGATGATCTTTCCTCCAGCTTTTTTTGATGTAATGGTTCATTTAGCTGTGCACTTGCCTCGTGAGGCCATGCTTGGTGGACCTGTGCAATATCGGTGGATGTACCCAATCGAAAGGTGAATGCTACAATCCTATGGTGAATTATTGATATAGTAGTGCAATTATCTTGCATATGCAATCTTAATTGTGATTGTTGTTTATTTGAAGGTTTCTCAAGACTCTAAAAGGGTATGTCACCAACAAAGCACGCCCAGAAGGTTCAATCGCCGAGGCTTACATTTCCAAGGAGTGTCTTAATTTTTGCTCAATGTACCTAAAAGGGACTGATAAACCAGAACGGAATTATGATGGTGGCGATCGTGGCCCTGGAATGGAGATCTTTACCCAAAATGTCAAACTCTTCTCACCGATCTTAAGGGCCCCTGATCCTTCCCAAAAAGAACGAGAAATGGCTCATTGGTTTGTGTTGTACAATACCGCCGAGGTGGAACCATATCTAGAGTATGTGGGTTGGTTAAATTACATTTATAAACCTATTCATTATAATACTATTTTAAGATACTTATGATACACATTTCACTGAATAGGGAACACAGGAATATTATAGAGAATCAAAATCCTCAAGGACGTGATATAGCCCAGATACAGCGAGCAGAATTTGCAAAATGGTTTGAAAAACGTGTAAGATATGTTTGAAAGAGCTTAGACATATTGGTAAATACTAACTAACTTAAATTCATTTGACATTAACTTTTATGTTTGCAATATGTTTGTTCATGTAGATGAATGAGTTGCGAAATCAACGGTCACCAGAAGCAACCCAAGAACTGTGGTCATTAGCACAAGGTCCTGGCCCAATAATTGATCTTTATGCTGGTTGCATCTGCAATGGTATCCGGTTCCACAGTAGAGACCGTGAGAGCCGTCGGAGGTGCCAAAATAGTGGGTTGGTTGTAGAAGGGGAGCATAAAGGGAAGCAAATTGACTTCTATGGTTATTTGTGCAAAATATTGGAATTAAGATACTTGCATGGAGGTAGAGTGGTTCTGTTTCAATGTGAATGGTATGACATCGGTCACAAAAGTAGAATACACACCGATCAACATGTCAAAACCATTGATGTTAGGAGGCTTTGGTATAAAGATGATCCATTTGTCCTTCCAAGTAATGTCAGACAAGTATTCTATGTCAATGACACAATCAAAGGCAAGAATTGGAAAGTTGTAGAACGGGTCAATCATCGAGGAGTTTGGGATGTACCAGAGCGGGATGATGCGTCCAATGATGCATTTCAACAGGATGAATCAACCAATGGTGTCCCAATTCTCGAACAAGATACTGATATTCAATATTTCAGCAGAGATGATATGGATCTCGAGATCGTTCCTGTTGATGAATTAATAACTGAGCATTGTTCTAATGATAATGATGAGGATGACACAATTTTGGAGTATATAGATGACGAAGAAGATGAACAGCAAAGACGACCCATCCATGATATCTATCATGATATAGAACCTGATATAGAATTTGATATGTAACTTTTATTTTCTACTTTTGTAGTTTTTGGTTATATGGACAAGTTTTATAAATTTATAAGATTTTTCATTTACATATCATGGCTTTATTGTTTCCCATGTCATTCCATTTATTGGCATTATTTTATATTTTTTTTCATTTCATTGTTTGTCATATATAGTTGCCAAATATGCAAAAAGGTGGCAAATTATTTGTGAAGCCTGGGTTTTTGGCGACCCAGAGGAAGAAGTTACCTATTGAGGAGGAGAGAGATAAAAGGATTAAAGAGAATACGGCGAGAATGCATGCTCTAGGGGTTTTGGATAAGGCAAATTCATTCTTTGAATTGGGTCAGACGGCCATAAAGAAAAAAACCATGGAGAGAAAGAGAAAGGAGGGTGGATGTGATGATGATGAGCCTTATCTTCCACCTGAGGGTGAGGAGGGATTGAGTTCTTCCAATGAAAGTTCTTTTGATGATGAGGATGATGAGTCTGAGCCCCAGTCAAATAAGGTAATAACCTATATTTTTCCATTCATGTTTAGAAGCTACAAAGGTTAAAAATATTGACTAGCAATAGTAACTTTGTTGACTTCTTCATTTTATACATATTTTTATTATATGACGATTATGATAATTACTCTATGTAGTATTACTTAATTGATATTTGATTGTTGATTACTTCAATATTTGATTACTAATAATTAAGTTTATTGTTATGTCAGGTCACAAATATGCCTCCGTGGCTTAGGAAGAAAGGTGGTGTTACTGGTCGTTCAGGAGCTACACAGACCCTCGAGCGAGCGACACTGTTGCCATCTCCACAACCTACCCATGATCCATTGCCACAGCATGATCCACAACCACATCCACAGCCACAACCTACCCAAGCTCACTTCTCATTATTTACACGGCCTGACCAGCTTACCAGTCCACGTAGTGCCGCCAGTAGTGTGGGTAAGAAATGTACACCATTTACATATAAATAAAATTGACCTTCCTTTAATGATTTATGTCTACTAACATAAATAAATTTGTGTTCTTAACAGCATCGGCTTCAGTTTCTAGCAAAACTGGTAAACGGGGCCCGACCAGGGGAAAGAATGTCGATAGGCTTAGAAAAGTGCTTGGTCATCCCATTCCTGTTGATATCAATCGTGAGGAAGGGGCAATAGAGGGGACATGGGCCTCTTCTGTAGCATCTGCTCTTGGGGAACAGATTCGAGATCATGCATCAATCCGAGACATTCATTGGGTAGACATTGATTTTGAGATCAGGCTAGCCATTGTTATGAGAGTTGGGGTAATATCACTTGATTTATAAAAACGAAATTGTTTAACACATTATTCAATTGATTTCTTAAACTGAGAGTTTAATTCATATTGCATTTTATTGTTACCAATTGCAGTTAACCTTTGACCTTGGTGGGGACTACGAAAGAGATTTGGTGCTCAAGTCTATCATTGACCATAAGTGCCAAGATTTATACAAAGACTGGAAGAGCACATTGCACAAGCACTATCTTATGCTAAAAAAGGATGGGGTGTCAGACATCAAAAGCCATCCATTATATCCTTGTAAATTGGATGACTGGAAGTTTATGATCGAGCATGTGTGGGAGAGCGATGGTTTTAAGGTATTCTTATTGGTGTTATATATATATGGTGTTTGGGCTTCTACTAGATTGAAATAGACCAACCGCATGTGGGATAATTAAGCTTATTTTGTTGTTTTCTTTTTTAATTTTGTCCTCATAGAAAAAGTCTGAAAGTGGGAAAAAGGCACGAGCCGCTCAAAAATACAATCATACGAGTGGCTCAAGATCGTATGCATCACGAGCATCTATCGATGTAAGTATGGGATTGTAAACTTTTGCTTTTCATAAAATTTTAATATTTAGTTAATCTGACCGAAATATCTAATAAACAATAGGCATCAAAGAATGGTGGTGTTCGACCGTCTATCCCGGATATTTTTGAGCAAACTCACAGACGTGGTCGGCATGGTGGGATATGGATAAATGACCATGCTGAACAACATCATGTAAGTACTAGCTAATTCATTTATTTAAATCATCAAATGTACATTTTTTACATATACTATGGGTTTACATAATGAAAAATGACAGGCTATGTTAAAAGAGAAGATTCTCGCACAGTCGCAGCCAGGTGTCAATAATCCGCAAACCGAGGTACAAGTTTCCATCGATGTGCTTGGAAAAAGATCAGGTTTCTCAAGGGGATTTGGGATCCGCAGCATCGCTTCATCTTCCACACAGTCTCAGGAACCTAATCATGAGGTGATCGCTCTGCAGCAAAAGATAGCTGACCAAGATAAGACCTTGGCTGCATGGCGGGGCTTACTACAGGTGATGGCTACAAAAATTGGGATAGATCCTGCCAGTGTACCAGGGTTAATTGATCCAACTAGCGTTTCAGGGTTAGTTCTAGAGAATAATGGTGAAGATGGCACATTGAGTGGAGGGCAAGATGCGGCTTCCCTTGGTTAGTAAATCAAAATTTTTTTTTCAATTCTAGAAAGTGGTTTGGACTTAAAGGTTAGTTTAAAGAGGTATCTAGAATTAAGTAAATAAATTATTTCATTTGTTTAAGCCAAATTTTATTGTGGCTAACTTTGTGACGATTCGTTTTGACAGTATGGACACTATGAGGCCCTTAGAATATTTTTGTGGCTTTGAAATATATTTTGGGTAATATTTTTAGGGGGAGATGCTGCTCCTTTATTTTTAGAGGGCATAGTTAGTGTAATTTACTGACTTTTGAATTTCTATTCAACTTAAAGAGTGACAATAGCAAAAGCATATAATTGGGTTTGAAGTCAATTTATTGATAAAATGCTAACAATTTTCTGTATTTTTTTATGCAGGTTGATGATGGAGGATGTCTTCAGCTTGACAACTAGATGGCCTCTTCTCTTATTTTCTCTTTTATCACAAGCATTTAGACTTGTTGAACATTGTTTTCTTATTTTTGGATATTTGAATATATTTGAGACTTATTTTGATGGTATGTATTGGATATTTTGAAAATTTTAAATATTTTTTCATTGGGATTCATAATTGGTTGGATTTTATTATATTTGGATGTTTATTGAATTGGTTTGGATGAGATTGGTATAAACTGGTTGCTGAAAAAAATTAAAAATAAATAATTTTTTTCATTATTTCTTTTGGCTATGCAATGTATGTAGTTAAAGAATAGATGGAGGTTTTGGCTACGTGTATTGCGTCGACAAAAGTTATGCTTATAATAAAAAAATAATATTCTTTGCTTTTGCCTACGAACTTTTCATGGGCAAAAGTGATTATTAAAATCAGAAAATATTATATTTGACTTTTGGCTATGCAATCCTTCGTAGCTAAAAATTGTAAACCTTTGTAGCCAAAGGTTGTACATTTGCCTACGTAAAATCTTCGTAGCAAAAGATTATACATTTGCCTACGTAAAATCTTCGTAGCAAAAGATTATACATTTGCCTACGTAAAATCTTCGTAGCCAAAGGCTGTACATTTGCCTACGTAAAATCTTCGTAGCCAAAGGTTGTACATTTGCCTATGCAAAATCTTCGTAGCCAAAGGTTGTACATTTGCCTACGGAAAATCTTCGTCGCCAAAAGTTGTATATTTGCCTACGCAAAGCTTCATTACCAAAGGTTGTACCTTTACCAACGACAAGTTGGCGTAGGCAAAAGTACAACATTTGGCTATGAAACTTTTGCGTAGCCAAAAGCAACATACTTACCATACCAGCAAGCGTAGCCAAAAACTCAATTTTTTCCCACGCACTATTCTATGCGTGGGCAAAGACCTTTCCCCACAACCTTTTGGCTACGATTTGCCTACGCATGTCGTTACGTAGGCAAAGAGTTTTACCTACACATCTAGTCCTTTACCTACAAATTTTCTGCATAGGCAAAGGTGCATTTTGTTGTAGTGAATGTACTGTAACCCTAGATTCTGGGAGGATTGAGATAAGATCATAATAGATGAGTTCTTTCCTCCGTGGACGTAGGCAAAGTTGCCGAACCACGTAAAATTGCTGTGTCATGTGTGCGATTGCTTTATGGTGTCATTACTTATGTTTATCGTGATTAATCAGTCGATCGCGGGTATTTTTATTGCGCTGCTTTTCCTAACGAAATTTTGGTTAGTCAGAGCTAGCTAAAATCAAATTTGAGTCTTACCATGAGACCCACTTAGATGAAAGTTGGGGGTTAAGTTGGGATAGGAAGGTCTCAATGGGGTCAGTGAAAAGTAAGCCGATCATTACGATTGTCTGATGATCGTAACTCTTTATTTAGAGGTCTATATAATAATTCTAAAATGAATATATGACTGTTAAATCTTGGGGCGTTCATATTCATAATTATGATCATCAAACTATACTAATATATTTTCCTTTTCACTAGATAGGTGCTATAGTTCTTGGGACGGAATCAACCTATCTGTTTGTGGATCATGTTGGGAAAAAGACACACATCCAAGATCACCTAAGTATTAGGTTTGACATAACTTTATATACCTATTTGGGCATTCCATTCATCAATTTAAGCTTTTAGGTTGTTCTTGTATAGCCTACGTGACAGGCTCATCCATAAAATTTGTTGGACTTGCACGTGAGGGGGAATGTTGGAAAAAAGACCCATGTCCCACATCACCTAAATATTAAGTTTGACATGACTTCATATACCTGGTTAGGCCTTCCTCCCATGAGCATCGAGGTGAGCCTTCACTAGTCTCCTCAGTTTCCCGTAAGTATTGAGGCGAGCCTGCACTATTATTTTGCACGTTTGAAAGTGCAAGGTTGATTGGTAGCCGAATTTTCCTTGTGAAGGTAAGGAGTTCACCTTCACAAAGAAAAGAATAAGAATAAATGAAAGAGTGAGAATTGCTTAGCAAGTGGACGGTATATATCAGACCGACACAATCTTATCTCCTTTCCTGTTGGATAAGACGGTTTTGGCTGGACACCCACCGAAAAATCGAGAAGATATTAGATAGCACTGAAACTCTATCCTTAGCATGTCTACAGCGATATTGCAAATAAAAGATAGGAAAGGCATAAAGAGAGGGACAATAACCATAGTTGTTAACATCACAAGCAGGTCCCTGCTTGGTATTCCCACCTAGATGGGGGCATAGCCTGGATGTTCGGCCCATTTTATAACAAATTTAGGGCCAGGGCCTGAACTTCGAATCCCAAGTGGAATTTGAGCTGGGGTTGGGCAAGGTAATTTCTGTCTGGAAAAAGATCATGGCAAATATAGTGGACTTCTGAAACTCTCTGACTCAAAAGGAGTGGATGCCACAATGTGAACTCTCCGGCAGTGATCACTACTAAAATAGGAAGGGAACTTTGCTTGGAATTTAAAAGTCTGAGATCAAAAGTTTAGTTTAATATGACCAATTTAAAATCTAATTAAAATTAAAATTATAAATTGCAATTTCTAACACTTTTCTAATATTTTAGTAATCTTCTGTGGGTGCTCTCAATATCATCCGACTTTATGGGAATAAGTCTTGTCATCATTTCATGTAGTCCTCATGATATATTAGGATAAAATTCATGTATAATCTGCAAATTAGAAGGGCATTTATTTTGGGATCTTTCAATACTTGAGCTTCGATGTGGAGGTTCACTCCTCCGACCCAGAAATTATCTGTAAGTAAAAGAGTCTCAAAGGATCCGGATATAGGATGATTGTTGCCCTCCAGAAGCTTACTCTTCAAACAGGAAAGGTGATATGAAGGCTGAGGAGATCCTCTTCCAGACAGGCACAATGTACCATGTCAAATGATTTGCCTGTTCCGAATTTTAAACGAGTAGATTGCCACCTCCTTCAAACCATCAGCTACAAGATGCCCAGGTTTTTAGAAGTTCGTAAGCCTGCCAGGACTCTGGAGTAGGGTTGTAAATAGGTCCCCGATTTTTCAATTACTTGAAGGTTCTGACCCATTAATAACAGAGTGTAGGTCCTTATTTAAGAACCAATAAGTAAACAGGTCCGGGTATAGTCCTATTTTTGGACCCGTGACATAAATGATTTCGAGTTTGGTTTCACCTTGGTTCCAGCCCATAGACCCGAGACCCAATATATTACCCTAATTTTTGAAAATTTTTCCTAAAAGCTAGCTTTTCTCTAAAGCATTCTCTACATAGACCCAGACCCAAACCCGCCCCATTCACAGTTCTAGTTTTATTTCCGAGTCTATCCACTCCTTAACGGTTCCGGTTCCGATTCCAGATATAAGAAGCTGGTTCTTAACCGGTTCTGAATCTATCCTCTTATTAACTATTCTGATTTTGGGTCCACCATGGACCTAGACCGGAAGTGACCCGTTTACAACCCTACTCAGGAGGGCTTGCATCTCAACTTTAAGGGGTGATGATAAATCGTTGGTGATGCAGAGAATGCTCCAACCATGATTCCATCCCTAAAGAAATTTATCTTGGATTGTCATTATGTAAAAAAGAAATTGTTGAAAGGCCATATGTTAGGGAGACAAGCTTCTTAAGATATATATATATCTATATATATATATATATATATATTTTTTTTTGTAACCTAGTCAAGATAGTAGGACTCAAATGGAGATCCTATATGCATGGGAAAAAAGCCCACTCAAGTGGGAAGAAAGTCACAATAATGGGAAGTAAGCCCGCACATGCAGAAAGAGGTGACATGCCCAATGTTTAAACCCTATCCAGCTAGGTAAAAAAAACACACATCTTACTACTAGGGTAAGACGGCAGTTCTTGGGAGCTTCCTAATAGTTATATAAGGACTTTTGTATGTTTGCTAATTCATGAAAGAAAGCCACAATAGTGGGAAGGAAGCCCGCACACGCAAAAAGAGGTGACATGCCCAATGTTCGAACCCTAGCCAACCAGGTAAGAAAACACACCTCTTACCACTAAGGTAAGAGGCAGTCTTGGGAGCTTTCTAATAGTTATATCAGGATATTTGCATGTTAGCTAATTCATGGGTTGGACAAAACTCTGGGTCCATTAAGTTGTATTTTGTTTTCCTTTAGATAGACTAAGGTTCAAGTCACCAGAGGAGCTGAAGAGGAAAAATCAAGGAAAATAGAATATGCTTGATCGATCGAACTGGAGGCAAAATTGGTGTCTGATTGATCTAATGGCATAGATTTTCCCACCAAACTGTGAGAATTCTATTTCATTTTTAAGTGGGACTTTTCTGTTTTGTGCCAAATCCTTTCTTAGTTGGATTACCTAAATGTGGCATGAAATTGGGGGTATAGCCCTAGGGAATGGAATATAAATTTTATCAAACTGAGTAGAGATTACATATTGGAGATCATTTTCTCTAGAGCTTTCATTAAGAGTCGAAATACTGAAGCTTTTGTTTTAGAGAGAAATTGCTTCTACATCTCTTGTAGAAGTTGTGAGGCCATCTTACGTGTTCAAGGTACGTGTTGATCAAGTAAAGAACAGTGCACAGCGAAGTAGTGTTCGTGAGCAGAAAGAGTTGCAGCGAGGAAAACTCAATCCTTGCGTGCAAAAAGGGTGTGAATATATCTTATAACTGTTCAAACTTGCTTGATAGTTGATCATTGTTTGATTCGAGGTTTTTTACACGGTTAAGGTTTTACACATTAAAATTGTACCTTCTTATAGTGTGTGCTTTTTGTGTTTGATTGATTTAATTTTCCGCCACTTGATTTATTGTTTGCACACATATTGTCAAGTTAATTGCAGTTGATTCCGTTACTTGATTTATTATTTGCACACATATTATTAAGTTGATTGCAGTTGATTGCATTGAACCATTCTAGAGGCCCACCCAAAACTTTCAAGTTATTTTAAGGGGAAGTGGAAATGTTATTTTCATGGTTTTCCATTTTTAGTTGTTTTATTTTTGTGGAATTTTTCTACATAAGACACAAAACCAAGTCCAACTCTCCCCCCTCAGACTTTGTTTCCACATAGGAGAAAACAACGTCTTTTCTCTTTTGCGGCATTACATGAACAAGCCCTAAATCTTCTTTTGCCCTACAACTTTGCCTTTGTCCTACTCAAGTCACTCAAAACATTGTAGAAACCCTTTTTATAATTGGGCTAAGGAAATTCCTCTAAGGGCAAAGACCTTGCCTAGTTGAGGCAAATGGAAGACTTCACTCATATGTAGGGTTGCTAAGGGGTCGGCTTTGGAATGGGTCCCTATTGGACCCACACCCATTTCTAATTCATGGTTTCGATTCTAGAACCGAAACCGTTGTTAAGTTGATTGCGTTGAACTATTTTAGAGGCCCACCCAAAACTTTCAAGTTATTTTAAAGGGAAGTGGAAATGTTATTTTCATGGTTTTCCATTTTTAGTTGTTTTATTTTTGTGGAATTTTTCTACATAAGAAACAAAACTAGGTCCAACCCCCCCCCCCCCCCCCCCCCCCCCCCCCCCCCCCTCATACTTTGTTTCCACATAGGAGAAAACAACCTTATTTCACTTTTGTGGCATTACATGAACAAGCCCTAAATCTTCTTTTGCCCTACAGCTTTGCCCTTGTCCTACTCAAGTCACTCAAAACATTGTAGAAACCCTTTTTATAATTGGGCTAAGGAAATTCCTCTAAGGGCAAAGACCTTGCCTAGTTGAGCCAGATGGAAGACTTCACTTATATGTAGGGTTGCAAAGGGATCGGCTTTGGAATGGGTCCCTATTGGACCGGGACCCATTTCTAATTCACGGTTTCGGTTCTGGAACCGGTGTTTGTTTGGAACTTTTTTTTTGTTGGTTTTAGACCCAGTTCCGATAAGAGAACTCGGATTCAGGTCTGGGTTTGAAACCGAGTTTGATTGGAGAATTGGGATCTTGTTTCAAAATTTGTTTCTAATTTTTTTTTAGCTTTTTTATTTTTTAATTTTTTTAAATTAAGGATATTGTTCAACTTATAATAATGTATCAAACTTAATATCTTTAAGATTAAATGTGAAAATGTGAAACCAAAGTTGATTTTGAGCTACAATTTGTAATGTTAAAGGCTTTTGTGCTGGGTTTTGAGTCCACGGGTCGGAACCCATATGGACTCAAAACCCGACTCATTTATTAATCATAACCTAAATTGTGTTTCGAAGACCTGTTTATAAATCAAAACCCAAAATAGGTCCCAAATCCGATTTTTCACGAGTTGAAACCTTCGAATAATAGGAGAATTAGGTACTTAATTGCAACCCTACTCATATGACATTGTCCATAATACAAAGGATTTCACAGAAACATGTTCTTTGTAATTGTGATGTCCGAGAGTCCCATAAAATGACTGGGCTTATATGTAGAACTTGCACCTTTACCTTGTATGAGGTCTTTTGATGGGTTAAGGCCCATCGGAAATAAAACCGTGAGGCCCATGGGCCAAAGCGAAAAATATCATATATGTATGTGGGGTAGGCCGTTACAGTAATTAATAATAGATACATGTGTATATTATTTAGTTACAGTATCCCCCAAGCTTATGGTCAGGCTAGGGGCCCCTAATTTGAGTTTAATTAGAGGTTGGGTTCATTTGAGCTGTAAGTGAGATTGATCGATACTTAGCTTGACTTGGTGTCACAACCTGAGCTCAGGAGATCGGGGGTTAGCAAAAACTTAACCAGCGACACACGCACTCCCGTGCATATGCACTTAGACCCGGTCTAGATGCACACGCACAAGAGAAAACACACATGCAAAACATGTATGCGGAAGCCAAAAATATCAAGAAGGGACACGAGGCACACAAGAACAAAGAAATGATCTCTAACGACTAACATAAAGGTCTGACCATACAAATTGGATCCAATCACAATGTATAGAACAAGAGTACAATCAATGACATGAAAAGAAAGCAATATGCATGTATGCAGAGAACAGTCGCGCTCTAATAGAGTGATAGCACACACTCTGCGAACCTGAAGAGACAGCTGGAGTCTCCCAAGCAAACTAACGACCGACAAGCACACGGTCGAGGGTACCTGAGCCTGCAACACCAAGGACAACTCATGAATACAACGATTCAGCAAAATATAAGCAGTAACAAGTTAACACGTATGGTCTCTGTCACGACCCGAGCCCAGAAATCGGGGGTTAGAGAAAAGCTAAACCGGTGACACACGTACTCCCGTGCACGTGCATCCAAACCCAGTTCAGATGCACGCACACAAGGGATCTCACACGTGCGAACTAAGCGTACGCGGAAGCTGTACATATCATAGCAAGCAACAAAGGAAATAGCGGAAGCCAAAGCAAATACGAAACGGAAACGACAAAGACAAATACACTGATATAAAACCGAATACACACCAAAATCAATATATACAAAATACACAGAATACAAGTCCAAAGTCCAAATACAATCTCTCCAAATCCCAAAATGAAAAGCCACTGGAAGCATGCATGAACGCACTCGGCAGAGATGATCAGGCCCACTCTGCCAGACCGGAGGGTGCCTCTACACTCGGCCCTGCAGCCTCCTCGACCGCCGGGGAGCTGGGCAAGGTAGCTGTGCCTGCAACACCACAGACAACACAAATGAATACAACGATCCAGCAAATACAAGTAACAGGGGTGTAACACTCATAGTATCAAAGTGAATATAATAATGACAGAAGATTAAATACAGAGTTCCATATTAGGAAACTAAGCCAATCGTGCATAGAAGTAAAACATGATATGTGAATCAAAACATAGAATACTGAACTAGTTGGCTACTACGTTAACCATGTTCTCTCAAATAGAGAGCAGAGCAAAGCAGATGAGAACACCACTGTCCAGGCCAAAGGTACCAGTGGGTCTCGGTTTCCTGGGTTCCGGGGTCCCAAGACAAAGCGACACTGCAGTTATACAGAGATACAGAGATCTAAGCCAGAGGTAACCCCGTCGGGCATCCTAGGGCTGAGGCTGAGTAGAGCCAGACTAACACCAATCAAATCAAATCCAAAGAAGGGAGATTATCCGCTTTGGACTCACCGATGACAAGGACCGGATCTTATCCTCACGTGTTAATCTCTGGGCAGAGCCACCAGGGAATACCCAAACTCAGAGATAAACAAAGCCAGCAGAGCATAGATATAAATCCAAAGCACAGCATAGATCAAGCATAGTGCGGAACGAAGCGTAGAACAGATATACAGGACGAAAACAAAAATGACTACGGAATGCATAAACATAGATTAACAGAACAGAGGGCAAAACCATAAACAATATGCAATGCATCTCAGATTAATACGGAATCAAGGTTAGTTACGAGCCAACCCTAATCTAATTGTTCACTGTCACTAACCGTGCATGTTGATGTAGTTTTAAGTTATTTGATGCACCGTTGCCATCCTAGTGTTGCAATGAAATCCTTATGTGCATCGAAGTCCCTTAAACCAACACCCATGGAGAGGTGCTTAACAGTGATCAACGTTCACATGAATAAGTCACAGCCTAACAGACTCTTCATGCGATCCAAGGAATCCATTGGGCCGGTTTACATGGGTGATTAACCTGTATTTGAGCCCTACAAGTCTCCCCATTATCCTAAGTTATAATTCAGAATTGCCATGCCTAACGGTTTAGCCATGAGGGACCTATGGTTGAGCCGGAGACATCTTACGCGCTCGACGTATTATGCACTACAGCTTAACCATGGTTCCATTCAAAACACAGCTAAACTGGTCATCTTTCACCTCTGATTTGATGCCTCTTTCGGCTGAGCTACAGTCAGTATACGGCTTAGCCGTAGCCCAATCCACGGCTTGGCCGTAGCATTTCACGGCTTAGCCGTAGCCACACCGTAGGAGCACTGAATTGGAAAAGTTTCGACTGATCAGAGATTTAATTCACGGCTGAGTTACGGTTTGGGTCACGGCTAGCTTACGGCTCAGCCGTAGGACAAATTACGGCTTAGCCGTATCCTAGCCGTAGAACAAAAGTGAAATTTCGAGGCTCTGGAATGTGAGCCGTAGAAACTTACGGCTTAGCCGTACAATACAGAACACGACTTCGGGATGGTTACAGAAACTGAAATTCGGTACAGAAGCTGAACAAAATGAGTTACAGAGGTTCCAAATTCACAAAATGTGGCTGTAAAACATGCTAGACAAAGAATAAGAAGAAATCAAAGCCATCAACTAAAACACCCATATGTGTTATCAAAGCCTGTACTTATACTTGCCTCAACTCTGGAAATCCACTGAATCAAGCTCCAAGTCCACTAAAATCAAAGCAAATCAAAGTAATAAATCATGCATGAGATGAGGACTCGGAAATCAGAGAATGAGAGGTGCGATTGGAGAAGAAGAGAGAAGAGTTGGGAAAGAACCCACTTACCAAGCTACAGATGGAGATGAGAGAGAAGGAACCCAATCCAAAACAAAATGAGTGCAAGCTCCCAACACCAACCCAAAACGAGAAGAGAAGTGGAGAGAAGAGGAAGGAACGTGGAGCTCCTGAATTCACTTGCATGCAACGATCAAGACAAATGGGCAGGGAGAGAGACACCTGGGTCCTGACTTATATTTATAGATTTGGAAGTTTAAGTCAAAGTCCGAAGAGTTTATACTAATTACAGTTCAAGTCACACGAAGGTCCAACTTCTCCAATTGACTCCAAATGAATCTGACACGGTTACGGAATATAACGAGCTCAACAAAATACACGTGCTGACACCAAGATGATGCAAATATGATGCAAGCAAAGCAAAAGCAAAATTACGAAAAAGGGCTTAGAACTACCTATTCCAGGTCAAAGATTACTCAACTACCTATCCAAGGCCCAAAACCAAGTCCAAAAGAATAAAACAAAACAAAACACACTAATGAGCCACTAATCCGGCTCAAAGGGGATCGGAGTGTTACAGTCTCTAATAGAATAAAAGACATAAATAATCATAACAAGTCAATGTAGTAGTCTAGGTACTTGTGCATGCAAATTAACATATGCTCTGTGTGAATCAATGGATACATAACATGTACATACTAGGTGGCTACTACGTACGCCTTATGCTCCCAAAATAGAGATCTTATAAACATGCTGAGATCGCCATGGGCCAGATGGGTCTCGGTTTCCTGGAGTCCGGATTCCCCAAGACTTGTCCTTCTGCAGTAAGGCCATGTAAACTATACCCAAGTCACCCCATCGGGATCCTAAGGCTGAGGTTCAGTAGTGCCGGACTCTATCGAGTTAATCAATGTAAGAACATGCAGATCATAACGTGCATATCATAACGTGCATAGGTGAACATGTATCTTATCAGAACGTGACGTGCATGTCTTGTTAAGCATATATCAACAACTATATCCAACTGAACAGATCAAACCAACAAGATAATGGATGATAACGAAGTAAAGGCATCTCAACTCATGTATATCAAATAGTAAGATCGAACATGCAAGACCGCTGTTCCACCCGGGATTAACCATAGACAGAGCTAGAAATATCCAATCGTGTGCCCCAGCATAGAACGCAAATAAGAGGACAAGAACTGAAGTCGATATGCCATGCAATCAGATGTTCTTGTAGGAATCACGATCTGTTATTAGCTAATCCTATTTTAATTATCCAGTGTTTCTAACCGTGCATGATGATGTAGTTTTAAGTTATCCGATGCATCATTGTCTAGTGTTGCAGTGTATCTGGAATGTGCACCGAAGTCCCTTAAACCAACACCCATGGGGAGGTGCTAAACAACCGGATAACGTGCATGAATGAATCGCAGCCCTCGAGATCATTCTTGTCATACATTCATACCATTGGGCAAGTCTAGGTGATCTACATGTTATCATGAAGGCCATAGCAGGTCTCTTTCTTACTCCTAGCCTTTCATTCATTTCTCAGGGATGGTACGGCTTAGCCGTAGGTGAACATACAGCTTAGTCATAGGCATCTTACGGCGTAGCCGTAATCTGCACTGCGGCTCCACCGCGGTTCCTTTTACTGTTCATCCGTAATTACGGTTCACCCGTATTTTGTTCTACGGCTTAGCCGCGTCCTGTTCTACGGCTTAGCCGTGGCTGGGCCGTAGAAGGTCTGTCAAATTTGCTTACTTTCAGTTAATCCAGAAACAGGCACCCTGTATTGATCTACGGCTAGGTCACGGCTGAGCTACGGCTTACCCGTAGGACAATATACAGCTTAGCCGTGTCCTGGCCGTAGAGGAAAACTGGGTTTTTCCCCTCTCTGGACTCTAAGCCGAAGGTGAGTTACGGCTTAGCCGTGGTACACACGAAGCAGTTTCTGAACTGATTACAGAATCATCGAACATGACCAAACTGACGAAATCACATAGAGTAGAAGGAAATGATCACAAAATGGGCTGTTAACATCATTCATACTCAAGAATACATGATTTAATCTTAATCAAATACATACCCACATGGTTAAACCAAGTTATGCTTATATTTGCCTCCAATGGAGTCTAACACATGATCTTGTTGTCTTTGGGCTCAATCACACTGCCAACAAGCTTCGAATCGCCATGCATGTAAGGAAAGAAGAAAAGAGAACCGTGAGGATCCATACCCATCGATAATGAGAACAAGAGGAAGAAGAAGGAAGGGAAGAACCACTACAAAAACCTCGAGCTCACCTCCAATCATCCGAGTGATGCTCAAACGTGGACATGCACCGATGCTCCCCCTGACTTGATCGACAGAAACAAGGAATAACGAGGAGGAGAAGAAGACTCGAGAGAGAGAGAGAGAGAGAGAGAGAGAGAGAGCTGGGTACTGAAGAGAAGAAAGGGTCGGTGGCTTATAAATATCAAGATCAATTGCAATGAAGTCCAAAGTGTTTCAATTAATTCCAGTTTGAGTCGATTGCGGGTCCAACAAAAACACATGACCTCTTTGGTAAACGACGTAGTTACGGGAATCAACAAACATAACAAAAGACATGCGTTAATACCAAGATAATGCATGAATGACGACATCACACAAAATGCAATATTACGAAAAAGAGCTTATGTCTACCTAAACCAGGTCAAACTCAACCCAACTACCTATCCAAAACCTGAAACCAACAAGCACAAGAACAAAACACCATTAGCAACCAAATCATCCGAAATTAGCCGCTAATCCAGATCAACTCGGGTCAGGGTGTTACACTTGGCCTCATTGAGTTGCATCCCTGCTCATGAACACAACAATTGTCTTTAATAACTATATGTAAAATGCTCCTGAATGATGAGATGGTGGAACCACCTTCAGTTGAGGTGGGAAATGCTAGTAATTGTAGATGAAAAAATCATGTTTAGAGCAATTTTGATTCAAAAGGTGAGTCTCTACCTCATCTTGCATTGAGGTTGATCATATGAACATATTTTTTACTAAGTGGAATGAGTCTTGATCCCTCAAGTTGTTGATGTAGGGTTGGTTTATTTCTGATTAAAAAAAAAGTGGTGTTTGGAGAACAACCAAATCATGGTAAAAAAAGAAATGTATGTTCGCATTTGCTAATTTGGGCTACTTGTAAAGAGTGATACTTTTAACTCAAAGATTGTGTAATAATAATTACAAGGTGCAAGTGCCAACTAAGTGTGTCGGCTGTCACGCCCCGAAATCCGGGTCCTTGGGACCCTCAAATTACAAGGCATGATGGGTCTACAATAATTAAATGGAAAAGAAAATTTGATTATTAAATCTCATTGAATAATAATTACATATACAAATACACTCCTACATATGCTACTAATGTTTTATATGAAATTCTCGCAACTCATTTCTCAATCCTAGTCCCGCATGCAAGGTAGGGATCTTTCATGTTAGGCTCAACTGTGAAATCTGAAGAAAAACAAAGGGGATGATTACAACTCTGCAAGTAGACCCACTATGAAACTATAGCAAACGGCTAACAGTCAAGGTATCAAAATTTAGGAGCCACGGTTTCAAGCAAATCAACAAAGAGCGGAATATAGCAATCTCAAAAGTGATAAAGTCGAATAATATGATCAAATCAAATACAAATTGGTGAAATTGGATTTCAGCAGAGTTTACATAAAATGGAGAAAATAATCAAGATAATCCAACGATTAATCAAAATTATTACAAATTGGGTAACGAAGTATGAATTTAGACATTTCAAATATAATTTCACAATTGCTTAAATCATGGTAACAAGAGAAACGGTTCAAATGAAAATATCAATAGCGAAAGTGGCAATTAATACTAATGTGGAATAAATCATGAGTCAAAGTCACTAACTTGGGAAAGTCATATCTTTAGCATGATTAAATACTAATTTAACAAGAATAAAAATGTACAATCTCCGAGGCAACAAAAAGAGTTAATCAAGACATCACAATTTAGGAGCAACATCCTAAAACCATTCTAAAGATAAGGCATCTCCTCAGTAAACAAAATATCAAAGTGTGCTTCGCCAGAATTAAGCCTGCACCAAGCTCAAACTACCCACCAGGTACAAGCTATTTTCATATCCAAAGTTGGCACGAGGTCTGAGATACCGGTATTCTCCAAAAAAAAGTGGGTTTAGTTGCAGACTAGAAATATTGCACAAAGGGATCCCAATCCCAATATCATACCTAAAAGGGCTAAAATCCGTATGTAAGTGTCCCCACGGTGCATTGCCCATACTTTAGATAATGCCTTTGAGATCAATGGTATACGAATAATAAAATAAAAAAATCCATGAATTTTCAAGTCGCAATTTCAAATGCACAAATGTGATCAGCGTTGGAAATATACTGTCACGACCCGATCCCAGGCAATGGGGGGTTAGTCAAAATCTAATAAGTGACACACATACTCCCGTGCATATGCACTTAAACTCAGTCTAGATGTACACGCACAAGGGAAAATCACATGTGCAAACATATACACTAAGTTGTAGGTATCAAACCGAAACATACAGGAAAATCAACTGAATGATATCCAACTGGTACATACAGGTCGGAAATATACAAACGGAATCCGATCACAAAGATACAGAACATGACTAACATCAATGACAGAAAAGAAGGCAATATGCAAATATGATAATGACACACTCTCCGCAACCCTGAAGAGACCGCTGAAGTCTCCCAAGCAAACTAAATGACCGACAAGAACTCGGTCGGGGTACCTGAGCCTGCAACACTAAGGACAATCTGTGAATACAACGACTCAGCGAAGTATAATCAGTAACAAGTTAACACGTATGGTCTTTAATAGGATTAAAAACATGAATAATCATAACATTTCAATTTAGTCGTCTAGGCAATGGTGCATTCAAATTAACATATGCTCTTTGAATCAATGTGTACGTAACATGACATGTATATAGTAGGTGGCTACTACGTGAGCCATATGCTCCCAAATAGGGATCTTATATCCGTGTAAAGAACACCATGGGCCAGATAGGTCTCAGTTTCCTGGGGTCCGGATTTCCCAAGATGTTTCCTTCTGCAGTAAGGCTATGCAAACTATACCAAAGTTACCCCGTCGGGATCCTAAGGCTGAGGCTTAGTAGTGCCGGACCATATCGAGTCAACCAATATAAGAACATACATATCATTACATGCATAGCTTAACATGTATATCTTATCAGAACGTGACGTGTATGTCTTGTTAAGCATATATCAAACTGATGCAAGAGGTCATACGAGTTCAACTAATCAACAACCGCATCAACTTTAATAGATCAAACAATATAATGGAGACCAACAGAGTAGAAAGCATTATGATAACCAAGGATGAAGGCATCTCAACTCATGTGTATCAAATAGTAATATCGAACATGCAAAACCGCTATTCCACCCGAGATTAACCATGGACAGAGCTAGAAATATCCAATCGTGTACCCCAGCGCAGAATGCGTATAAGAGGGCAAAGACTGAAGCCAAGATGCAATGCAAATCATATTATCTTTCAGGAATCATGATTTTTTACTAGCCAATCCTATTCTAGTTATCCAGTGTTTCTTACCGTGCATGATGATGTAGTTTTAAGTTGTCCGATGCAACATTATCTAGTGTTGCAGTGTATCTGGAATGTGCACCGAAGTCCCTTAAACCAACACTCATGGGGAAGTGCTAAACAACCGGATAACATGCATGAATGAATTGCAGCCCTCGAGATCATTCATGTCATACATTCATACCATCGGGCAAGTCTATGTGATCTACATGCTATCATGAAGGCCATATCAGTCTCTTCCTTAATCCTACCAAGTTTTTAGACATTGCTTAGGGGTGGTACGGCTTAGCCGTAGGTTAACATACGGCTTAGCCGTAGGCATCTTACGGCTTAGCCGTAATATGCACTGCGGCTCCACTGTGGTTCCCTTTACTATTCATCAGCAATTACGGTTCACCCGTATTTTGTTCTACGGCTTAGGCGTGTGCTGTTCTATGGCTTAGCCGTGGCTGGGCCGTAGAAGTTCTGTCAATTGCTTACTTTCAATTAATCCAGAAAAAGTCAACCTGTACTAATCTACGGCTGGGTCACGGCTGAGCTACGGCTTAGCCGTAGGACAATATACGGCTTAGCCATGTCCTGACCATAGAAGAAAACTGGGTTTTTCCTTATTTGGACTTTAAGCCGTAGGTGAATTACGACTTAGCCGTGATACACACGAAGCATTTTCTGAACTGATTACAGAAACACTGAAACATATCCAAACTGACGAAATCACATGTAATAGAGGGAAACGAACACAAGAGGGGCTGTAAACGTCATTCATAAGCAAGAATACACGACTTAATCTTAATCAAGCCCATACCACACATACCCACATGGTTTAGCCAAGTTATGCTTATACTTGCCTTCAAATGGGGTCTACACACTCTTTGTTGTCCTTGGGCTCAATTCACGTGCTAGCATGCTCCTAGCCACCAAGCATGCAAAAGGGGAAGAAACAAGAGAGAGACGTGAATGCATGAAACAGTGGCTGCTTGAAAAGTGAAGGAGAAGAAAATGAGATGTGAGGAAAACCAGAGCTCACCTTCAACCACACATGACTGAGGGACCAAACCTGGACATGTATAGCTCTCCCTGACTTGCTCGATGGAAAGAAATGAGGAACGAGAAGAAGGAGCCTCAAAGGAGAGAGAGACAGAACAGTAAGAGAGAAGGAGAAGGTCGGTGGACTTATAAAGATAAACATAAAGGCCAATTGGCAATAAAGTCCAAGCATTCAAACTATTTCCAGTTTGAGTCATTAGCGGGTCTAATGGAAACAATTGACATATTTGGCAAACGACGTAGTTACGGGAATCAACAAGCGTACCAAAAGACACGCGTTGAAGCCAAGATGATGCATGAATGACAACATCGAACAAAAACGAATATTACGAAAAAGGGCTTATGTCTACCTAAACCAGGTCAAACTCAACTCAACTATCTATCCATAACCTGATACCAAACAAAAACACGAGCAAAACACAATTAGCAACCAAGTCATCCGGAATTAGCCACTAATCCAAGTCAAACTGGGTCGGAGTGTTACATACACATTAATCCAATGATATTAAGTTTTCATTAAAATTTCACCATTCTAAAATCAAATAACAAATCACTGATAATAACATGCAAATCAAGTCAATTTATGAGAAGGTGGTGTCAACGGAAATAATATCAAGTCTAGTGAATATCAAACAAATCAAAGGCAGTAATAATCCTCGAAAATCCTATGATTATTTCAATAAATTCTAAAATTATAATTTAAAGTATAATTGAAACAAGGAATAGAAAACTCAAGTACTAGAGTAGCATAGTAAAACTACTCACCTTGATCAATGGTGATCAGCGAATATGGCCTGACCTGACCTGGATGTCAAAGTGTCCCAATGTAAATGCTTATGAATGATTGGTCAACAATAATTAAGATTCGGGCTCATGTACAAGTTAATGGGTTAAGTTTGGGTACATGTTTTCATGCGATGGATTGACACATCTTGGTTTGGGACAAGATTAGGATATGCGAGTAGGCCCTAAGTGATATCATGTTATGCATAATTTGAGGTGGGTTAGAAACAGAGTAGGTTATGTAAGGATTGCATAAGTGGGACCAGAAGTTAATAATCATGATTTAGCTTTGTATGCACATGGATTCAATGGACAACAAGGGCTGTGATTCAATGAGGATGATAGCTAATATAAAGGTTCAGTCCTTCATACACTGATGAATAGGTTCTATTTGGGTCAAGAACTACAAATCCAATAGTTTCATTAGATAGGCTAGGACCAATGGGTCATATTGCTCAACCGGGTTGTACTTGTGGACACATGCATGAACTAATTAGTGTGAGGCCGTATTGAAATAAGGATTCACCAGTGGTAGGTAGGGTGGGCCGGGGCAATAACATGATGCATGCATTATGGCCAAAATCATGGTGACTGGGAGGGTGATGATGATGATCATGGCGGGGTTAAATGGTGGCTAGATGATGAAGAAGTTAGATCAGATGATGAGATGAAAAGTTCTCCTCTGAGTGGTGGGGGGGACCTCTTGAGTCTGCTGTGGCCTTCGTGGCACAGGGAGCAAAGTCCCACCTCGCTTATGCGAGCGTCCCGATCATGGTGACTGGTAGGGTGATGATGATGATCATGGCGGGGTTAAATGGTGGCTAGATGATGAAGAAGTTGGATCAGATGATGAGATGAAAGGTTCTCCTCTGAGTGGTGGGAGGGACCTCTTGAGTCTGCTGTGGCCTTCGTGGCGTAGGGAGCAAAGTCCCACCTCGCTTATGCGAGCATCCCGATCCGATCCTTATAAGGATGGTTTCCCCTTGAACACATGTGATGAGTTTTGGGTATTCCCAGAGTGGCATGCCCAGAAGCAAAATTGTGCGGGTATTCCCAGAATGGCCCTGCCCAAAGTGGACAATATCACATATAGGACTAGGGACGTTGCATTTGGTATTAGAGCCTCTATATGTCTGCCTGTTTCCCCATGTGACGCGTTTTGGATATTCCCAGAGTGGCTCTGCCCAGAAGCAAAACCGTGCAGGTATTCCTAAAGTGGCCCTGCCCAAAGAGGACAATATCATATGTGGGATCGGGGACGTTGCATTTGGTATTAGAGCCGTGGACGGCTCTCCTCTAAGTGGTGGGGGGGACCTCTTGAGTCCGTTGTGGCCTTCGTGGAGCAGGGAGCAAAGTCCCACATCGCTTATGAGAGCGTCCCAATCCGGTCTTTATAAGGACGGTTCCTCCTTGAACGCATGTGACTTGTTTTGAGTATTCTCAGAGTGGCTCTGCCCAGAAGCAAAACCGTGCGGGTATTCCCAGAGTGACCCTGCTCAAAGTGGACAATATCACATGTGGGGACCGGGACATTACATTTGGTATTAGAGCCGTGGACGGCTCTCCTCTAAGTGGTGGGGGGGACCTCTTGAGTCCGCTATGACCTTCATGGCGCAGGGAGCAAAGTCCCACATTGCTTATGAGAGCATCCCAATCCGGTCCTTATAAGGACGGTTCCCTCTTGAACACATGCGTCACGTTTTGGGTATTCCCAGAGTAGCCCTACCCAGAAACAAAACTGTGAGGGTATTCCCATAGTGGCCCTGCCCAAAGCGGACAATATCACATATGGGACTAGGGACGTTACATCAACTTGATTACAATTTAAAATGAGCTTCTTAATATGGACAATAATTGGATTGATAGCCCAATCAAACTTGCTGTTTAGAGCCCGAAAAACCTCATTAGCATCCAAGCACACATGGATCTTTGCAAACTCCTTTTGAATCGTTTTTTTCAAGGCTATGAGGACTGCCCTTGCTTCTACTTCCTTTGATGGGATGACTTTTGGCCCAATCGAAGCACCTACATCTACAATAGACCATTTAAGCATAACAACATAGTCAAATGAAGATTTTCCATCATCTATCCTAAAAGTAGCAATTGAGCATATCACAACATCAATACCGAATTTAATCACTCCGACAATTTCCTTAATATCAACCTTCTTCCTCTCTAGAAGTGGTGGACATAGGACTTTCGATTGGGTGGGGAGGATGATGGTCAATTGAAAAGGTCAAAATCAACACCAACTACCAATAATTCCCACTTATTGTATGGTTTAAAGACATGATTTTTATTTTGATTTTTATGGTAATTAAAGTATAAATAACTCACATCTTACTTCCAACACTCAATTCCTACATAAGCTTTTTAACTACAACAACCAATTCTTTGAGAAATTAATTCTTATTTAAATAAATGAAATGCAAATCAAATCGGCAACTACGCTACAACAATAATAAAGAAAATTCAGAGAACTTGAGACCAACTATATTTATAAATAATGAAAATTGTCAATATTTTCATAAACATCATAATGTGACTAAAAGAAATCTAGTAAGATAGTAAAAGGAAAAAAAAAAGGGTGGCTCAGTGCACGAGGCTCCCGCATAGCAGGGTCTGGGGAGGGCAAGATGTACACAGCCTTACCTTCATTTTGAAGAGGCTGTTTCCGTGACTTAAATCCGCGTCCTCCAAGAGGCTACCGGTAAGCCTTTACCGTTGGGCCAAGTCGCCCTTCTGTAAGATAGTAAAAGGAAAGTAGAAAAAAATTCAAGACCCAGCAAATAAATTATTGTCATTGAGAAAAAAACCAATAAAACAAAAATTACAAAAAGGAAAAAAAAGCTAAAAATTCAAAAACCAAGAAAAATATATTAATCATATATCAAACATCATCAACACACATCAGATTCGCAAAAATTAAAAGAAAAAAAAACCAATAATGTTATACAAACCAAATACACAAATATCAAGAAAATTAGAAATCGGGCATTATTTGATTCATTGAATCCATTACAGGAAGGCATCTCCCATAAATATATTTGATTCAAAGGTGATATCTCACCATTGTCTCTTATTTGTAGAGAGAGAGAGAGAGAGAGTGGTGTTGTTGGAAAGGAGAAAGAAAGAGAATAAGAAATTGGACAAGCCTTCATCCTATGCACTTATATCAGAGTTGGATTGTCAAAGACTAAAGGAGGAGGAGGAGGAGGAGGAGGAAACAAAGATGGAAACTGACGAAGAGCAGGAAACTGTTGAAGTGTTTTGAGACTTTACTATAATGATGGGGCAATGGCTTACTATAACGGTGGCATGGGCTAAATATGTTGGATCCAACTTATGACCTTTCGAGATTTATATACTATGGGTCTGCTCCTGCTCTTGAGTATCTTCTGGGGGCTGATAATATTATTAATCATTATTTTTAGTGAAGTAATTATATTTATAAGACTAATTTAATTTTCTTTAAAAGAGAAATCCATTTCCTGCTTTCTATAAGGAACCACTTATTTTATCAACTTCCTTGGGCAACTGACTTGAGCCCCGTGCACAGAACAGAAATAAGTTTGAGCAAACTGCCAATCCGGAAAAGCGACCGTACACTGGAGATAATGCACTAACAGCCAACCCCAGCATAAAATGGGAGATTGGCGTTTCAGTCTCGGCCTCTGAGCCCGGGAAGAGTCATGTTGATATAAAAAGCGAGTGTCAGAGAGAAGACGATAAAACACCGATGTAAGCAACAGGTGTCCCATTTTTCGCACACAAAGTTGAGGGAAAGCACAGCCCCCACAACCTCCCTCTCTCATGGCCTGACACGTGCTCTTTCCCAGGGCTTGACCTCTCAGACCCTGGCTCAGAGAAATCCGGCTCCTTTACTGAAATCCCACTTGGGTGCGTTTGGGCCGCATCCAATCAGCGGAAGACCGCCCCCGACAGCGCCTCCTTCAGTGGAAAAGACCACTTTTCATTAGTTTAAGAATTTCCCACATGGTGGGAAATTCGGTTCCGCCGGCCGTTTTTGCTCGGCCGACAGCAGCAAATGCTCCCTGAAAGATCTAAGTTGGTCACTGCTCAAATAAAAAGCTATACTAATATATGGTGCAATGTACATTACAATGGCTGACCGGTCTGATTTCACCAAAAGATTAATAAGGAGCAAACCCAAACATAATAATATAGGTGTAAAAGATTGAATAGGGATGGATCCAAACAAAATCACGTGAGTGGTGTTGCACCGGCAGCATCCATAATTTGAGACACTTACTTACATAACATTGAAAAATTTTTAATTCTATTATTTAACTGTCACTGCACCACCATCTGCACCGCCTACACCACCTAAATAAAAATTCTAAATCCACTATTGAGATTGATGATTTTATTAGAAATACGAAAAAATATTTTTATCATTAAACAATCCATCTCATGGTGTGTCCAACTTTGACAAGTGAAGAATTTCGGAATACCTCATGAAGTCAGAGGGTTTTTATTTTGAGCTTATCCAATTCTCATTGGGTGTCTCGGAGGATCCGCACTCTTCCCATATATGGGTTGGAGAACCCCCAAATCTCCGGATCTTCATGCAACAAGGGCTCCCAGATATCCAGATCGTGCCTGAAGGACTCAGACAAATTTCTGAGGCCACTGATTGGTCCACCATCATGGGAGTTTTGAATTTCACATCATTTAAAATTACCAGTCCTCCTTGCTTTATCCATAAAATTGAATCTTCTTAACATATATATACTTATTTATAACGTGATTGTTTCTTTTCTCTTTCACCCAACATGGTTAATCTTATGAATTGCTCTAGCTAAACTCATGCAAACAAACACCCAACAAATCTATGGTAGATTGCAAACAAAAGATATAAGGAGTAAACTTATGTCTTATGCTACTCCACCAACTCATATATAGAGAAATATCTCATGTTGTTATTATTATTTTTTAAAGTCCATGCCAAAAGGAAAAGTTCCCCTATATTAAAACAAGGAATAAATCAAAATTTTCCTTCACGGAACATATTGAATGTTTTATCACTGAGACAAATCTTTACATGCGGATCGCATTGATTGGTTCATTAAATGGATCCATAGTTTTTCAAAATTTTTTTGGGTAAATGTTTAAAAAGTTACAATTGTCATACATAGGTTAATTATTCTGTTGTGCGTCCTCCATCCAAGCCTAAGGCTTAAAGGGTTCAACAAGACAAGTTGGCTCAATAGTAGGTTTCTCTTTCATAATTTACAGCTTAGGGTGTGCTTGAGTGTGAGGTAAACTAGAATAGAGTAAAATAAATTTTTAAAATTGAAATTTCTCCCTACTTTCTTAAAAAAATTTAAATTTCCCTCACTCTATTTAAAAAAAAATCAAAAAGCTATCACAAAATTATAAAAAAATCTTTACTTTTTATAAGAAAAAGTTAAAAGGATTCCATATTTAGTAACTAAAAATAAAAAGTTATCATAACCCTATCATTTATTATTTTTTTTTTTATTTTGAGTTTCCTCTATTTTATATTACTTTACCCCACATTGAAACACACCCTTAGAGTTGGAGTTTGAATTTTATTGGAGGAAAGAGTGCATATCTCTTTTCACTAATTAAACAAGGTTCTCCTCTTTTTCGTTCAGCTTTAAATTGTGGTTGGTATTGCCTTTCTTCTTTCCTGAGTGTTTGACACACAAGGAATTCTCTAAGCTGTGAGCCACTTTCTTGCTCTCTCTTTATCGTATTTTAATCCTTCTGCTAGTCTGAGGAATCTTTTACATTGAAAGCTTTGATCATCGTTCACTTTGCAGATATATTGTAGACCTCACTTAACATAATAAATATGAGTGATTATTTACCTTTCTTCTCCTTGAGACTTTAGTCCTATGCATCTTAACCTTCATCTAACGCCTTAGGATCCCGCAAACACATATACAACACTTATCTGACATGGTGGATTGCTAGGGACCCCACGTGGGGGTCCAATGAAGCCGTTATATAAAGTTAGAACTACATCAAGGACATATACAAATCAAATGAGTGTAAAATTTGAGTTGTGAAATTTTAGAAAGGGAAAGGTGGAATTCCCATAAAACTACAGGAGAGGGCTTGGGATCCTGGCATTAGTGATACATTGCAAGTGCGAACGTGAGCCGTTAGGAGGAATTACTAGAATATCCAAAGTTTAGAGGCCCAAATAGAACCAATCAAGCCATGAGGTGCCCATAGTTTCAAAAGGTTTTTCCAAGACCCACCCGTTAAAAAAAAAAGTGAATAGGAAATGTACTATTCTCTGATAATCAAGTTAACCCAATTTTAGCAATTGGATAAATATGGACGGATGACAAGTTTTGAATGATAATTTAAGAGTCAGTAAAGTTCAATTAAGTATCAAACTCGATTTGGAGTTATGAGGAGGTGAAGGTAAGCCTTAGAAGCCAATCCATTTCTTGCTTGGGACACGTTGCCCATCCTAAATAACTCTTTCATATATATATATATAGTTCTTACAATATTTATTTTAAATTATTTAAGAAAAATTTTTGTTGCTATTAAAAAGTATATAATTATCATCATCAACGCCCTGTTTCAACTATGTTGGAGTTGACTATATGAATTCTAGTTCTCCATTTTAATTTATGTTGAGTTGAGTACAAGATTATAACATATTTATTTGTATCTTGTAACAAAATTTTATTCTAGCTGTGAACCTACCTTAAGCAGCCCTCCTTTTTTAAATAAGCTTAAAATGTAAAAAATAAGTTTATGTTCAATGGCGGATCTAAGATTTTTGTTTGAGGGTGATAGACCAAATATGTAGTGTGGTTGTGAGGGCAAGCCCATGATTTTCATGTGAGTTGATGGGGCCGACCCAAAATTTCTATATGCATTTTGAAAGCAAACCCAAAATTTTCGAATGGGTTTTGGAAGAGAAACCCGATGGGGCAACAACCCCCAAAATCATGTATGTAGGTCTGCTTATGCTATTTTAAATTTATTTTGAAAATAAAAAATTAACCATAAGGCATGGTTTTTGGTTTTAGTATCTTTGATGACAGGATCATGTACTATATGTTAATAAATAAACATATAGAACAAGGTAATAACATAGTATGTACTGCAGGTTCGACCCAATGGTGGCCCAATTCTTATCAGAATAAACTTTTTCAAGGGCCATTGAAGTGAAAATATTTATTTTGTGGGATTTATATATCATGTAAGTGATTACCATTGAGAGCATTATATGGTTTCACCTGAGCAAGAGCATTAGAGGATTCAGGTTACGGTTTGGAGGGATCTGGATCTAATATATGAAGGTCTAGATGTGCACATTAGGGCTTGTTTGCGTGAATGTGTAATGCCTTTGGTGGAAATAGAAGTCCGAGGTTGGAGAGGTTGAATTCGGAAATCCTCTTTCACAAATATATAGTATAAAAACAAATAAAATTTCTACCAAGAATACTACTGCACTAAATAAAAAATAATAATAAGCGCAGGAAATCGAGCGTTGAGAAATGTGTCATTAAGATACCCGCGTGAGCTCTCATGTCCTCTTTCTCGATTTGCTTGCTTTTGGCATTACAGTTAGAGAGATGACTTCCACTTAAAAAGGTTTTAAATTTCCATTTTATATGGATTAGTATCAACGTACAAAAGTTGAAGCTTGACTGGCCCCACACCAACACATCCCAACTGTGCCCCACCCAACGCCTCTCGCTCCATCTTTTCCGTAGAAGTGTGGTATCGAAAAAGGCCATGCGGATTATCTTTCCGCCGTATGTTCCAAATATGTATCCGTATGTCGGTCAACTTTAACTTAATTGCTATGCCGCGACAGAAGATTCTGACAAATTGTGAGAAGTTGGAACGATTCGATTATTATGAATGTGTACAACATAAAAAGATTATGCATGCATATCGATCTTGGAGCATGCTCGCTGTTTTACATGACGACCTATCCTTTCAGCTCAGACTCATCATCCATATCCTTCGTCTTGTTCAACACCTCATTGAAAATGCAAACCCAAGCAATAAAAGTGCAAAACATTCGAACCCACCTCCATACTCAAGCAAACAATGGAATTATAACTTCATGACCATGGTGGGATGTGAAACAAGAAGCCCATCACTAGATGTTTATATCATCATATACATGGATTCGTAGCTTCTTCATCCCGCTCCGAACACGCGTCATGCTGTGGGAAAAGACCCCACTTTCAAAGCCTTGTTGCAAGCTTGTACTGGTTTTGTCGCCTACTTGGGGAATGGCTTATCCGGTCGTTTATGTGGTTGAGACTTCCATAAGGGTACTGGCGTCGCATTATTCGCCTTGGAATGCGGTCATGCCGACCTGGAGGAGACGAGACTTTGGATTATGATAAGAAGCATTTGGAGGGTTGTGGTCTGAATCAGAAAAAGGCCAGGAGGAAATATATGGTAGTGTTTCAATTCTCAACGTCTTCTGTTTTCTCTATCAGGTAATGATGTAGATTTCTGGGACCATATTCTAATAGATAATTTTGACGGGGAATGGGATGTACAGAACAGTGAGAGTCATGAAGCATTTTCAGGTATTGATGTGGACTTCTGGGATGCATGTCCTTGGAGATAAACAGATAAGTTAGAAGATGTAGGTGATAGGAAATGAGAGTGCAGTGATGGAGAAGCACGTGGTAGGAAAGCCAAGCTAGAGAAACGGCTATTTCACCTTCCCACGTAACTTCTGTTCAACCACATCGTTTAACATGCATTGAATCTAATCATTGGGCCCCACATTAGATATACGACTTTGTGTGGACCTTTCGAATCTAATCCAACGACTTGACTTGTCGTGAGCGGGTCATGGATTCCATGATTAGGTTCGTCACCTATGTCGTTCAATTTAGATAATTAATTGAACCCTTTTTTGTGATAAAAAATATTTATTTTGAACGATTTAAATTTTCGTAAAAAGAAAAAACAATGAGGAGCATCACACATTTCTAAGTGAGTCAGGCACATGAGGAAGAGAGATATACATGCAAAATACAATACACTAGCAACCAACGCCCGTGCTCAGCCTGAGCCTCTATAAAAAAATTAAATAGTTTATTTAAAAATTTATAAAAATATAAAATGTCAGATATTTTTAACAGTTAGCATACTAAAGGAATAAAATAAAAATTAGAAAATGTCTGAAAATGTAAGGAGCCCATTAATGATTCTAGTGGTTTAAATAAAAGAAAAACTTCAGTTATTAAATTTATAAACATTTGAAATTTAATTATTTAAATAAACTTTGTATTAAACCATTGAAATTTTTAGCATTATAATTTGATGGTGGGCCTAACTATTAAGAAATACAGCTATCTAGTTTGATTGGTGCCAAATATTTATGAATAGGCCCTCCAAAAAAAATTAGCATGTTATCAATTAAGCAACAAATAGGATTTGGCCAACATTATTGAGTTGACCGATACTCAATAGGTTATATGGGAATAGAGAAATAATTTTAGGGAATGAGAGATTTTTGGAAAGTCATTGAAGAGAGAGGGATTTTAGGGAGGAATCGTGTGATTTTTTATTTTAAAATAAACTAGCCACCAAGGCCCGTGCTAAACTCGGGCCAAAATAAAAATATGTTATGATTTAAGATTTTTTTGAAAAATAATTGAGAAAAACTAAATATAAAAGGAAAATACATTATATATAATTCTTAGATTTTGTTTTATAGATCAGATTTTAAAGAAGAAAAGAAATGTAAAAGATCACTAAATAGTATTAAAGAGGAAAAAGAAGTATATTTCTAAAATTTAAAGCAATATCGCAAGATCTGAGAAAAATAGAGAAATTGAATAAGATCATTATTAGATCATGTAAAACCTTTAAAAATAAAAACAAATTTGAAACCAGAAAATATAAGACTTATATGTGGTATTTTCTCTTTTTTTTATAGCTTTAATATATATAATAATTCTTTTTCTTAAATACCTAAAATAACCTTTAGCCCTTTCCTCTTCCTCCTCTAAAGGATGTTTATAGGCTAGATTAGAAGCCGTCCATGGATTTGAATTGAGATGATCGTGATGGTTGAGATGACATGGACTTAATGCCGGGTGGCCACTGATGCTCGTTTAATAGAGAGAAAGAAAGAAGAAAAGATGAGGATGCAAGCTGTTTGATGGGTTCGGCCATGATCAGGAGGAAGAAGGAAACCAAGAAGAAAAGAAGAAGATGGGGATGGGTGATGGTCGAGACAAGTAAAGGTTCATGACTGCTTGGTTAGGTTGCAAGGATACAAAGCAAGAAGAATAAGAAGTGAAGAAGACAAAAGCGAGAAGGAGAGTGGGGAGAAGACAGAGACAATGAAGTTGCAAGTCTGGGCTGAGTTGGACTTGCCATGATCAGAGAGGAGATTATGAAGAAAACAAGGAAGAAGAATGGGAAGGTAGGTTCTGTAATGGGGGTGATCATTTCGATGCTTTGGAGATCTTGAGACTTGCTTAGATGGGATGTTCAATAATGCTGGAAGGGAATGGTAAGATGGGTGTTGCAATACAATGGGGAGGAAAAGAGAAAAGAACAGAGAAGAGAACAAAAAGATGGAACAGGAAGATGATGGAAGAAAACAAAAACGAAGGAGATGGATTAGATGCATGGGGTCTAACTACATAAATACCAGGAGGAAGAAGAAGAAAAACAAGGAGGAGGATGATCAATGGGATGATGGTTCTAAAGGAAAAAGAGGCAGAAACAGTGGTGCAGATTTGGTTTTGGCCTAGTTTGGGTGAGTGCATAGAAGAAGAAGCTTAGAATAAGAAAGAAGTAGAACTAGAAAAGAGAGAAACAAGACAGGAAAGAAGAAAAAAAAGCAAAAAAAAAAAAACAAACAAACAAACAAAGGAACCGGATGAGCATTGAGACAGAGTCCATAGCTGAAAAAAAGAAAAAAGAAAGAAAGAAAAGAAGCAAGGAGAAGACGAGGATAAAAAAGGAGAAACAAAGAAGAAGAGAACGAAGAATGAGAGAAGAAATGATATGGCTGTTGCATTCGAAGGTGGTTGAGGTGGGTTCTGGCAAAAGTAGAAAAAGAAAGATGTAGAGAAGAAATAAAATAGAGAAAGAATCATCAAAAGGAGTGAAGGGAAATGTGTCTGATCAGTTGATCGGTGTAGAATGTAGTAACTGCATGGATGACGAACTCAAGGCATCATTTGGTTTGATTGGGTGCAGAGAGGAGCATGGGTAAGGCTCTAGAATGTGGGTTAGATTCAGGTTTAGTGGGTAGTGAAGATGAGGATGCAGGTGATGGTGAGATAATAATGATGGAGTTGATTTGAGATATGTAAAATTTGAATCGAATGATATTAAATGCGGAAGAGAAATTATAGAGATTATGATGATCGTAGGGATTCTAATGATAAGGGAAGAAGAGATTTAAGGGAGTGAGGAGGCAGAGGGTTTTTTTTAAAGATAACGTGGTTCTCTAGAAAAAAAAGAAGAAAAATTGTTAATGTGGCACTCTCTAGAGGTCTCCATTCTTAGAGCTTTAATATATATAATGTTGCATAAATTGATGTGGCAAGCTGAGAAAAACGGTGGAAAGGAGAGAGATTTAAGGGAAAATTTTAAAATAAGAGTGATTTAGGGGTGCAATGGATGAGAGAGAGATTGTAGGGAATAATTTAAAATCGAGTGAGTGTATGGGTAATGGTGGCGAGGGAGACATTTTAGGAGAGTTACTAATCTCTTATGCTAAGCAATGGCTAAAAAAATTGAAAAAATATTTAAATCTATGGTTTTTTTTAAATTTAAAGCACTTTTGGAAAAAAAAATATAAAAGTATTAAAGTATGTATTACTCATAAAAGTTTTTTTTAATCAAAACTTATTCAAACAAAAAATTTATAAATAAATTACAAATCAAAATTTATTCATTTGGTAAAGCCCATTAAAGATGGAATAGGGTCAGAAATTCAAACTTGATAAACAATTTTAGTGGGAAGAGGAACATCAAACACAATAAGAGAGTAATGATGATAATTGAATAAGAGTCATATCCATCATCATAATACTTATGATAATTGAATAAGAATTTTCTTCTCACTATCAAATGACTTATGCATGTGTGCATTACTTGAATATTATAAAGATAAAAAAAGCATACAAAATGCTTTTATATCTTGTCACAACCCGAGCCTAGGAGGTCGGGGGTTAGAAGAAGCCTAACCGATGACACACGTACTTCCGTGCCTGTACACGTAGACCTGTTCTAAATGCACACGCACAAGGGAAGATTCACACATGCCAAACATGTACGCGGAAGCTGAATGTATCAAACACAACACAAGAAATACAGAAACCAAATATATAGACAAAAGATGATAGATATAGATAAAGGTTTTACAAAATGAAGCAAAATATATATATACAATTCATGATTGGATCCAATCATGACAAATCTCAAAATGAAGAAGACTCATATGCAAATATGTCCATGGCGCTCTCCAATGGAGTGAACATCCACTCCTCTAGTCCGGATGGGACCTCGGGGGCTTCGCTGGAGTCTGGTCGACCGACAAGGGGTCGGTATGGGTATCTGAGCTTGCAACACCAAAGGCAACACGTGAATACAACGATTTAGCAAAATATAAGCAATAACAAGTTAACACATGTTGTGTCTGATAGAATAAAGAACATCATGTAAATCATAGCAGGTCACGTTCGTATACTAAGCAGTCGTGCAGGAAATAAAGCATGTCATTTGAATCAAGGTATACGTACTGTGTACATAACTAGTTGGCTACTACATTGCCATATGCTCCCAAAATAGGGATTTTATATCCGTGCTGAGAACACCATTGACCGGGCTAAGGTACAAATGAGTCTTGGGTTCTTGAGGTCCGGATTCCCCAAGACGTGTCCTTACTACAACAAGGCCATATAACTACACCAAATTCACCCCGTTGGGATCCTAAGGTTGAGGCCAAATAGTGCCTGACCATACAGAGTCAATCATGAACTAAACCTTGAGTAGATCGTGACAAGCATATCATACGTGCATATTCAAAAACAGATCTGAGATGTGCAAGCGTAAGAACCTACATGCATACTCAAGGTGCTGGAAACATAGTAAGGAAGTCAACAAGCCAATGTTGAATGAAACAAATCAATCATGTTAAAGAATGGAGATCAATGCTCACAATGCGAGATGCCATGCAAACAATTCTTAGCGAATCAAGTTTATTTACTAGCCAACCCTAACATATTTATCCAGTGTTTCTAACTGTGTATGATGATGTAGTTTTAAGTCATTTGATGCACCGTGTCTAGTGTTAAATTGCATCATTGGTTGCACCGAAGTTCCTTAAACTAACACCCATGGAGAGGCGCTTAACAACTGGATAACGAACATGAATGATTCGCAGCCCTCGAGATCATTCACGTATGTTTTTCATAATCCGTTAAGCAAGTTGAGGTTGCCTACTTTCTATTTCAAAGGTCTTACAAGTCCTATCCTTTCCTATCTTTCTTACTGTTCATGTCTTTCAGCTCAGCCATGAGTGACCTTACGGCTTAGCCGAAGGCACCTTACGGCTTAGCCGTAAAAGAGGTGCAGATGTGCAGACTCTCAGTTATTTTAGTTGTCACCCTGTATTGATCTATGGTTGGGTCACGGTGGGGCTTACGGCTTAGCCGTGAATGTGCTGAGTCGAATTCCTGCATTTGATACAGAATCACTGGGGAGATGCAAAAGCAGCAAAAACACATCTAATGGTGAAAATAAACACAACTTGGGTTGTGAACGTGTTTCACATGCAAGATCATGAGACTTAGTGAAAAATCAAGCATATATCAATATGGGTTCATACAAATTATGCTTATAATTGCCTCAATTGAGTTCTAACACACTAATTGTTGTCCTTGGGGCTCAATCCACGTCCAAACACACTCAAAGCTATCATGCATGAGAAAGAGAAAGAGAATTCATGAGCACCTCTATGGAAGACGAAAAGAAGAAGATGAGGGAGATGAAAAGGATCCTAAAACTCGCCTCAATCTTACACCAAGTGATGAATCATTCGCAAGGAGCACAATTCCCCTTTTCTTAGCTTGATGGATCGAGAAGGAAGAAAGAAGGAAAGAAACAAGAAGAGAAACGAAGGAAGAAATGAACGTGAGAGAAAGAGAGGCGGTGGAGGCATGTTTATAAGTGACAATTCAAGGCCAAATTGCAAGCAAGTCCAAGGGTTAAGGCTAATTACAGTTCGAATCAAATCTGGGTCCAATAAAAACATACAGCATCGTTTGCAAACGACGTAGTTACGAAGGTTAACGAACTTAACGAAAGACACGTGTTGACACTAAGATGATGCGCTAATGATGATGTCTGATAAAAGCTAAAATTACGAAAAAGGACTTCGTTTACCTAATCCAGGTCAAACTCAACCCAACTACCTATCCATTACCCGTAACAAAATCAAAACAAAAGCAAAACACAATTAACAGCTAAGGCAACATTAATTAGTCACTAATCGGGGTCAAGCTGGGTCAGAGTGTTACATATATTTTTAACCTAATTAAGTATATAATTAATGATGATTGCTCACCATTGAACATCCCTTTTTCTTTTTCAAAAGTAACTAACAAAAAGTCCAAAATATCAATATAATTACAAAGGTAAGGGTAGGTTAGGAGCATGATAGGATATCTTGATCTATCATCTTTAAATCTTTAAATGAAAACCAATTTTTGCCATTAATTAGTGGTAATTGAGTTCCTTATAATCCTAATCAGCAGTAATGTATATGGCAAAAAAAATGAAAAAAAAGTAAAATATATATAAGAGAAAAAAAATATATATTAGAGAATTAGGGGGTGAGAGTTAGTTCCAAGGGAATGCATTACTACAAGCATCAAATGGGCCACAATAGACGTGAAGGATTACTACAAGTAAAAGCAATAATATTGAAAGCAACCTTGTACGGCTTTAGTTTATTTAACTTTTGTGTGCATATGGGTTTAGCGTAAATCAAAATCAATCTAAATACTTAAGAAGGGCTAACGGTTTCATACGAATATATTGACCTACAAATGTAGTAAAGCCCAAGTTGAGAATCATATACAGGGAATTAAGCATTTCATCTTTTCCAAGTTCCAACCCAAATCAAAATCGGTAATCAGTAAGTAAATCACACAGAAGCCAAGCTAAGTACCTGTCACAACCCAGGCCCAAGAGTCTGGGGGTTAGCAAAAGCCAAACCAATGACACACGTACTCCCGTACCTGTACACGTAGACCTGGTCTAAATGCATACGCACAAGGGAAGTTCCACACGTGCTAACATGTACGCGGAAGCTGTAGATATCAAAACATCAGACTAAACAATACAAGAAGAGAAATACGAAACTGAACGGACATATAAAGTCGAAGGTTTTACAACATGAACAAAATAACATATACAAATCATGACGTATACAAGCGTGACAAATCTCAAAAAATGAAGACTCCTATGCCATGTCGTGCATGTCCAAGATGCTCTCCGATGGAGTGATCACATCCACTCCTCTAGGCCTGATGGGGCCTCGGAGGTCTCATCTGGAGTCTGGCCGATCGATGAGGGGTCGGCAGGGGTATTTGAGCCTGCAACACCATAAACAACTCGTGAATAAACGATTCAATAAAGTATAAACCATAACAGTTAACGCATGCTGTGTCTAATAGAATAAAGAACATCATGTAAATCAAAATAAGTCACATTCGTATACTAAGCTATCGTGCAAGAAAGAAATATGCCATGCGAATCATTGTATACATACTGTGTACATAACTAGTTGGCGACTACATTGCCATATGCTCCCAAAAGAGGGATCTTATATCGTGCAGAGAACACCATTGTCCGGGCCAAGGTACAATGGGTCTCGGGTTTCCTGGGGTCCGGTTCCCCAAGACGTTTCCTTACTGCAGCAAGGCTATGAAACTACACCAAATTCACCCCGTCGGGATCCTAAGGCTGAGGCTAAGTAGTGCCTGACCATACAGAGTCAATCATAAAAACCCTGAGTAGATTGTGACAAGCATATCATGCGTACATATCCAATAACAGACTGTATATCATACATACAGACATACATACTTAAGGTGAACGCACAGTATGACTTTCGACGTGACATGCACTAATTTGTTAAAGAGTGGAGATCAATGATCAACCTACAACATGTTATGCAAGCAAATCATACTAGATAGAATTACCTTCATTTACTAGCCAATTCTAATCTAATTATCCAATGTTTCTAACCATGCATGATGATGTAGTTTTAAGTTATTCGATGCACCGTTGTCTAGTGTTGCATTGTATTAGCTGGTACACCGAAGTCCCTTAAACCAACACCCATGGGGAGGTGCTTAACAAGCGGATAACGAGCATGAATAATTCACAGCCCTTGAGATAATTCATGTCATACATATATACCACTGGGCAAGTCTAGGTGTTCTACATTCTATCATGAAGGTCATATCGGTCTTTTCCTTACACCTATCCTTATTATTCATTTTCCAGGGGTTGTACGGCTTGGCCGTAGGTGAACACACGGCTTAGCCGTATGCATCTTACGGCTTAGCCGTAATATGCACTGCGGCTCCACCGCGGTTCCCTTTACTGCTCACCCGCAATTACGGTTCACCCGTATTTCGTTCTACGGCTTAGCCGTGTGCTGTTCTACGGCTTAGCCATGGCTGGGCTGTAGAAGGTATGTCATTTGCTTGCCGTCAGTTAATCCAGAAAAAGACACCCTGTAATAATCTACGGCTGGGTCACAGCTGAGATACGGCTTAGCCGTAGTACAATATACGGCTTAGCCGTGTCCTGACCGTAGAAAAAAACTGAGATTTTACCCTCTCTGGACTTTGAGCCGAAGGTGACTTACGGCTTAGCCGTACATGCACGGGGTTGAAATCTGAATCAACTACAGAAAACCTGTAAAGACATCAGATATGCTAATTTCCAACAGAGAAAGGAAGAACACTAGCAATTTGGGCTGTAAACATGTTTTCCCTGCAAACTCATATGAAGTAAACAAAATCAAGGAAATACCAACATGGGTTCTCACATATTAGGGTTATACTTGCCTTAATTGAACTCAATTACACCAATAGCTGTCCTAGCTCATTTACAACCAACACCAATCACGGCTGGCATCCATGCATGAGAGGGAGAAGGAAGCATCATGAGCATAGACATGGAGTCATGGAAACAAGAAGAAGAAATTGAGGGAGATGGAGAAGACCTCAACTCAATCCAAGCACCAAGGAATGAAATAGCAAAATCTCCCCTTTTGGCTTGATGGGTGGAGAAGACTCAAGAGAGAGAGAGAGAGAGAGAGAGAGAGAGAGAGAGAGAGAGCCTTCAACGAGAGCAACGTGAGAGGAGAGGAGAGAGTGAGGGAATCAAGTCGGTGGAATAGTTTATATTGGTTAAGGTTAAGACAGAATTACAATGAAGTCCAAGGCATAAAAGAATTTCTAGTTTGAGTCAAATCCGGGTCGAACAGGGCCAAACGACATCAGTTATAAACGACGTAGTCACGGAAGTTAACGAGCTCACCGAATGACACGCGTTGACATCAAGATGATGCCACATGACCATGTCGAAGAAAAGCTAAAATTACGAAAAAGGGCTTGTTCTACTTAATTCAGGTCAAACTCAACCCAACTACCTATCTATGACCCGCAACGAATCCAAAACAAAAGCAAAACACAATCCACCAATTAAAACAACCGTAATTAGGCACTAAACGGGGTTAAGCTGGGTCGGAGTGTTACAGTACCTGCCCCGTGTCTCTTCATTCCTGCATGATTTAAACACAAGGTCACTTCGATCTAAGCCCAACTGCATGAGTTCTATGGTTTTCGGTTTCCTATTTGTAGACCGGATTTTCGTTGCCGGAAAAGAGAAGCATAGGAAAAGGATTGTTGAATCGTCATGAAAATCGTCTCTCATGAAAGATATGAAAACTCTAGAGAGATTTTAAGGGATATGAATGGAATGATTAGATATTAAGAGGAAAAATTAATCGGAGATTTTAGAAGATGAAAAGAGAAATTTTAGGAGATTCAAGTTTAAAAAATACTAGTTGCCTAAAAGATAAGAGAGATTAATGTGAGATGGATGGCATTGATTACTTTGACTTTTTCTTAATTTAAAAGAAAGGAAAAAGGATGCGATCAATCTATTCTGGAAAGTGGAACAAAATTGATTACTTGTCCAACGCTATCAAACAAAAAGATTTTAGGAACCCAATGCCACCATTGGATGCTGATGTGGCGCTCTAGAAAAAAAGAAAAATAAGGGGTGCTGATGTGGCATACTTTACAGGCCTCCCTCCTTATAGCTTTAATATATATAATTTAAACTAATTTTGCTTTTATCGCCTGACAGGCAGATGTTTAATGGTCAAACTAAATCAATTTCTAGTTAAATTTAGGTGAGCGATATATATATATATCTATTTTACTTTCTCAGCAGTTTTTGTTCCCTTTATCCTTTCTCTTCAATTCAATCTTGCATCTTAGCAAAAAAAAAAGTTAAGTGATTTTTGAGGATTGCATAATTTTGTGAATAATAATAAGGTGAGCCTCACTGTTGACTTTTTGATGCTTTCACTTCTAGAGAAGAGTATAATCTTATATGATAGATGGATGACCATAATTTCCATGTTTGATTGCTCTTTGTTGGCACTTACCCTTTAAATCCTTCACTTTTAGCATAAAGGCATCCTTAGAATATCTGGGATGTTTTCTTGAGCGAATAGGCCCTTAAATTAGCTGATATCAAAACAAGGTTCCTTTTTAGAAGATATAGTTATGCTTCCCTCCAAATAAAAATCAGTCACATGTGCTCAAAATACATTTATATACCGGACACACTATATCAATCTTCCAAGAAATAAGAAGAAGACGGAGAGGGTGTCCTAGGAATTGAAATCATAAAAGTTCCTTGATAAAGATTTGTCGAGATATGAATAAGAAGATTAATGTGCCCGGCTTCCCTTATTCTGCCTATGTTGCATGAGATTTAAAGAAGAAGAGCCCTGAACATAATCTGAACAGTGCATCAGAACAAAACCCGAGTTATGGTAAATCCTACAAAAAGCCCCACATGATTTAGATGCATGTTCTTTTTTTGGTCATTGAGCACTTTTTGATTTGATCCGTCCTCCTCTTCTTCTTCTTCTTCCTTTTTTTTAGTTCTCTCCTCTCTTCTGTCTTTTTTTCTTTCTTTTTTCTCTCTCATAACAAGATTATCTTAATTACATTCTTTCAATGGGTCCCATTTTGCTTGCAGCTTGTTGGTAGGTTCTATTTATTGTAAAAAGTGGTATAATAGAAAAAACTCACGATCGACAAATCAACCACGATGCACACACAACATCAAACCATCAAGCAATTACCAACATGAACACAACAATTTTACGTGGTTCGACAACTTTGCCTATATACATGGAGGAGAGGACTCATCTATCATGATCTTCTAAGATCTAGGGTCACAATACATTAATATATATAGTTCCTGCTTTCTTGGCCAACAAGAAAACTCATACATAATAACTGAAATACTCATAACCTTGAACTTCGGCTTTGACTAACCAAGATGACCTATCCAGTTAAACTAGAATATAAGACAAAAACCAACAATCTCCATCTTTGCTTAAACTCCATAAATTCTCATAGTCACTTTAAGATATCCGGTAATGTCTTCATGTAACTCGCTGAATGATATGTCACTAGACCGTTGGCGTAGTCTTCTTTTTTCAACACTAATGTAGAACCAGCATTTCATGTACCTCGATGAAAGTTATCGATCCGCACACGCTGTACAACCAAGCATGGCTCCTGCCCCGCTTAGCTCGAATGCACAAACAATCTTAATATTATCTGGTATCGATCAAGTCTAAACCGGCTTGAGATTTCTCGTACCCCGCTTAAAAGTATGCCTCCACACATGACATGACCAAAAGTGGAGCTGCACCCCCTATCTTGGGTGTATCGACAATCTCAACATTATTGGATATCAATCAAGTCTAAATCGACTTGAGATTTTCCACACTTGCTTCCTTCGACTTCAACACCCCCTGTCTTGAACTTTTGAAGTGCCTTCTATTTTATTGTCATCTCTGCACACGTCTTTGTAACACAATAAACATAACTTTCATCCATCAAGACAAAACTGAAGACCTCTCTGAATCCAAATCTCATTGGTACCATCCCAATGTTCAGCTCATTAGACCTGCAACTATCCTATTTTAGCTTTTTCTGGCAGGTTGGGCAAGCATATTCTGACCTAAACTGGATTGCCTTTTTCAAGGAAATCATCTTCATTTAGGTCTTCCTGGATTTCCGCTGGATAATATTATCGAAGACCGATCAATCCATCTTCTGAGCATCTCGTCGCATATAACTCCAACTGAACTATATATTTCCTTCTCGTGTAATTTTATGTCTCCTTCATTGTTCCACCTAAAGTGTATCTCCCATTAACTTTTAGAGATTTTTGACCATCTCACCCTATATGATAACCAATGTTCCCTTTTTTATCTTCATAACTTCACCTGCTACAATACACCTGCAGCCTTTGAAGTCTAAGGTACCCAAAGAAACCCAATTCCTTTGTAAACCCAAAACGTTCATCACATCCTTAGGGTCTGAAAAATCTCACCATACACCTGGATCTTACCACTATTATCCCAAATACTTATCAATTTTGCATTTTCCCCTATAAGAATATATCCATCAATAATGAGAGTTATTTGTATCAAACCAATCTCTACTCGAATATGTGAAAGGAAGAATTAAAATCGAAACACCATGAATCATCAATCTGATTCATATCTGTAGTGATCAAAAGTGATTTCTAATCGTCCAAATTCGAGCTTTGTAGCACACTATCTCATTCCAATTCTTGCAGAAGCGATTTTCTGCAATTTGATTGATGAAACATCCATGTTGACTTTTGAACTGCCAATCTTCTTCCACAAATATGTTGATTTGTTCGTAACAAGTCCATAAGCACGAACAAATTTTTGATCGAACATCAGAAAATCAAGATATCGTAGAAATAAGTAATCACATAAATAAGTTTCTACCGCAAATATTGCTAAACTGCCTTTGACCATAGACCTACTGACGTCAGCACTGCCGCTGGCAGGCTGGGCTGGACTGTGACCTGGAATTGAGCTGCAATCAGGGTTTCTATTGCAACCATGACCCGAAACTAGCCTGTCTGAATTGGACAGGGCTCTGTACAGGTCAACCTGACCCGGACCTGAACCCAAACAGTAACCTGGATTTCTGCTGCAATCAGGTCAGGTTCAACTCGACCTAGCCTGTAACCAGGCACTGCCTTCTTCACGCTGCAATTCTGTTTCTCTGCACCCCGACAGAAGCGGCCAGGCCCCTACCATTCTTCCTCCGATCAGAGAGCCACCGGGGACGATGGGTCGTGGCCTCCTCTCCGGCAACGACGAAGAGCCCGGCGGTGAGGGCGACGACTGCGACGATCGACGGCGTCGGGAGGCGGCGGCAGGGCGCGGACTCCCCTTTAACAGTCGTCTTCTCCGGTCACGGGCGAGAGATTTTCTCTGATTTCTAATCTGCACCTTAAAACAAAAAAAAACCAACAACTCCACTGTTTTTATGCTGTCAGAAACCAAATCCCGAGCCCCACTTTCTCTTCCCAGACAATAATCACAACAGTTCCGATGTCCCCATTCTCTGCACTGACATGTAGAGATCCACGAAATCCGATCCGTTAATCTTCGCGGCGCAAACCTAAGTCTTTGATGTCACTTATTGGCGGCCAAGCGATCGACCCTGATAAACATACAATTACAAACTATCACACGTGAATACGGGCCATTTTATAATTTTATATGGTTTCATAACCTTAATTATATCTATTGAAAAAAATACTCATATATCGTAACCTTATTTCAATACTCTAGAATATAAGATTACAATATGTCAATATATAATTTATACTTTTTTACTAATAAAAAAATAAATATATAATAATTAAAACATACTTATAACCCTAAACATTGGTTCTGGCTAACTTATACAACTTATCCAATTAAACTAGAATACAGAAAAAAATCCAACACATTCGGCCTTACAACTTCATTCAGTTTTCTACCAAGCTAGTCTAATCACCAGTGAGGGCCGCGTGTTGAATGCTTTTTGAGATTTATATCATATTTATTTTATCAAGGCAGACTGAAGAATCACCATGTGCTGTGACCGTCTTTGTCAATTCACTGTGCACATCTAAAATTTTAATAAAAATTATGCGTCTATACTCAAAATCTATATAAAGTTTCTTGATTTGCCCTTTATGCTAAACTACCTATTAAGGTCTGTAACCCGTTAACAAAAGATCTGGATCTATCATTTTATATTATTATTAATATAAACCTATTAATTAAACTGTTATTATTTGAAAAGGAGCGATCATGGTAATATCTTTCCATAACTCCATTCTTACCGATCCTCCTTTTCTTTTGGTTTCAATTGTCTTGGTATTTGGCATCTTGTTCGGTGTCGCTTCCATTATAACTTTTTTGATAATCAAAAACTTCATACTACCCCTTTTCGGCTTTTATCTTAATGTCTTGGCATTTGGCATCTTGTTCGGTGTCCATTCCGTGTACGGGCCTAATGAAAACTTGTCAATGGTACTATATCTTGGAGGAAATCTCTCTGCCAAGCCTACCTGTAATAGTGTGAGTAATAAAAAAAAAATCAATTAACTTATGAACTTAAAAATTTTGGGGAGTTTTCTCTTAAAAGAATAAAAAAATGGAAGTCTTTTTAGAGCTCTGTTTTTTCCCGAGTTGCTTTCAATGTAAAGAGATATTTATATTTTGTCATTGACTGCCTTTTTAGCTGTTAAGCATCATAGGCTTTGAAAGCAACCAATCAAGAGAGATATGAGGGGTTTTCAATATTCCTTTATTTGCTTTGTTGACATGTTATCCGCTTTCAACATCGTAGTGATGTGAGCTATTGTTTTGTAGTTTTCTTTCGAACGAGCTTGGTAGATTAACATGAGTATCATGCACGATGTGAAAGGATTAAATTCCTCACTGCGCACCCAGCTCCAATGTTGTTAAAGCTTAAGCCAAACCCTTTTCACTATCATGCAAGTCGGTGATCATAGTGTTGAATTGGGTTTAGCTTGGGTCAAATCATGTGTGAGTTCAACGTAACTCATTTACTAATTAGCAGTCTGAAATGCTTAACTTCACACGGTTTTGTTGAGTTAATATTCTCGAATTCCATGTCTTAGAGTAGTGCAGTAATAATGATCTTGAACCAATGTTAAAATAGGGCTTATGCCAATCATAGCCAAGGTACAATCAATTATTCTTGCAAATAATGGTATTATTATAATTTTAAAAACCTCTATTGAGCACCAACGTTCATCTTATGATGAACACCACACCTAGTGGGCCGATCTTATTATTCATTTGAGTGGATTATAAAATAAAGACCTCCTAATAGTTGGATTGAGCTGTTGTATTAACTCTACACTCATTTGGATAGGAAAATTTTCGAACTATTGATCAACTGGTTAAGATGATGACTTAAGCCTCTATCACCTTACACACGTAGATTGGTGCTGAGGATAAGCATATAAATGTCGGGCCGGCCCACCTAGGTGATACTGTGCCTGTCCATGTGAAGACACATGCTATGTCATGCCATACCGAAGCACTTAAGGGACTAGCCTAGCATAGCCCCAATCTTGTTGCGCTATGCCGTGCTCTAAACGGGCTTAGCCATGCCACCCATGGACCAACTTACATCCCCTTTTCTAGTATTTTTTGAAAAAAAAAAAAGCTTAACACTTTTTTATATAAATTGAAGGAGAGATAGTGGATTTTTGAGTTTTTAGCTTGAAATAAATTTGAGATTAATTGCAAAAATGCACAAATATGGACACTAATTTACAAATGATGAGAAAAACTTTAATTATTTTAAATTTAATATTTAATTTATGTAAAAATATTTTTTAATATAAATGTTGTGCTGGGCTGTGGCCTGTTTCATGCTACGTCCACTACCCCTAGCCCAACAAGGCCCAGCTACAGGCCCGTGGTCCAGGGGCCCTAGCCAAGCACGCCTATGTTTTTGTGGGCTCGGCCATGCCAGGCCTAGCGGCCCGCCGATACTTAACGCCCACAGTATCAACATCAAACATTCCGTGCGAGTCAGAGATTATTGCAATTTGCAAAAAGTGGCATTATTTATGCATTGTTCCCACTTGATCATTTTGTAGAATTTTCCCTATTTGTGGAAACACATAAAGATAGGATAGGGTGAAGAAGCATATGTTTCTAGTTCGATGATAAAAATCTTGGGATGTTTTGTCGTCTGACCACCCAATGATGGGAAATCTTGTAATCACTGGAAGCATGCTTACACATCCACAGGATCCTTTTGTGGCCCACCAGAAGAAATGATGATGATGACGACAACCTTTAGAATTCATTAGGATCATGGATGCCAGTTGTATTTTCACATGGTTGGGACGACACCATCAGAGGGGAGTGTCGTTTCATGTTATGCACGTACTGTGCAGTGCCAGAAAGCATGCAGACGTGTCGTCAGTGAATACGTTGTCATCGCACGATCGATCTCGGCGTGAGATCTTCTCAAAGTACGTGGGATCGTCTTCATGGCAAATCGAATCGTGATGCGATCTAGTGCACCAACCGGTTCCACGAAAATGCTAACACAGCAAAAGAGACTATATCATGCTACCGTTTCCCGCTCCAGGCTTACGTTTTAGTGCGTTCCATTTCCATCTGCCCGACTTGGAGAAATGCTGAAATCCAGACTAATTAAATTCACTTCATGTTCTACTCTTGTTTTTATGCCAATTTAGTTGGATTTTGATCATTGATGATGATTAGTTTGTGATAAAGATTTGAAAAAAGAGAACCAAAGATCGTGTCAAATTAAGGCTAGTTCGACAGAGTTGTGGGGCCCCTAGAGGCCAAAACAATCAAGAAAAAGATGGAGGATCGAAAGACAAAAATGGAATTTACCATGTGTAAATTTTAAATCCATTTAATCATTCTAAACCTTTGATGTACAGCCCTAAGAAGTAAATGGTTGTTAGAAGACATCATTTTTCTTTATTGTAATGTAATGACTGGTCTTAATTCATTTGCGTAGGTGCTATAACTCTGTGGTTGAGATATTCCTAAAAAGAGAATGGTAGTCTGTGAAGAGTTGAATGGATCATAAGGGGCCTCACAAAGGAGCCCAAACAGCATGAGACATCTATGCGAAGCATTAGTAGATAATATCCCTACTTAAAGCATCTTAAAATTGTGCTAAAGAGACCAATCTTTTTTTATTAATTTATAAGTTCTTTTAGTGGAGCCCAATTATTAAAGTAATAACTACTCAAAATAAATGCCCATCTTTATACACACTTGTCAAACTTCTCTCCAAGAAGAGTATAGCCATCACCAAATTTATCACATATAAAAATATAAAAAAACACAGTTTACATGTTTAATATAAAATCAATTTGTTAATTAGCTCAACTCCTAATAAAATAAGATTTAGCAATAGAGAAAAGCATTTTTTAATCAGATCTCGGTTTAATAAATGGGACTCATTTAGTACGGTCACTTATTTTTGGTGATTTCAATAATTGGGTGATCATAAGGGTTTGCTTGTTTGGTAGTATTTTTGAGAAATTTTGTAGGCTTTGGAGAGTTTTAATGCTGGTGTCAGTTCGTATCTGCTCAACATTTAAAATCTTGCTTAATTGCTTGCCAGAGGTCTAAAAACAAAAAAAAAAAAAAAAGTATTCAACCAGTCATTTTTAGCCTTTAAAAAGACACATTTAGCCTTTTAAATTCTCACAAATTCAATTCATTAAATGTTGAATTATGCTGGACCATTTTAAGGTTTTTAAATGATAGATAGCATTAGTAGAATTCCGACTTCTCTCCCTGGATTTATTGAGGTTTGTTTGACTGGAAGCATTTCTAAAAGAGTTTCTTTTTACCTAAAATTCTGGATAAGAAGTGCAAGTGCATTCTCCCTTGAATTTCAAATGCCTTAGTTAATTAAGTACAATTCTATAAAGTGGCATTACAAATAACACTTTACAAAGTAGGAGCTTGTTTAGCATTGTTCCTATATTATTCTAAATTTTGTATTCAGATTTGGTTGGTTGAGATCGGATTATACCAAGACTAAACTCTGTAGAATTTGTTTAGCAATTTTATATTAAAATACTTTGCTGAGAATATGCCATATAGAGCTTATTTAATAATAGTATAAAAAAACTTTCTCTAATAACCAAAAGCAAGAGAATCATAGAATTTAAAATGTGGGATCCACTTTTTAATATTTGGGGCACTTTATTATTAGCGTACATACGACCCACATGTAGAAATTATAACATGGTACCTACTTTTAAAAATTAGAATATATGGCCTATATTCATAGGTTTTATATGGCGGGCTTACCTTTATAAGAATTATAATGTGGGCCGACTTTTTTATATAAATATGGGACCTATTTCTATAAATTACAGCATGTTACACACATTCAGAAATTAGAATATGGGCCCACATTCATAGAATTTATAATATAAGTCCACCTTTTGTGATTGTGACTATGTGACCGATATCTAAATATTACAACTTTTGTGATTGTGACTATGTGACTGATATTTAAATATTACAAAGTGAAGGCACATTTTTTATGATTTTGTACATAAGACTCATATTTTAAAATTATAACGTGATGCCTACCTTTGAAAATTATAATAGATTAGAATATAGGGCCATCATGTTGTTGATTGTGAACACAAGACTCACTTGAAAAATTACGTGGTATCTACCTTAGAAATGAGAACATGAGGCTATAGTGTTATAGAAATGACAATGTGGCTCCATCCTTTGTGAATGTTTTTTAAAGATTAAATATGTTTTTTTTTTGAAAAAATTAAACGTCTTTTTGAAAGATTAAATATTATTTAAATTTTTTTTGAAAGATTAAATATTTTTTTGAAAGATTAGATGTTTTTTAAGATAGAATATTTTCTTGAAAGATTAAATAATTTTTTTCAAAGATTAAACTTTCTATGATTGTTTTCATGTGACTCACTTTAGAAATTAAGTAGTACAGTTACCTTGAGATATAAAAAATATCTAAGCCAACAAGTTATTATTATTATTTTAAAAAAAGTTATTTTATTCCGACTTCCTTGTGCTAGTTGATCAAGGTTTTGAAATTCGTTTTCACGAGACTAAAATATGATATAATGATTTTCACGTGACAAACATTTTTTCTGTAGACTTATCTTATAGGAATATTCAAATGGCATAACACCAAATATATTCTAAAGTTTCAAAATATTTACCTTGTGTAATGCTAATATTTAAACAGCTCCAATCCTTGTGCATTTCAAACTCTACCTTCTAGGAGACTCGGACAACATATTTCCAAAGAGTTTGATTCCTCTTAGGTTTTTCCCAGTACGTCAGTGGGGCACTGGGGGAGCTGGCCATTCACGTGGATAGTGGCTCCCCATCAAGGCAACCCATCCCTCTATTGGACCTTGGTCGATTTACGAATAGTCACCACAGGTTAAAAACCTCAGAGGATCTCATTTTATTTCCAAATGCTCTCAACCAAACAAGCAAATGATTATGGCTCGGAAAGGATATTTGTCTGCGATAGCAGGGTCTCCAGTCTAGAGTCTAAACTCCGCAGAGATTATACTATTGTCAAACAACGGCCCCTACTGCTGTTGGGTCTTGGTACGGTTTAATACAATTGTTGCGAAAGCCGACACTACACCAGTCCCTACTTACGGGAGCGTGGCGAGACTCTGGCCCATGAGTGATTTTCGCTTCGTAGGTCATAATCGATTGCTGTTTGACCTGTTCCCACAAGTTGAAGGGGGAAGATAACATGAAGAATAATACCCATCTTGTTTGAAGAAGTGGAGCTTCATGGGGCCAATCTATAAAAAATGAAAGCCCTCAAAATAAATACCTTCATGCATGGGATATCCTCAAGCTTTATTGCAAAATGTATTAGCAACACCAAAATATTGATCTATTGATTGAAAACATAATGAATGCATTATTAATCAAATTCATTAATCATATGTTAATTTATAATTAATTTTATGATAAGATCAATTTCTATTGAAATAAAATTTAAAAATATTCTATATATGAGGAAGCGATTATGTTGAGCAATTTGAATTTTCATTCGGTAAGCCCTAGTATAGTGTTCCACTTCTCAACTAAGTAGTTTAGGGTCTCATAGTTACAATCTGATTTAGAAACCGGTTCCAATTGTATTAATTAGCACTTCGACTAGGCCCATAGCAAATAAATAATATGGAAGAGTATCATAATATCGGATTTATGTAGTAGTATACTTGTCTGATGAGTTAGATCCATCATCTAGTATTTGAGTTTGTTATCACTGGGTACTTTGCAATGGATCCGGTTTTACTGGATTGCCGGGTCTAAACTTGGACCAAGCTTGCAAGTTAGGTCCACTTGGAGGTCAGGTGGTTCTGACCTAACCCATTCATGATCTAATTTTTACGACTCCCTGGCCCATTTCCAAGGTGAGGATTCTATTATTCCAGATGTGTCATCTTCTTCAATTTGATGAATTATTGGGACATGATGGAGATATGTTCCGTAATCCACTCATTCCTTAGACTGGGCCCACTTTGTATTGAAAACGACCAGTGATCTGATGGGCCCTTGCCTTAGATGTTGTAGCTACAAATATCTTCCACACCGGCGATTCTGGGTATTCCACTAGCAAAAAGAAAAGAAAGATGCGTCGTTAATTCGAGAAGAAAGACAAAACAGCACAGCCTGGAAATAAAAAAAAGGAATCAAGATTGGTTGGCTATGATCTAATCTGAAAATGTTTTGACCTTTGCTAGCTTCTGATTGGGTTAGATCAACCTATCATCAAAATTGGCCAACACACTCTCTCACGTCACTAGAATTATGACTTTTGTTGTGATAGGGATATAAAGGAGTTGGGTTTGGGTCAAATTCTTTGTGAGAATTTGTTCTAAGACAAGCATCAGATACGATTTTTTTTTGCCCTTAATGCTTATTCATTTTGAAGTATTTCCGACAAGAATCTTAAGTGTTGAACAATTCAAACTCTAGCATTATAGCATGCATGTCTTCTTAACATCCAAAATGTGGTGTTTGGTTGTTAGAATTTTAAATACTAATACACTTCGAGGTCAATGTTCACATTTTAAAATTAGAAAATTCTTTGCATCTTGAATGTTAAATCGAAAACAAGCACTCAAAAGCACGCTTGCGGTCAATTCTCCGAATGTTTGCAAACAAGAAATAAGCATTTTTTTTTTCATGAATAGGAGATTATTATTTCAAAATCTTCCCCTTACAAGGAGCTAAATACTATACCAAATTGTAAAATAGTGACTAAAAAATTCAGAATATTTAAGACGTTAAAAAATCTATGGTACTAAAAAAATGGTTGGGGGTAGGGCGTTAAGTGCAATTAAAGTGATTGGGCTTCGGCGAGCCGACATGCCGCGTTTTGAATAGTGAAGGACGTGCCGTTCGATCGTATCAGGAACTCTCTCGAAGATCCGCCGCCCCGATCTCGACACGTAGATGTTGAAGCCAGCTAGCATGGAAGTGCGACGTCGAGAAGGACCTGACCTGGGGCCCACCGGAAACCCAAGGCAGAAGCCAAGAGCCACGCCCCCAAAGCCCACAGCCCACAATACTTCGAGAAAGTTCTAGTCGTCGTTGCCTTTCGGTACGGCCCAGGGCCCCCAGGTGGGCCACACCAGTAATCGTAGGGCTGGGAGTGAAAGTTGCGCCCTAGCTAGCTGGATAGCACATTCCCACACTGCCTCCAGCGTGGGCCGTCCACGCACGATTAAAAAAAGGGATTCGAAAACGAAACGACGGAATGACCCACCTTCACCTTCGATCATGTACAAATACACGTGTTGGTGGGCCCCACATTGGATAGATAGACACTTGGCATGGTGATTGATCCACTAATCCCCTTGTGGAGCCCACCATGTTCATCGGTTTAATCGCTTTGGGTGAGGTGGGGTGGGTGGGGTTGTTTTATTATTTGCTTAGTAGGACCATGCTCTATCTTAGCTGTTATCAAAACGTGAAAGATTATGATTTTGCCACCTAATATCAACTAAAGCACAAGTACACTTTGAATTAAGCAACTAAGCTGTTTTCATGTTGGTATTGGTAAAATTGAGTCACAGGGTATAGGTCTATTTTAGAGATTGCGGATTTCAACTGTGCCTGACCCACTAAAAAAAAAATTGTAAAATGGAGATATGTTAGGAAAGATTGTGGCACTAGTGCTACATTACTCATAGAGGCGTTAATTAAAGATGCCATTTTGACGTGCTTTGTATGCAAAGTTGAATTTATACAGCACAGTAAACTAGGGGGAAATTTTGAAAGCTGCAGTACTCCCACTAGCTTAACTCGGATCCTCGCACTAGCTTAACTTGGATCCATTAATAATAATAGAGTAAGGGTACATTTGGTAAAGGTCCGCGGGAATAATGGGATTCTATAGTTTTAAAGAATCTTTCTTAAGCCTGGAATCAACTCATCTTCTCTTAAATATCAGGTTTTGGTAAAGATAGAAGACTTTCATGGAAGAGACTTTACGAAATTAGTAGCTTGAAACATTTTAGCCAATATATTATGATCCACAAAGCCCTACATTATAAAATTTGGCCCCATAACTATTCTTGCCCTCTAGATCAGATTCAACGGTTTGGATTTTTCAAAATGGGCCAACAGAAGCCCAAATATATGTGTGGAATATGTTTTTCAAAATATAATCACATCTAAAAAAAACCAACAGCTGAAATTTAATCCCATAGCCATTTTGGGGGTCCTACTCACCTTTAATAATATAGATCATCAAGAAAAGGCCCACCCACTGATTTTATGAAGAAAAGATGTGTTACTCAGTTTACCATCACGATTATTATTCATCTGCCTTTCTACAGGCGCAAAAAGGCAAGATTTGATGCAGTTACCAAATGTGGCTTTTTATGATCCTACATATCTTTGGTTGAAAATCTGCGGCAAAAATCGTTGCCAAACATACCTTGAACTATTTAAATTTGACTTCACGAGAGGAAAGTTTGAGCAGCACCACTTGAATAAAAAGTAAAAAATGTCATTTGACTTTAAGCTGAGAAACCAAAAATTAAATCAAATTTAATTCCAGTCACATTCAAATCTTCCCCAGTTGATTGGGTGGTCACTGGAAATGCCCACTCATCAACGGCTTGTAGCATGTTGACAACATTTAATAACATGCATGATGCATGCACCAACGCCTACTTCAATTTACGTTGAATTATTAAGCGTTCTAAAGATTTGGTTGGTGGGAATGATGAAACATGGCCCCACCATTGCATCGTTCGAGTTCCAAACTCTCAGCAGTGCCAGTGATACAACTGCATTACCCATGCCCATCAAATCAAACAGGATGAAAAAATTTGGTGGCCCACAGATGACTCAAGCCAAAACAAAAGCATTGAAAATATATATATATATATAAACATCACTTTCTGGATATTTCTTTAATTTTTATTTTTATTTTTATTTTTTTGTTTCATTTCTCCCGTTTGAAAATCCAGTGTTTTCTAGGACACCATGGATGTCGATTGACTCATATAGAGTTCCTTAATCAGTGTATGTTCTTTGCCTTTCATTTTGTTTGGCCCGGGGGGTGGGGGTTGATGTAGAAGTATGTTCTCAAACATGCACCAGCCGGTTCGGATTGCCTAGGGCACGTGCTTAAAATTTATTGGCTTTTATATATATATATATATCATTGTAAATCTGTCTGTCGATCCCATGTGTGACACATCTAAATGGCTCTAAGTCCGTGGGGACTGCTATGCTGGTTGGAGACATTGTGCACTGTGCATGTGTTTATCCAGTGAGTTGTTTTTTTTTTTTTTTGTTAAAAAGGGAAAACCAAAACAGCAAAACATTTTATTTCAATTAAGAGTAGCGTCCGTCGTTAAGTTAATCACATGAAAAACATATAATTTCTGCATGATCAATTTACCTATACTGTAACTTTACTTAGGGAAAAATTTTATACAATGATAGATCAAGGTGAAATGGTAATTTTTTAGTGAGTTGGAATCCGAGTGTAAAACTCATTGGTGTTATCATTTACTAGTAGAAAACATGATTAAGGGAAGGTTACCCAAAAAATTTCCTTATATGAGTTTTATTTTAATGCGTTTCATCTGCATATAATACCACTTGAACTAATCTATGAGGCCCACAGGGGGTCAATTCGGTCATATAGGAAGTGGATGGGAATTTTGGATGAGAGATGAAGGTGTGCCAAATATCAACTCTACTAGATTATCCTAATTCCTTTATATATGATCTTCAATCTTATAGCAAAAGGAGATGATCTCTTTTTGTAAATTTCAATCCAACAACAGTTAGTAATATTTGATCGGTTTCAAGATTAGGCTTGCAAATCTGACGAAATGGAAAGGGCAAAAAATCAGGTCAAGCAACCGGAAAAAAGAAAGTGGATGGTATATAAGAGCCCATCAGAAAATACTTCATACTGAAATATATGAATATATATTATGCATATTTTATTAAATTTCCTTAGCTAACCATTATTATCAAAATCTCAAAGTATTAAGGCAGCAAAAATACTTTTCAACATTCCTTATCCTGTGAGACCCACTCCTCAATACTCTCCATCAGGTAGAATCTGGACTGCGCACTTTTGGCGACATGTTTTTCTTTTTTTTTTTTTAATTTTAGTGCCAAGTCGTTCTTCTTAAAATTTAAACTCATGACCGGTTGGCTCGGATATCAATTTAAATTTTTTCAGCTAATCATTGCTACTAAAATCTTAAGGTAGTAATAGAGGTAGTGAAAATACTTTTTTATATTCCGCAGTAGGTGGAGCCCACTCCTCAATATATACATATGACACAGCGATAAGAAGCAAAGATGCAACTAATGTCCTCGAGGATATTCCAGCGCTTTGCTTCAGTAGTGCATGTTGCTATCGTCAAAGCTCCTATTCATTAAATCGCTTTCTATCATGATAGTTGTAACCTTAGTTGTAACTTTTAGTTGTATTTAGAGAATTGTAGAAGATCTGGCTTTCTCTACCATTTTAACAAACAATTATTCAGAGACAAACCAAAGTGGAAATGAAATTTAAGTAGCTTAAGAAGGAAAGCTTAGCTGAAACCATTGCTTAATCTAACATAGTATTGAAGCCTTGCATGCATGGGCCACATCCCAACATTTTCAACATTGAGTGTGCACCACATCCCAACATTTTCAACATTGAGTGTGCATACTAGCATTAAACGCTGAAACTTTAAACCATTAACCATCAATTATAAAGAAAGAAAAAATGCCTGGCTTCCATAAATCATGATTAAAAACAAAAATATTAATTAGGTTTTTTCTTGTTAAATGTTATAACTCTAAAAACCAATCCAATAGTGATGATTTAATACACATGATTTATTTTTCTAAGCGTGAACTTGTCTCACTTCCGAGTTTTTTTTTTTTTTTTTTTTTTGGCTTAAGTTAAACATGAGGGTTTCAACTGTCTTCCCTGTGACAAGGAGGATGAGTTGGTGGTTTATTTCTATCTTAATCATGTGCGTTGAGTGATCATTTGAAAGTCCATTTAAAATTGACTTACTTCTTCTGTATGTTCTGCAACTGGTTTCTCTGTTGCTTCTCAAAATAGTTAAAATGACATGCTTATTTTAACCACTTCTTGATCATATACAAGGTGCATTTAGATCTAGACAAGTAAAAAGATATCTAAGATATGGACAAACACAAAAGATTATCTAAATTCATTGGATGTTGTCAACTCCATAATTTAAAGTCATGCAACATATGCGATTGTAGAACATGCACTTTCTTAGTACATGTATAATGTGTGATATTTGATATCTAGGGTGCGTTTGGCATCGTGGTATTTGGATGTTCTTATGGTCCCGCGAGATAAATCTACAGAAAATATGTTTGGTATATGCAAATCATTGTTTTAAATTTTGGCCTCATGGGAAGAAATCTCAAAATTTTAACCTGCTGGCATAAGAAACTCAAAACAAAAAAACTTTATTTTTTTAAAGAACAATTTACTAGTACATTGATTTCTACTTATCTCAAAGTGATTCTACTACTTAATTTCTAAGTGATGCATTTGTTAACAATCACAAAAGATAAGTTCATATTATGATTTCAATTTTCTTATAATGGTGGGACCACATTATAAATCCTTTGATTGTGGGCCATATATTTTAATTTCTAAATATGAGTTATATGGTCAAAAAAATTATCGTTCAAAAAAAAATTAATCTTTAAAAAAATATTTAATCTTAAAAAATATTTAATATTTCAAAAAAAATAATTTTTCAAGGAAAAATATTTGAAATTTCAAAACAGAATTAATCTTTCAAAAAAATATTTAATCTCTCCAAAAATAATTTAATCTTTCAAAAAAATTTAATCCTTAAAAAAATATTTAATCTTTTAAAACAAGATTGCCAAACAAGTTTTGCAGAGATTCGTCTCAGCACAACATGATTTCAAGACAGTCAGATCTAAGCACAAAATTGAGAACAACGTGGGAACAATGCCAAACAAGCCCCCATTGTCTTCGCAACATTCACCTCCTTAAAAATAGATTGCTGCGGTTATTCCGAAAGGAAACACTTGTATAGTAATTCACAATAGATGGACTGCTAAAGAATATTGGGAAGAAGGTGGCCCACCAAAGGACAAATGTGATCTTCAAGCCTATTCCATATTGGTACGTGTGATGTTATGGGGACATATCAATCCAAAGTGTGAACTCCACATCTTCATGAAACCCAAAGTATAAAGGAACCCATGTATTTCATATTAAATCAATCTTATGGTGGGTTCAATTTCTATTTGAAGTAAAAATTGGAAAAGGTGGAAGGAGACATTTATTTTTACTTTTTCTACATATATGTACTTTGTATTTCTTATGTTTTCTAAAAATGTAATTCTAAAAATTTAATTAGAATGGATGAAATCCATAATTATTATTAGTATTTATTTTCCTACATATATATACATTATCTTTTTATATACTTTCTTCAAATATAATTTTAAGAAATTTTGCCAAAATTCTAAATCAGTCAAAATACTCCATTTTGGAGGGGATGAAATGCATTATTATTATTATTATTTATTTTCCTGCATATATATTTACATTATTTTTTATAGGGGCCTTTTTCTGTGCATACGTCCTTTATGGACTTTTCGTGCACACTCTTTGGTGGATCCCACTGTGGACCCCACCAAGGAATGAGACTTGGGGGGGGGGGGGGTTTGGAAAAATCTATGTGAAAGCACCCTACATATCAAATTTGGTCTCAATCACACATAATCCCTTCATCTATGACTTACAAATTCGTTCCGTTTGGATTGGTATATAGTCAATCCAACGGTCCAATAAATTCAGATCCGACCGAAAGTTCGGGCGAGTTGCTATCATGGGGGTCCTATGTGTGTTGCTGCAAGGTTTGGATTGAGTGATAGATGGGCCCCACCTAGAGTTCTTACGAAAAAAATGGTGAGGGACGGATGCGTGTGAAGATTCTCTTTTTTATATATTTTCTTGAAATATAATTTTAAAAATTTTTGCCAAAATTCTAAATCAATTAGAATATTTCATTTTGGAGTTATGACCGAAATGGGATCTGAGATGATATTAACAGCTATGCTCATAAGCATCTCCATACCTCCTTCTAGAAATATCCGTACAATATTAGGTGGTATCAATGGTGAAGATTGTATATTGTTGCCTGCATTCACGTGGATAATAGAAGAGATCACCAAATGAAAACTTTGTCTCCTAATCGAACTTCTCTACAAAACCGTCATTACAGTTTACAACCTTGCATCTTTCATACGTGTTTTCTGTCTTTATTACCATTACCACAGTTTAAAAAAAATAAAAAGGTCTCGTGGCAAGCAAAAGCGTCCAAAATCTACGATGGATTGCTCTATCCACTAATTCCTTCTCCTCACTCCTATATAAGCCCCAACTCTCCCCCTCAAGCCCCACCATCCAAGTCTTCTATTGCCAATACTGCCAACACCACATTGCTGTTCCAAAGTCCCGCTTACAATAAACGCAACCACTGCTGCTTCTCCTACTTTCAACGGCCATAGACATATAATAAGAGAGACCCATAAACCCATTTGAATAGATCTTTGGGTGGAGATGGAAAGTTCTCTCATCTACACCTATGTTTACATCCTTCTGTTTGTAACTATCCTTGTTGCATATATGAACAGGCATAAGTGGTGGAATATTCAAACAGGAGCTAATTCTATGCTTCCACCAGGTTCAATGGGCTGGCCTTACATAGGAGAAACCCTCGAGCTCTACTCTCAAAACCCAAATGTCTTCTTTGCCACGAAGCAGAAAAGGTTTCTAGTCTTTTTTATCTCTTGTGCATGTGTTTTGTTCTCTTCTTTGCTCCTGAGTCTTGGGGTGCATGGACTGAGATATGGGTTGTCTGTTTTTTTAGGTATGGGGAGATATTCAAGACCCATTTGCTTGGATGCCCTTGTGTGATGCTGGCTAGCCCAGAGGCTGCCAGGTTTGTGCTGGTGAACCATGCCCACCTCTTCAAACCCACTTACCCTAACAGCAAGGAGCAGATGATCGGCCCATCTGCTCTGTTTTTCCACCAAGGGGACTACCACACGCGGCTAAGGAAGCTGGTCCAGGCCCCTCTCTCACCTGATGCCATCCGAGGCATTGTTGCCGACATCGAAGCCATAGCCATCTCCACATTGGAGTCATGGGTTGGCGGTCGAGTCATCAACACCTTCGATGAAATGAAGAAGGTTGGTTCTGGTTTTGGCTTTGACTGTCACTAATGTATTATACTGTTTGTTCTCTCAACTCAATAATCTAATTCTCCTCCTTACTGGTCTTGCCTTTGATCTAGGAACGCTCTTCCATTGATGGGTTTCTTAGTTATTTTACTTTAACTGGTCATGTTTGTTTGTTTCACTTGAATTTTGATCTTGCAGTTCTCTTTTGATGTGGGTGTCCTGGCCATCTTCGGTCGCTTGGATGCGCGGTACAAACAAGAGCTGAAGAAGAACTACTGTATCGTTAACAAAGGCTACAATTCATTTCCTACTATCATACCTGGAACTACATACTACAACGCCATCTTGGTATGGGAAATTCTAGTGATGTACTCTGAAATTTCACCATCTTGCAGTTCTTCAGTGCAACTTACCTTTCTGTTCAAATTCTCTTAGGCAAGGAAAAGACTGAGCAAGATACTGAGCGAGATAGTCCAAGAGAGAAAGGAGAAGAGATTAGAAGAGAAGGATCTCTTGGGTTGTCTTATGAACTCAAAAGACGAAAAGGGGGAGCTTCTTAGCGATGATCAGATCGCGGACAATATCATCGGAGTACTCTTCGCCGCACAAGACACTACTGCCAGTGTTCTAACATGGATTCTCAAGTACCTCAATGACAACCCAAAACTTCTTGAAGCTGTAAAGGTAAGAAAAACACATTCCTCTTCAATTTTGCTTCAAACTGTTATTAATTGAGTATTATGGCTCTAATTAACCATAACTGTCTCTCTTGCAGGCAGAACAAAACGCAATACATGAATCAAATGAGGGAGGAAACCAACCCTTAACATGGACTCAGACAAGAAGAATGAAACTCACACATAAGGTATGTGCAATAATTTCTACTTGAATTGTATGTGTTATGTTCCTCATAATAAGGTTGAGTTTGCAAAGATACCTAGGAGTTAAGATTATCTTAAATAAACTTTGATTTGAGTTGTTTGCACATCTTAGGAGTTAATATTCTCTGTAACTGTATGCATCTAGCTAAAAGTTCAGTCCTTTGCAATCTTTTGCATGGATGACTAAAAGGCTTTGAGAATTTCAGGTTATACTGGAGACTTTAAGGATGGCAAGCATAATATCTTTCACATTTAGGGAGGCAGTTGCTGATGTGGAATACAAAGGTAAGCATTAAGCTTCTATGGTGTCAGGAACAGATTAGAAGAGGTTTTTGGCTGGAAGGTGTCATTTATCAGTGTTCTAAAATGTGTGTTGGGAACTGTGGCAGGATATCTAATACCTAAAGGTTGGAAGGTGATGCCTTTATTCAGGAAAATTCATAACAATCCAGATTTCTTCCCGGAGCCTCACAAGTTTGACCCTTCAAGATTCGAGGTATGGTGGTTGTTGAAAATTTGAGATGTTTGATTGGAGAGGGAAAAAGGTCGCCTTTCTTTTACTTTATTTCCATTTTCATTGCATTGGAGATTCCTTCGGCCACCGGCTTACAGAATAAAGATAAGGGGTTGACTATTTATGGTTTGAATGTAGGTTGCACCAAAACCCAATACATTTATGCCATTTGGAAATGGGGTGCATGCATGTCCAGGAAATGAGCTTGCTAAGCTGGAGATGCTGGTTTTAGTCCATCATCTAGTGACCAAGTACAGGTGAGTGAAAAGGGTGCCTTTCTACTTTCTGAAACAAATTACTACAGTGGTAACGAAAGATTAGGACTTACGACAATGGAATGTGGAAGTAAAAAAGATCTAGTAGATAAAAAGCAAAGAGTAGGATTTCATTAAAAGGAAATATGACGAGGAGAGGAAATGAGTTGAGTAGAATCCAAGTACATTGATGAGGATCTGGAGAGTGTGGAATAACATGGAATTGTTTTTTTGTTGTTGGTGATGATGTTTTTGTGCAGCTGGGAAGTGGTAGGATCTCAAAGTGGGATTCAGTATGGCCCATTTCCGGTCCCAAAGGATGGACTCCCTGCCAGGTTTTGGAAGGAATCCAACATGCAAAGATTAGATGCCCATGACAGCAATTGCTAACTTAAAGCTCAAGCACATTAGCTTACTCTCTCTATGTTATAATTTATGCAAGGAGGGAAAAATATCCCCTCTCTTTCTATTTGTTATTTTCAATTCACTTGTTATCAATCTTAATCAAAGGGTTTAAGTAAACCTTTGATTTAATATAACCAGTACTCTCACTCAGTGTGTGTGTGTTTGTGTGTGTTTATTATTATTATTGTTGTTGTTATTATTATTATTTGGTGTTGATCTATGTCATCATTTTGATTCTGGGTCCCACGACATCAGGGCGCATGAAGTCACATGGCCTCTGCGATCCACGAAGAGCCACGTGGTGGCAGTATGATTGAACAAATGGTGGGGCGCCCTCGGCGGTATGGCACCCTGTCATTTGTCAAGGACAAAAAAGGGTTTGTACAAGGTCTTTTGTTAGATGGGTGCCACTTTGAAAGTACACCACATTTGGTGCTCCGTTGGTGAGGTCCACCAAGATGTGGCTACTAGGGCTTCTCATTTCGGAGCAGTCCAGGTGTGTCGTGCGTTTTGGCTGCTTTTTCTGTGATATTTGTAAGGGCCCATTGTCCCTGGATGCCCAATTGCTAGGGAGCATCCAACACCCATAAGCTGTGACCACTGTAGTGTCTAGACTCTCATTCCAGAAAACTCCCAAGGAAGAACAAAAGGAATGATCATGCATTTAAGACATCAACTACCTAATGCCTAAGCAGCAACAACATTGTAAGGATGATAATTTTACACTGGCAAATTTTTATAAAGTGCATGAATAGAAATATATATGATAAACACAGGATGTTTTATGACTGGATGGTTGTATCGTTATGAGACGGCAATTCTTTGCCATCTCATAATGGACTTTAGATTTGTTGCATATCACATTCAAGCATTTACGGCGATTGGAACAATACTACATAATGGTGTTGAATTTGCTTATTGCTTAGAGTTTACAACCAATAATGCAACTTTCTAGGGTTTAACTCCTGACAAACCTTGATGAACGGAATCATCGTCAAGTATCTATCAAGGAATTCAATCCATTGAAGAGAATTACCTCTAAAAAGAAAAAGAAAGAAAAGCAGTACTTTTTTAGCTATATGACTCGCATGGTTACATGTAGATTACCAGAATGCAAAAGCATCTTCCTTCATAAAGAGGTATATCTACTGTATTCATATGTGAGAAAAGGCGTTGATCGGGTGAGCAAATTTATTCGATATCGATAGTACTTAAAACAGTAGACAACAGAAGTGGGTTAAAAGGCCAACTAATCTCATAGGCATATCCAAAAAGGTATATGGGAACCCGCTGATCTCACTCAGCCCTCGAGAGTTTTGAACCCAGCCATATCAAAGTTTAGTCAACCACAACATAAGCTCTTATAGATTAGTGTTTTAAGTTAAAGATACTGTTGCAGTTGCAGATGTAAAAGAACTTTCCATACTCTCCAAACTGAGATAATAAATTTCTTTTACAGATATTACAAGCCAGTTTGACGAATCATACAAGTAATATTTTATGTATTACCAACAAAGATATTGGTCTAAATCTAATTCCCAGATAGAATTAAACTTTCCATTCTGATACAGAATATATTAAATACATGAAGAGTCTACATGATTTGAGAAGGTTATGCATATTTAAGAATGGCAGCCAAAATTCTCTCCTTGTCCCTGGTTGCAAAGGCTTCTAGTAGGACTCCATTTTTATAGAAGTGGAATAGCGGCACTGCCTGCATCAATGCAAATTCAAATGTTTTAAACAAGTAGAGATGAAATATAGAGTTTACTAGCCTATTTGCCGAAGAATCAGAAAAAAGCGGAAGTTGATTGATCATTTCATGGAAGCATTAGCAAATGCAGTACTTTCTAGCATCCATTTTTAGTCAATGCAAAATTACCAAGAAAATAAAACAATGCAAAATCAGACATAGGCTTTTTTAGTTTTAAGACCATAACCATATAAGAAGGTAAATAATAGAAGAGAGAAACTTAAATGCATGTCTTTATCAAATGCTACAACACCTACCAAATATCGTGCAATGTAGAGAGAGAGAGAGATCCTATAAAATGTCGATTTATTAGATTGCAGACAACATGTAACTTCATCAATTGGTTGATATCTAAGTAGTTATCTTTACCGCACTAACAGTGCTCCTATAAAATGTCGATTTATTAGATTGCAGACAAGATGTAACTTCATCAATTGATTGATATCTAAGTAGTTATCTTTACCGCACTAACAGTGCTGGACTGACCATTCCATCAATGCACTGAGAAATATCTAATAGTAACTTTCATTAGCACTGAAGTCTCCTTACTGAATTGACAGATATAACCTATTTGTACATTAGTTACATTATTTATGTTGGGGTTTATGTCTTGTAGTCTGGGAACTAGATAGAAGATTGTGTCATTGGTGTAATGACGTACTTGTTATCAAAGTATGTGAAGACATTGCCGGTTTCATCTTCTGGTGGCTCGAGTTATGCGGAATTCAAGCCAAGGAGGAGATTATTGGGTTTATGTCTTGTATTCCGATTTAACCCAATGGGTTTATTGGGTTAGCCAAGGACCAGGTTAGGGTCATGGGCATTTTAGTAATTGTATCGGGGCTTTTAAGAGCGAAGAAAGCGTAGAATATATATTAATGTAATCTATAACCCTAGATGATGCATTAAAGAGAGTAGCCTTTCTTGCCCATGGTGTTCCCACTCCACGTAAGAGAGATGATGAAAGCACAAGCATCTTTGTATGCTTTTGCTTATTATAGTGAAGATGGTATCGTTTTTGTGTCCTAAGATGTAGCCCTAGCTTGGGTGAACCACGTAAATACTCTGTCTGTTCTCTTCTTATGTGTGGCTTGATTGTTCGATCGCGGGTTACGCACTTCTGTTCGTGCATAATAAGTGGTATCAGAGCCTGGGTCGTGCCGCGCAATTGACAGAGATTTTCTGCGTTGATCGGAGGGCTTGGCTCGATTGTAACTTCGAGATAAGGAGAGAATCTGCCTCTTGGGTTTCATGTTGTTGCAGAGAGTAAGTCAAGACTCGTAATTATTTTGTGGAGGAATCACATATAAGCCAACACCGTGGTTTGTTTTTGGTTTCAGAAACTGGATGACCATGGTTTGGTTAGTTTTTGTTTATAGGAACTAATAGGAGAGAAGAAATTAAAAGGCACTTGTCATCCCTTTTTTGACAAGTGGAAAGAGAGATTTGATTTGGATTATTAAAAAAAAAGGTTGTTGGATGGTTCTCAGAGAAAAACAGTCCCTCTGTTTTTTCTACCTTCGCATGAAAATAAGGAGAGCATTGCCACCGCCGTCCACCATTACGCCATCGCGGGACCTTGCAGGGGACTTCCGATGTCGCCCCTCCATCGCCATTGTCGAGGAAGACAAGTGGGAGGGGCTTGGTTTTTCGGTTAGCATTCTGGTTGTAGAACCAGATCGTGAAGAACGAGGAGAAGGGTTTGGGCCTGGGTTGTTCAGACCAAGTCAGGTAAGGTTGGGTCAGGCCTAACTCGTGAAGAGAAGCCTAGCAAGCAGCTAGTCCAGGTTGGGTTGACTTGGTCCGTGTGTAGAGCCTAGCCCGCTAGCAGGTGCAGGGCTGATGTCAGCAGGTACGATCAAAGGCAGTTTGATCGGGTTCAACGGATGAAAAGTTTTCTACGATATCTTGATCATCTGGTGTTCGATCAGCGATCCATTTGTGCCTACGGACTTGTTTTGAGCAGATCTACGTAGTGGAAGAGGGAGATTGGCTGTTTGACGATCAACGAATGAGTTTGACCGATCAGACGGTGAAAAATTGTTTTTAAGTAACCAGAGCCATCCAGAGTCGGATTTCAGATCCGTTTCTTTTAGCGTGCTCATGGTAATGAAATCTTTGTAGTGGTGCTAAAATTAAATTAGTTTGAAGGTTGATTTGTGAGTGATCCAAAAATTACTCGGATTTGTCCATGGATTCAAGCTTTAAGTTTGAGGTGGAGTTTGATGAGAAGATGAACTTTACTCAAAGTTCATATTTTGATTCAACATGTTAGAGTGTTGAAGGAAGAAAATTGTACCGTCGGTGTAGTGATGTTCTATTCAATAGGGTACGTAAAGACATTACTAGTTTTATCTCTTGGTAGCTCGTGTTGTGGAATTCAAGCTAAGGTAGAAATTGTTGGGTTTATATCTTGTAATTTGGGTTAACTAGATAGAATATTGGGTTAATCGAATAGAAGATTGCGCCATTGGTGCAATGACGTACTTGTCATCGAAGTATGTGAAGACATTGCCGATTTCATCTCCTTGTGGCTCGAGTTGAGCGAAATTGAAGTCAAGGTGGAGATTGTTGGGTTTATATCTTGTATTCCGGTTTAGTTGGATGGGTCCATTGGGTTAGCCAAGGACCAGGTTAAGGGCATAGGCATTTTGGTAATTGTACCGTGGCTTTCTTTGTGGCCAATAAAGTGAATTATATATTAATGTAATCTGTAACCATAGTTAAAAATTGCAGTATCTGTTACGGTATCAGTTGACTCAAAACCGATACGATATCAGTATCGGTTGTGGTTCGCGATCCATCGCGATTGTCGCAATGTGAAAAAAATTTTTTCCCCAAAAAAATTTGAAAATTTTTCCAAAAATCCTAAAATATTGTAAAATACTAGAAAATAGTCATTTTCTCCATTAGTAACACCTACAAATCAAAATATCGGTCCCCTTAAGTTATAACACCTGGTATCGCTGTTTTATTTGAAATTATATAAATTTATTGATAATTAAATATATGTACATGTTTATACTATAATAAATTGAAATCTCATAAGTTTTATGACATGCAATAATAATTATGACTTATGAGCTATGCAATCATAATTTTGACTTATGAGCTATTTATTAGTGTCAAATTTAAGAAATTGCAGTTTTTACTCATTACTTAATAAATATATGTCAAACTAAAAAGTCACAAGCATTTTAAACACACTCCAAACAAATTTCAGTAACTATTTTGTAAAGATCTATAAAATTTCATCAAAAACCCTAATTCTCGAAATCTCAATTATAGATATATCCTCTCAATAGGTGTAAATAAAAGAAAATGAAATGTATCGATAACAAAAATAGCATGCAATCCTTATTTCTACACTATTTCTAAATAGACATTGAGAAAAGTTATAAAATAAAAAAATCATAACAATGACATTGGTATAGTTATATATGATTTTTTCAAATGCAATCTATAAAAAATAAAATGTTTTGATTGCTTAAAAGTGAAATAGTTGTTGAAAAAGAAGAGTAGCATCTAATATATTTGGAAGAAGGAGAAAATTAGTACAAAAGAAAAAATGAAAAAAATTTAAATATTGTCAGCCGATATTTTTAAAATATTGGTTGATATATCGGTAAAGACTGATATTTTGAAATATTAGCCGATAAATCCTGATAATATTGGGACTTTTTTGCCGATATGAGGCCGTGACTGATACGTAGGCCGATATTGGATTGGTATGAGCCGATCCCGGTACGTATCGGTCGATACAAACCGGTATCGACCGATATTTTGAACCATGTCTGTAATTCTAGATCTTGCGCAGAAGAGAGTGTCCTTTCTTGCCCGTGGCATTCACACACTATATAGGAGAGACGATGAGAGTATGAGTGTCTCTGTATGCCCTTACTTGCTATAGTAAAAGATGGTATCGTCTTTGTGCCCGTGGATGTAGCCCTCGTTTGGGTGAACCACGCAAATCCTCTATGTGTTCTCTTCTTGTGTGTAGCTTGATTGTTCAATCGCAAGTTACGCGCTTCCACACGTGTACAACAATTTATTAAACACCCAATATGAATTAGCTCAGTTTATTTTAAACTAAGTTAAGGTGCTAAAGTATTTACCCATTCAGTTTCATCATTCAGCTCTCACAACAGCCATATGGAGCAATCCCTTTTTTTTTGGTTTGGGGGAAGTGGGTTGATGTGTAATCTGTGTACTTCATGAAATTTAGGAACAAATACTGCCAATTGATGTTTATTATATTTAAGTACTGGTAAGTGATAAGAAACTTCACACCTGGAATCCATAGATACCAAGTCTCTTAAAGAACTCTAAGGCAATCTACAGAAAAATGCCACATGGATTTAATACTATCTAAACCTTCCTTGGATAAGAAAATGGAAAACTAAAGACCTTGAACATCCATGTTGCTTTAATAATGGTAAGCGAAAAGAAGTTTAGATGGAGAATGCACCTTAAAGATGCCATTTACTTACCAACCAAATCAAAGGACAACTAAAAAAACAATCATCATCAGCAAAGCATTGTCCTAACTATATTGGGGTCAACTACATGAATTCGGTTTCACCATTTTAGTCTATCCTAGGCTAAATCCTTCGATAGCTTGTACTTTTTCAAATCGCTCTCTTCACTACTATCATCTATGTCCTCTTTAGCTCCCCTTTCCCTTGAGAAGCCATCAACTTACAAAAGAGAAACTTTTTCTCACCATCGCCATTATTGGACTTCATTGAACATTTACACACCATCTCCAACAAGTCTCTATTAATTTATCAGCTATTGATGCTACTCCTAAATACTTTCGAATGCACTCTTTGTTGATTCTATCTTTCCTAGTTTTACTACACATATATCTCAACATCCCCATCTCAGTTACACTCATTTTTAGCATGTCTTGTTTCCCAATTGTCTATCTTAACTGGTCTAATTGTTGTTTTGTAAAAGTTATTCTTAAATCTTTGTTGGTATATGTTGCTTACAAAGTGTCGCAAAAGTAAGTCTCCACTTCAACCATTCAGCTCCTATTGTATGTTCAACATTTTCCTTAATCTCTCCATCCTTACTAATTGAAAAGCCAAGGCATCAAGAGGACTCTGTGTGGTATATTATGAGCTTCAATTCTCATAAGAGCTATATCTCTCTATGCATTTATGTCATCTCTGGATTCATCCACCAACACTATATCATTTGCAAACTACATGTGGACACCTCCTCCTAAATATGACCAGTTAACTCGTCCCTGATCAATGTAAAGAGACAAGGGTTGAATGTTGATTCCTAATGCAAACTTATGATCACTGGAAACCTATGATGCCCAGATACGGCAGTACGGCAGTAACAAATAATGGATATGATAAGGATATGGATTTTACACATAAAAAGTGAAGTATTGGACACCATACGACATGATATGTTGCTCACTTTGAAGAATCCGTGCATCATTGCCGAAAACTCACACATCTCTCGATGGGTAGTATTCACACTTATTACCGCTTCCTCATGCATGTCTTTAATGATGTCAATATAACCTCTTGGGAACTACTTTCATCTAACAACTCATCCAATTAAATCTCCAAGTACCCTGCCATAAGCTTTCTCTAGATTGATAAATACCATAGGAAGATTTTTCCCATTTTCTCGATATTTTTTCATTTATTATCTAAGTGAGAAAATAGCTCCCATAGTATAGTGGTTTTTTTTTTTTTTTACCCAGCCGAAGAAGCTAGGACCTATGGGAGAGCCCACATACACAAGAAGAGGTCGCCCGCACATGAGAAGAGAGACCACACCGCACATGAGAAGAGAGACCGCACCATGCGAGAAGGTCACCCACACATGTGGAAAGAGCGCAGCATACCCAAAGATCAAGCCCTAGGTAGCTGGGTGAGAGATAGGGTTTCTAACGAACTAAGCATACCATGTTCTCATAGTTGACTAACAAAATATCTAACAGTAATAACAACCTCAACAAAGATAAAAGAAAGCAATAGCATGAGGTTCATATGGTTAATCATGAACTTTGCTCAACTAGCCACTTTTTCTACAATCTACAATACACAAGATAGTGCGTACTCCAATGTAGTAGTCCATTGTTAATTCAATTTTAGGGCTATGGTGTTTCAGGTATTGCAGATTCAACATCCCACTCTTCCTAACATATTTCAGCCATTTGATTTTACACTCCATTCCCACAGCGCACCTGTCCACAACAGATTATATAGAGATTTCACTCAACCCAAACTTTGGGAAGCTTTTTTTCCTTTTAGGTTGCCAATTCGATTGCCTGAAGCCCCCACGTCACCAGGATTCTATGGTCTAAACCTAGCATTGATTTCTTTGAGCTTAATCCTGCTGGATCAGCCTCTGACAGGATAGCAGCTGCCGACAGTTAGTTCAGATCACATGATGATCAATTTTCACATAATTTCGGCAGAAAATTGGAGAACCACCCTGTTGCAACTGCAGGATCCAAAACGGGTTGCTGTTGAGGACATATGTTGCAACTTGCAATAGCAGTATCCAAAACTCCAGTTGCTGTCCTTTTTATATCAAAACTCAGCAACTTGAACTTGAGCAAAGCAATTGTCAATTGGTAATGACATTGCCCAGTCGGAATGAGCAACTCTACGATAGCAGCAGATGACACTTGGGTGTCTCCCAAGGAACCAGGAAAAAAAATGGGTTTCCATAAAGCAATCAATAGGCAAACAGAGAACGCCAATCAATTTCTGAAACAAAACAAAACAAAACCACTGAAAATTTTATTCAAAGAAATCTGTATCTTACATCCCATCGACCGTCATATTTATTAGAGAAACCCCTAACAATAAAGAAGCACTTCCTAAATATAACTCCTAGGAAAAAAAATAGAAATCCTAACTTTACTAGGGTATTAAGAAAGACTAATTAGTCAAAACAAAGAAGTAGATAACTGGAAACCTGCTCATGAAAAAAACTGAAAGATGAAAATAGAAAGTTGCCCATCTACAGTCCCCTGTGGGCTGATGGGCAAGGGAGGACCTGGTTCTTGACCTTCTAAAAATTGAGCCACAAGGTCTGCCACACTTATTTGTCAAATTTGGCTCAATTCTAGGCTTGAATGAGCTAAGTCTGAATCTGTGCTAGATTTGGTCCTTTTTGGTCGTTTGGGCCTATGTTTATGATCCCAAATGGGTTGGATTGCACCAAATTCTAGCAAAATTTCCAAACTCTCTGCCATTTAATTTGAACTGAATTCTGAGGCCATATTGTATTGTAGAGTTCAGCCAAAAACTACTACTTTGGATTGAATCAGACTTCTTTTGTGGTGGGTTGTATTCTGAAAGCTCAAATCCACAGGAACCCAGAAGGGCTGGCAACTAGACTTCAGTATGTTGCCATCATGCAATGAAAATATCTCATATCTTTTGGAAAGGTAGCTGAGCAACTAATGCAGTGGCAAACCACGGCCTTTCTGCCTCTCAAAGCTGCATCTTATGCTCAGCCCATCCTTCATTATGGGGGTTTTAGTTTATAATGTTAATGGGTTTCCATAATACAAATTCCATTAAGATTTTGTTCCAGCAGTCTTGTAGTTTTCCTCGGCATACTTGAGTTTTGGCTATTCATGCTGTTCTGATTTTTGTTTCTGAGCCTTATCTTTTCTCCAAAGGGGCCCTGTCTTCTAGTTCTTCAGGCTTCTTCTGTGGCCTGTATTTTTTAGTTGGACAATTTCGTCTTGTATTTTTTTCTTGAAAACAATTTGCCATCTAACACAAAAAATAAAAGAGATGGATGATAGAAAAGGAGGAATTAAGTGCAAGAACTACGTCTAGAATGATCAAGCTCCTACCTAGAATTGAGCTGCACCAAGAATCTGCATGGAGCCCAATGTACTCATCATAATTATAGACAAGTTGACAGCATAAATGCAAGATGAAGTTCCTGTTGGTAAAAGAGTGCATTAAAGCACTTGGTTTTTCCCCTTTTTTCTCTTCTCTTTATTTCTTAGAGTCCTATATTGGAAGTGGAGAACTCTTAATGAGGTGTTTATTAATGATTTCTCATTTACTTATGGGCTTTAGCTTCTAGTGGGCTTTAGTGGTGGTAACCACTAGCGCGCTCCGGCCAGCCATCCGACTGTGCATGTGCGGGCAAGCCGGGCCTGCCCATGCTAGGCCGTCAGTGTGGGTTGGGCCTTGCGGGTAGGCTCACCCATGGAGGTGGACTGGGCCCGGTCTTCCTCGCGGGCTAGGCTTTGTCTCGTGCATGTGTTTTTGGACCGCCAGTGGATCCGGATCCACTTGTCGGCAACCCACTAATCCGTTGCGCATAGCCGTTAGCGTAACGTCTCCACATTAATGCGGAATATGTTACTTAACTATTGTGCGGACGGTTACGCCTTGCATTCGTATTCGACACTATAACCGTCGAACGTTACTTCAGCTAATAGCATAAGGCTCCAACAGCTCGTTACCCAAGAAGTCCTATATAAAGGGTTCAGGGGTAAGCCTTTCATTCCATCCTTTGATTGTGCAAGAATCTGCAGAATCTCTGCCGTTCTTGTTCTTTCTTCCTTCCTTCCTATTTTTCTCTCAATTATCTTTGCTGCTGCTGCAAGTTTGTGTGAGTAGTCCCTTTGGAGATTCGAGATTCTCCATTCCTCCGAGTGCACGTTTGGTAGAGAGTGTCCGATCAGGAAGCCATCTTATCTTGGGGCAGACGTCCGTGAGTCCAATTTGCATCTGTGTAGGGGCAAAATATGCTTAAAGAAAGCATCTCTAAAGAGGTGATTCGGCTAGCAATTGTTCGGTTATTGCTGACCTTTTCCTCAGTTATTTTGATTTAATGCTTTTTACAATTATTTGCAACACCGTAAATCCAACAGTTCCTTGCTGTTTGTTGTTCATTAGAAAAGCTGCAGCGGCAGGTACTGAAATCACAAATCAAGTAATGATAACCTAGAACTTTAGAGGAAATATTTTAAGCTAATGGTCTAGCTAATTACTAACAGAATCATTATCATCATCATTATCATCAAAGCCTTATCTCAACAATGTTGGGGTTGGCTATATGAATTTTGTTTCTCCATTTCGTTCTATTTTGAGCCAAATCCTTAGATAAGTTAAACTTCTTTAAATCTAAATGAAGATTGAATATAGGAAGTGCCGTTTTAGCAATTCTAGTTGTTTGGAGGATATTAAGGGAAAGTTCAAACCACATTGCAATAGATAATATCTAAAAGCAACTCTAGAACAAAATACAGTGCAAGAAGAAGATATCACAAAGAGGATCATAGCTGGGTAGATAAAGTGCAGACAAGCTAGTGGAGTGTTGTGAGATTGTTCAGTGCTGCATCAATGGAAGGGATGTTTTATAAAACATCAAGATGGCAGCTAGTCCCAGATTGTTACATGAAGCTAAATGTTAGCCAACACATTTTTTGGGCCTTAAATGATTGGTGTGCAAATAAAGAGAGAAATAGGAATCAGCACATGAGTCACAGTCAGGTTATTTCCAACAATAGAGAAGATCATGGGCTGTTATATGAGATAGCTCAGGCATGTATGAAGATCAAAACAGCCCTAGCGTGAAGAACTGAAGCATAAAAAGGAACCAAGAGAAGGGAAGACAAATAAATACATGGAATAAAGCAATCACTTTTGACATATTTGATTGTAGTGTGACAGAGAACTTGCTGCAAGAGGAATGAGCAGAAAAGTGGATCTTACTCCCCTTCTCTCTTCCCCTCATTTTTATACCACTTTTGAAATTTCTTTGATACCTTGAGAGGAAATCCACTTGATTCGTTTGGATTGTAAAAGGTCAGTTTCTGGGCCAAAGAATACATGAATGACAAATTTAATATTTATGCAACCCAGGACAATATAAGAAACCATTTTTTTTTCCATTGCATGAGTTTTGCAGGATGTAAAATAAGAAGCTCACTGTCCTTAACAACATGGTTTTTTGATTCACTGGTTGATTTAAAGTTCCTGAAAAGGTCCAGTTTCAATAAAATTACCTTGATCCGAAGCCTTTCAGCCACCTCAGACTGCTCATCGTACTCATCAATAACCTGCAGTGCAGTTCATGGGAAGTAGAATTTCCTGTTTAGGTAATAAACGGTACACAAACTCAAAAACAACTGAAAAATAGCTCATGGTTTAAAATCAACTAAACATCTTGAGAGATGAATATTTTAGCAACTATAGTATGTTCCAAGTTTAATTTTACAGATTTGAGAGGAAGGTCCAATTCAAAAACAAAGGCTGCAGCTATATCAGTCAACATTTGAATTATATACACTAACAAAAATATAAAAGCGCTCAATTAATTATAAGAAGTTTGAAACTTCCTTTATCCAGCACAAATGATACCACCCCGCCACCCGCGCCCCCCCCCCCCCCCCCCCCCCCCCACAACCCAACAACAAAAACATCAATTACAGGTTAGTAAGTGATCTAAATTCAATATTATTAATTTGAAGAGCACAGGAAAGTATTGCTTTAGAATTTGAAAGTCAAATACTCAAATGAATAGCCACCTCAACCACCCCCCACCCCAAAACCACCACCAACCAAAAAAAAAAAAGATAACCCACCACCACCCAAAAAGAAAAAGGTGAGGCCCCACTCTCTCCACCATGTAGCTGTGTAACTGGCAGTTCCCATTGCTGTCCTTCCTTTCCCATCCATTTAACAGTATTTGGAAATTTTCATGTTGACTATGAAAAATAATTACAAAATTTCCAAAGAATTTCTGATGTTTTGGTAGGAGACAGACTTTTTAGAGCATAGAGTCTTATCAGCAGAAAAAAAAATGCTCGATCTGTAAATGAAAGTAAAACCACAATGTTGAAGTGCAGTTATACAACATCAGATCAGAGACAGCATAGTGCGGCTAAACTTTCCAAACTCTAGAGGAAAAATCAGCCAAATAATACTCACATTATGTTTCAAGAAGATAACTGGAGCTTCCTGATCACCGGACCCTCTGCATAATTTTGCAAAGCCCTGCTCTATATACTTGCAGCTTCCACAAGAAGTACGGTAAAAATCAACCACAACTAAGGAATCTGTTTCCTTAGCCCTCTCCAGAATTTTAAAGAATTCCTTGTCAGTCTTAAATTCTCTAACACATTCAACAGGACAAAGTTCATCATCTCCATCCGGATCAGATGGTTCCCCTTGATTTTCATCCAGCATGCCTTTATAATCTGAAGCTTGAATGGTGCAATTTGTATTCACACTACCAAACTCTACAATTTTCCTGATGGAGGTAATTTTCACCCTTATAAGAAAATTTCTAATTTGGCTTCGTCTCCCCATATGAAGAAAGATGGCAGGAGCAACAGACACAGGTTCAGTATAATGTAATCCATGTGGGAATTTTGTAGCATTGGAATAGGCCTTTGGATTGATCAAACCTTGCCTTTGCATGGCAGCTGCTCCTGGTTTCCCAATGAAGTTTAGATTGAAATGAATTTTAACAGAAATCCTTCCAAGATCATGCATTTGGTCAGTTTTATTCTCTTTTGGTGATCCAGTCATTCCATTAACTGCATAAAAAAAAGCAGAAAACCATCAGAAAGAGAAATTAAATAGTAAAGGAATCAAGGATCGGAATCTTATAAAAATATAAAAATGAAATACATGGACATGAAATTTAAAGTACTCAAGCTAAAGATTTTTTTTATCGGTAGCTAAAGATATCGCTGCAGCAATTTGTTAAGATATAGAAAAGTAATCCGATTTAAGCACAGGACATGTAAAATGAATAATGTTGGCCCAAGAAAAAAAAAACTGTTGCCTTTAGTTCTATAAAACTAAAACTATTAAGACCTTTAAGTTGTAGTACTGAAAATACTATAATGGAATCATTTGACGTTGAAAGAATCCCAAAAGCTAACCTAGTAAATGAATGTCTGCAACTTCAAGAATTAATGATGTAGAATGACGTTGGAAGTTCTCCACACATAAGAATGGCATGACAAGACATGATTTTTATATGTGAAAGTGCACAGATTTATGAAGCAAATCGCCTTTATTTCTTCTTTTTTTCATTTGTCTTCTCCTCTTTTGCCTTTTTGCTGTTTCATTATTCATCATCATCAAAGCCTTGTCAAAACTAGGTTGGAGTCGGCTACATGTTGCTTCTTCATTGTGAAACTGTTTTTTATTGGTAAACCAATTGTGAAACCTTAGATTGGTTTTAGGTTAATAGTTATGAAGTGTGCTTCTTTAAGAAAATTCTAGTAAGAAAAGGAAATGGTGGGTGGGTTTCTATAGTATTTATTGCCTAGCTTCAAAGAGCCAGAGGAACAGAGAAAGAGAATCATTTGACCAAAGAAGTTTTGTGACAAGCTTGTATTCCATCAAAGAAAAGGAGTTTCAGTTTGAAGCCACATAATCTCCACTTCAATTTAAAGGAACCTTAGCATTCTTCTCCCATGGATATACGCCACAGTGTCATACAATGTGGCCGCACCACATAGGTCATATGTTTTGCAGTAGTGTTTTCTATTGTTTTCTCATATGATAGTTTGATCTTATCCTAATTTTATTGCCTATCCATGAGCACTTTGTTAGCAATTGCAATAGTAAGTCATCTTGTTAGCCAAGTATTCATAGATAGTTCCCAATAGCAATCACAAACATTCCAAAACCATCACCATGCTAATGCACAATGGTCAAGATATTTACAATTAACTCTGCACACTAGCAATCATCATCAACAAAGCCTCACTCCATCAATCTGGGGTATGCTAAATTGATCGTCTTTGATCAAATACCACCAGGTAGCACCCAGTACAGCACAAAAACTAGTATAATTCAAACTAAATTATAAAAAAATGATACTACAAGAGGGAACCCAGGCTACCCACTTTCCATTTCCCCCTTACAATCCAATTCAACATTCAATCCAGTACACTCTTGTTCATTTAAACTAAAATCAATGGTGATGGCACCCTATCTAGAATGATTGTAAAGCAACAAAACCATCACAACCAAAGACCATGAACTTAAGTTAGGATTTCAACTAAGATCCAGTACATTCAGTGGCTGTCCAGATCAAGACTACTGCTTTCGTTTTGTGTCATGGAGTCGAAGGAATCGGGAGGAGAATATGAAAGCATACCTGTTTGGGTCAAGAAATTTCTGGGGTCGATTTTGGAAGGAGAAAACGAGACATGGGTGACTGTTATCGACGCTGTACGACTCCTGGCTCCGGATCTCACATCCCTTAAAGATGTCAATCAAACGGATAAAAAGGTTTCCTTGAAATCTGGATAAAGGTCGTATCTTTAAAAGGAAATTGCAATAGAAAAGGCTTTGGCCTGGAGAAATGCTGAGTTGAAATGAGTGGATCTCCAAAGTGGGCCCACCAATTGAAATCTGGACCGTCCAAAACAAGTGCCCTTTGGGTTGAGTTTTTTCCACTCTTGAATTGATAGTTTGACCAAAAAATGTGACAATGGAGTTTGTAAACTTATTTTAATTAACTTCTTTTTATGAAATAATTAATTCAACTGCAATAAAAAAAATTATGATTGATTTAGGTTTGGCTAGTACCCATATTTCCGCATGGCATTTATTTTTAAGGATTTAGATTTTAAGAGGTGGGTTCCACTGTGGACCGACACTCTCTTGACTCATATTTCTATAGGTTAAAGCTTGAAAGGATTTGGATTCAATGAATGAATAGATTTCCTCACCATGCTGTATTTTTGGGTAAAAATTCAAAGTAGTGTTAGGCCTTGGCATATTGTGAGAAATTCGAAAAAAAAAAAAAAAGGGGTATGCCGTATGTGGGAAAGAATGGTTTCCTTTTACAAGGTGTTTTTCTTGGTAATACATATATAAGGGGCTAAGACTTTGACATGACATGTTATTATAACTAAACTGACATTTTTATTTTAATTGAAATAAAAGATTATAAAAAATAAATAAATATTAATTTTGGAATTGGATAGGAACCGAATCTTATTATTTTTACCAAAATTAGGTCTGAAACTAACAAAGCAAATTGCTAGTAAATATGTCAATATGGGCCTAAAGAAAATGCAAGCCCATATATCCCATTTAGGTATTGGATCAGAAAATCATGCTTAAGATTTACCTAGTTCACCCTAAACCAATGGTGATTAAAGATTGAGTGAGAGTGAAATTGGGCCTAATGCAAATCATGGGGCGTGATGAGAATGTGAAAGGTCTCCACTAATCAAAGTTATGTCCAAATAAGCTCCGCAGCTGGCTGGACTGCATATAAGGTTGCTCGGAGGAAAACATATCTCATTCAATCAATGAGTAACGATTAAAAGCTAAAAGGAAAAGAAAAGGAAGTAATCTTAATAGATGAGCATGACCCACCTACAAGGGGCCCATCAATTGGACGGTTAGCATTGGTGGGGCCATGTGCTAATCAAAGGAAAAACGCGCATACACTATCTTTCAGTGTATGCGTTTTAGATGATGCATATGTCCATACAGCGATCAACAAACCGCGTCGAGAGAGAGAGAGAGAGAAAGAGATCGAAGGGTTCCAGGCGAGAGTAGCAGCTTAATCCATCAACAGATCAATGGTACATAAACCCCCAATTTTTGTTCTTTCATTTGCAAATCATGAGAATCGAACTGTTGTTTTGTTCCAATAGCTTAATTCCCTTGTTTGTGTTTCATCGGATCCAATTCGCAATCTCGGTTTCCCTTAATTGCAACTTAAATGGGTTTTGTTCTTCTGGGTATGTCTTAAATTGATCGATTAGGAGTCGTGGGTGGGGGTTTTAGGTATACATTGCTTGGTTTTTGTTGATAACTTTTCCCAGCGTAGTTGGTTTAGATGTAAAATTGGATCATGGGTTCAATCACTGCATATTAGCGAAGCCCCAAATCTGTTTATGGGGTTAAGATGTGAGTATAAGGTGTTAGGATGAAGCGGAGACATCGCTTGGATTTCATGCTGGTATTCTTCTGTGAGTACACTTTGGTTTCTCATCGTGTCGTTAACCCAAGAAGGTGTTATGGAATCTGGTGAGTGGGAATTTTGGAAAATAAGGCATTCACTTGGAGAATTGGATATCTTTCTTTGGGTGCCATACTTGGTTGAATTTTGTTTCGGAAACTTACCATTCCCAAAAAGAAGAAAAAAGAAAAAGAAAAAGAAAAAGAATGTTTGGGAAATTCTCTTTAAGAGTAGTAAGGGCCCCTTTGGATGTAGAGGAGATGGGAGGAGGTAGGGAGGATAAAACATTTTTTCTAGTAAAAACATTTTCCCCATTTGTATCTATTTTTAGGACATGATTGTGCAACATTGGAATTCCTCATTATGTGGACTTCTAATCTTTGTTGTGTCGTGACCCCAAACCCCCAATTGGGAACAGTTTTGTGTAATTGAGGATGTTAAGTTCAATTGCTCTCTTTTTGCACGGAAGGAGCTGCATCAAACTGTAGAAAAGTGGTGAGTGCAAGAACTCATAGTGACATTCTACAAATTTGGAATGTGCCCTTGGGTAGGAGTTATTCTTCTCTTAACTAATATTTGTAAGTAATTCTCCTCTTAAACTAATATTTGGAGAGTTGAAGGAAAGATTTTCTCCTCATGAGAGTTGGAGAAAATACCCAGTGGAGACTCGCTATTAGAGAAGTGGTGATTCTTTCAAGGGAATTCTTGAGCCCCTAGTACTCCTCTTTTTTTCCTTCAAGTGGGGATCCTCCTCTTGAAAGACAAAGAAGAAATTTTATTTCGTTAGTTGGACGTCTATTATATAAATACATCAAATAAAGACAATGTAGTAAGGAGGTAAATGAAACTCTGTTGGTTTGTGTCTACAGTTATTTGAACGGATAAGGAGTGGTAATGGTGTCAAATATCATTTAAATACAATACTCATGTTAAAAGGTGACGCATTTCTTCTTTTGATTATCGGGTAATTGGCATATGAAAGGAATTCTGCATGTGAAGGCCAAAGAAAGCTCTATTTGAAGAAAATTTTAAGAAGTGCTGCTTGGGATGGTTTGAGCATTTATATAGAAGGTCAATGAAAGCTCTTATCCAATGCATTGAAGGATTGTAAGTTCAAGGAACTAGGGAAATAAGGAGAACAATAAAGTTATTGAATGAAGTAGTGAGGAAAGATATGATGGATCATGGACTTAGATAGAAGAACACCATAAACAGTCTTCAGAGGAAAAGTAGAACTCCTAAGGTCCCGAGAAGGGTTTGGTGGTGGTGGTGGTGGTGGTGGTGGTCTTGGTCTTTACTTCGTTATAACTATTTTTGGAGAATGAAGCTCCTCATAGAGTTCTTGCCATCTGTTGGGAGCTGTTCTTGGTAAAATCCATAACCTGAAAAGTAGGAAGAATATTTGTTAATGTTTGTGTTATGTGCCTATGGGCCAGGGAAGACTTCTCTCCCATCTCCCAACAACAAGACCTACCGCACAGACATTATAGAAAAGATATAGCAATAGTCTCCTTTATCTCCAAATGAGAAATATATTTTATCCAATTATTTAGATTTTGGATTTCACGTTTTCCTTCACCCTTTGATTTCTCATGTGCCTGATGACTTCCTTTTTTTTTTCTTTTTTTTCTTTTTGTGTTATGGGTAAGGTAAGCACTCACACACGATTGATCCTTGGTCATTGCTATGGAAGGGAGGTCCCTTACCAACTGAACTACTGGTGGATTGGCCTGATCTTTATTAAGATGAACATTTGGGCCTTTATTTGTTTGCTGGAAAGAAGGTTTTGATTTTCTTTAATTTCTATGTATCTTATTAGGCAAGCCTCTATCATAAGGGACTAGGATCTAGGAAGGAGAAACAAAGGGGTCGCCATCATGGGCTAACCCAACAGAAGAAGCAAGAGATAAAGGAAGCATTTGAGCTTTTTGACACAGATGGTTCTGGTATGAACCCTTATTTCAACTATTTTAATTTTTTTTTATATATTAAACGAATGAGGCAGAAAAAAAAAACCCTAATGGAATTGTTTTATCTGTTCCTACAAGGCACAATTGATGCAAAAGAGCTGAATGTTGCCATGAGGTATGTAGAATCTTAATTGATGCTGTGAACTCTAATGCAGTTACCTTATGTATTTTTTTTTTCCTCAAAAAGTCATACTGATATAGTGACTAAATATTTGTTTCTGCAGGGCCTTGGGCTTTGAAATGACAGAAGAGGTATTATTTGCGGCCCTTTCCCATTAAGAACATATTATTCTCTTAATCTATTAGTGTTATAATGGCATCAAAGGAGTTTTTGTTTTGTCTTTTGAATTAATGGAGAAACACTTTATGGAGAATAAATGTTAAAACTTCGAGCCAATGCAGCAAAGAAGATACTTCCAGATTTTGCCACCACTTGCTTCTTAAAGGCGTCACCCTGTGCACCTGCACTTTTAGGGATATGACTTAAGAGAAAATGACAACTAAAATTTCTGACTATTAATGGTATTTGTGTTTTGTTCTTTACCTAAGAAGCTGATGCAGGCCAGATTCATGATTGGCCAGCTATTGGACCTATGACCAATAAAGCATAGTAGAATTAGAATAGACTTTATTAATAGTAGTTGCTTTAGTTGTTTTATTAATATTTGGCAAGTCTAGTCATGTTTGATTTAGGACTTCTTATTTATTTAGAATTAGTTATTTCCTTTCTTAGATAATGTTTTAGTTATAAATAAGGATGTAATCTCTTCAAGAAAGATAAACTTTCATATTGAATAAAGCATTGGAATTGGTTCTCAGTTGAGAGAGTTTATTTGTCTTTGGTGATGCACCTAGACAACTTATCCCTAAGCCTTTTGGCTTGGAGATTAGCCTGTTGGCTAATCTTCTTCCCCTGCGCTGCTTCAATTGGTATCAAAGACGAAGATCCAATCTCGGACCGCCGTCTGATCGCCGATTCGAGGTAACATATCTCTCCCAGTCATCATCCCTCATCGTCCGTCCTCTTCCATTCCCTCACCGCAGCACCCCACCGCACTCCATTCCTCTCCATCTCCATCTCCTCCACTGCCACCGACCTCACCCCCGAGTCCCCAAACCCCCCCTGTCAACTCTCTGGAACCCTCACCGGCAACCAATCCAGACTCCATCCCCTTTCCGGCGCCCACCCGATCCATCCCGACCCGATCCAACCCCGCCGCCCACCGGAAAACTCTCCATCGCACCAGCCAAACCCCTAAACCAATAACCCAGATCCCCTCATCCCGAAATCCCCAACCCTTTCCACCCACCACAGCAATACCGAAAACCCTCGCCCTCTCCCGTATCACCACCGCACTCCATACCCTCCACAGACCCCTTCCATAACCCATCGCACACCACCACAGCAATACCGAAAACCCTAGCCCTCTCCCGCATCACCACCGCCCTCCATACCCTCCACAGACCCCTTCCATAACCCACCGCACACCCTAAACCCTAAATCAAGCCCAACCCCTTCACGAGACCACTTTCGACCATATCCCTTTCCACTGAAACCAAATGCCATCTCCAACACTGTTGTAACCAACCCACCACCATCCCAGCCTCCGATCCTCTCTGCTCAGCAAAACCCCAAACTAAGAAAAGAAAAAGAGAGAGAGAGAGAGAGAGAGAGAGAGAGAGAGAGAGACGCAAAAGAAACGCAACAGACAAGAAAGCAGCGAAGTAGAGACATCGGGCGTACGTGGATCTCGTCGCTCCACTACAACGCGGACCACATTTGGTCATCGTCGTCGGCATCGTCGTCGTCCACCTCCTCTGCCCCCGCCTCCTCTGTTCCTGTGCCGTTTGAAACATCACAGCAGTCGACGAAGCAAGGGTTTCGAAAACCCCTGTTTTTCTCCTCTCGTTACAGCAACAGCAGCCGCGAGCCTTCTTCACCATTTCGTCAAGCAGAGAGACAGAAAGAGGGAGACGTGCAGATAGGCTTCGAGAAAGAGAGGGCGTCGAACCCCTTTTACTTCTTCACGGGTCCTTCTCAAGTCACGTGTGTGTGTCACGTGCGTGATAACAACCCGACTCCTCTTCTGGGCTTCAGTATAGGTCAAATTCCGACCCAGCTCATTGACATCTCAAGGGCTCTTGTATTGAACATTTCCTGCTGTGGGTTGAGTTCAGGTCCCACTTGACCCGAGTCTACTTTAAGCCCATATCAAGTTGGTCTCAAGTTTGGGTCTAACCCAATCCAAGTTCAGATCCACAGCAGTACAAAATATATATATATAAGTGGGCCCAGCAAAAAATAATCCATTCTTTTTGGATTGATTGATCTTAGCCATTGCTTCTCAAAAGATAATATTTTGGTCTGATCCACGCTCCATCTTCACTTGCGTCTTTTTGTCAACAAGATCAAGCCATCAGGTTAGTTAATTTTGAGCATTCAGAAGATTTTGAATTTCGTACAGTAAAGTCAATATGCAAATCTTTGGACCGTCTGATGAAGTTCAAAGCATATTATATGAGTATAAATATGGAGATTGGTATTTTGCAAATAAGGTCTACTTTGAGCAGTTCCTCAATCTCAGACAGGCAAATTCGACAGTTTATGAATATTTAAATCAATTTTCGAGATTGCACCAAGTTTGTGGCTTGGAACAGAATGAGCTGCATGATATAATTCGCTTTATCAGAGGTTTGAAGCCCGACATTCTTGAGAAGATGAGACCATGTCACAGTGTTCATGAAGCATACAAAGAAGCAATTCATATTGAGCACATGCTTCAATGGTCCCACCTGCAACAAGTCAAGCCTAAGCAAGAACATTCTTCACAACGAACAAAAGATCATCTGATGGAAACAAAATTTGAAGGTAAAGATACTCACACCCTTGTCATTCGCAGACTTCTCACCACCAATGAAAAGGAAGACAAAGAGTGGAAACAGACTATAGTATTCCGAACGCGAGTAAGGTGTGAAGATCGATTAACTAATCTAGTTATTGATCATGACAGTACTATCAATTTTGTGGCACAATATGTTATTGATAAACTCAATTGGCCTACGGAGACTCTTCCAATGCCTTACGAAGTTACATGGTCTAATGCTTCTGTCATTACTGTAACTCACAGATGTTTAGTATCTTTCAATATTGGTGTATATGAAGATAAAATTTGGTGTGATGTAATTCCTATGAATATCACTCATATTCTTTTGGGACAACCATGGCTTCTTAATCGGAAAGTGCAATATGACAAAGAGAAAAATATCTATTCTTTCTATTGGAAAGGACAATATGTTGATCTTGTTCCATTACAACCAGCAACATCTTCATCTACCTCATCACTATCAATTGAAGAGTCACAAGATGAACACAGGGAAGAAACAAATTCCAACGAGGATGTTGAAAAGCCCATTCATGGAAAGGAAGATCTTATTGCAACTTCAAGTGCGAAGCAAAAGGTACATCAAGCTGACATTGAACATCTAAGAGAATTGATTGTTCTGCCTTTTCCAAAAAATCCAATTAGGACACCAATAGTGAAATTCCTTGTTCCAGTTATCTCACAAGTAGTTCAAGTTATAAAAGTTCCCCACATTGACTTCATCTTCAGAGCTCACATATGAATATCTGACTGTCAACACTTGCAACATCTACTGGTTTGTTCACACATCCAAGCTCCATGCAAAGACCCACAGTCGAAAACATTCCGATCTACTATTACATGGAGGAAAAGACTGCAATAAGCTTTCAAGCCATGTCATAAAAATATGGATCTGAAGATAAAAAAAAAGTTTGTTCGAATGACTTTCGACCCCGGTGGATATTTACGGAACTCGAGAACGAGTTCTCCTCCAAGCAAGGGAGAACTGATGTAGGCCAGATTCATGATTGGCCAGCTATTGGACCTATGACCAATAAAGCATAGTAGAATTAGAATAGACTATATTAATAGTAGTTGCTTTAGTTATTTTATTAATATTTGGCAAGTCTAGTTATGTTTGATTTAGGACTTCTTATTTGTTTAGAATTAGTTATTTCCTTTCTTAGATAATGTTTTAGTTATAAATAAGGATGTAATCTCTTCAAGAGAGATAGAGTTTCATATTGAATAAAGCATTGGAATTGGTTCTCAGTTGAGAGAGTTTATTTGTCTTTGGTGAGGCACCTAGACAACTTATCCCTAAGCCTTTTGGCTTGGAGATTAGCCCGTTGGCTAATCTTCTTCCCCTGCGCTGCTTCAGAAGCCTAAAGGATAGATTGAATTCGACTTCCCCACATAAATACCCTTCTTTTGGGTACCATTTCACAACTTATGAAGGGTAGCGGGGGTTGTATGAGATATTATTGCCATTCTCAAATACATTCACTCCAACGGCCAAGGAATTAGTTATCCCTATTGGGTCTATGACCGTCAAAGTCTCTAATGATCCCACATATGCCTGCCAGGCCAGGGTTACTAAAAAAAACTTCCATTAAAATTTAGTTTGATTACTCCTAGGGGATCCGCCAAGTTACAGAAACATCACTGTGTTTAACCTTTTCTGATTCTGAGAACTTTTTATTGAAATGTGTGCAGCCATCATTATTAACTCGAGGCACCAGAAGTGAACATATTTATATTTGCTTGAAATATAGGACTGTTTTTACCAACTAACAAAATATAAGACTGTCAGTTAATAATCCTTACAGTGTGAATTCTACCAGGATTGGTGGCTCATCTCATCCTACTGCACTATTATTTACTTCTGTTCATAATCAAGAGCTAGATCAATATTTTGCACTGGTATAATGTGCAATGTGGAAGAAAGGATGAATCTGTCAGTTCCAAAAGATCTTTGCCTGAACATCACTTTGAGTGGCATTGAGAGAGCCCTTTTCTGCCCCATAGCTGAAAACCCATATCTTCTCTATGGAGAAACATATTACATATGCCTAACCAATGCACTTAAGCTTTGTTAGCATACATGAAAGAGAATAATTAGTGTGCTTGCAATATATATATTTTTTGAATCATTGTGTGCTTGAATTTTTCCCCAACATAGTTGGGACAAAGCTTTGATGATGATGATGATGATGATGATGTGTGCTTGAATTTTTGTGGCCGTGGCTTTGTTTTGGATCATGTCTTTTTGACCTTTTTTGTTATTTTCATGCTGTGTCCTCTGTTTCCCAACAAAATCATCGTGTTTTAAATCAGTAAACAAAATTGTCTTATTAAACAAAAGCAAGATGCATGAACATAGAAATGAAATTGTAATATCGAACTTCATTTCTCTATAGTGATTTCATCTTTCCTTTGTGGAAAATTGAGCGTCATCCTTCATCTTGTAAAACTCTGTAATGGTGCTCAAATTTGGAAGGATCATTTTTATTGCAGCAAATAGAGCAGATGATTAGAGACGTAGACAAGGATGGCAGTGGGGCAATAGATTTTGATGAATTTGTTCACATGATGACGGCTAAGTTTGGTGAGAGGGACACCAAGGAAGAGCTTACAAAGGCCTTCCGCATTATTGACCAAGATAATAATGTTGTACTCTCTCTCTTCCTCTCTCTCTACATATATATATCCTCTTATCGTTGTTAACTGTCAACTTACCCTATTGGGTCTGTATATAGGGTAAGATATCTGCTGCAGACATTGAGCGTATTGCGAAGGAGGTGGGTGAGTCTTTCACTCCTGGAGAAATCCGTGAGATGATTGCGGAGGCAGACCGCAACGGTATGACAGCTAATGTTTGTTTTTCGGATAGTTGCTTGTCATTGTATTCTATATTTATAGGAATGCCAATGCTAGTGTGTTCGAGTCTGCTCATTTCTCTAAAGATGTTACAGAGCACGCAACTAACAGGTTTCCCTTACATGTGCAGGTGATGGTGAAGTAGATGCTGATGAGTTCTTTAGGATGATGAAAAGAACTTCATATGGATTTTAGATGCCCGATGCTGCTGAAGTTTGACTATATGTTGGGAGACCTCTCTACTGTGGTTCTTGAAATTTCAAAAATATTAAGATAATCATCACCAAATGACAGGTCTTTATAAAGTCTGGTATTTTGGAAGACTTATGTGGAAACTGGTCATTATCTAAATTTGGAATTTGGAGTGGTTTGTTCTCAGCTTAGTTTGTAATTGGGGTTAGGCTGCATTGTAATTCTAGATGTTATATATTAGTGTTTTGATGCTTTTACTATTGGCCTGAAAAGTATGTTTTATGTATAACCCCAAAATGGCTACCAGATCTTTTGGGCCATTTCTGGCACTTTAATGTTTTGTTTGGCATCATTCTTGGAATATTTCATTTTAGAAAAATCATTTTTCATTCATTCTTAGAATAAAATATTTCGAGAATATGCCAAACAGGCCTGCCATTCATGAACATGGACGCTAGAGCTTTTTTACTCCCATACTAGCGCTTCAGACGCAGGCTATTAAAAAATTAATTAAATTTTATTAAAAAATATAAATAAATATTATCATAGCTTCCATTGCTCATTCAACACTTGAATTGATACTACAAGTACCTATAAACAATTGGATACCTATATTAGAAGCAACGAAGTTTGAATACGTAAAACAAATTTAAATCAGAATCAAATTTATCTCACCTTGTTGGCCCCACTTACTTCAACACCTGACTTACTTTGGTTATAGAACCTTAAGAAATAATTTAAAAAAAAACCTCTAGAGTTGCCTGGGAATTAATTAATCATAAAGGAGTCTTTTTTTGTGGATCTTTGTCAATCGTCACAGTAGCACAATCTAAATGCTCTAATACCAGTTTGTTGAGACTGTGCCCAGATTTAGCCACATAGATGGGAGGAAAAACACACCACAAGAAGAAATTGATCATAAGAGGTTTTCGTGGTTCGGCTTAAGCCTACATTTACGGGAGAAAAGGGAAAGAATTATATTGTGAGGAAAAAAGGAGTACAAGAGGAAGAATACTCTCACTCTCAACCTCAACCCAGTTACACCCAAGGCTTACTTTGTTCGTCTTTGCATCTTAGCCCGAGCAATGGAGGTCTCCATATATAGACTCCATAAGGGGATGGATGTTTGCATTTTCGGTTGCCCACAGGTGCTATGGCTACAGTGCGAGTGCGGCTACAGTGTTGTTGTAGTTGGCAGTGTGGCTGCAGTGCACTTGACTCCATTGAGCCACACAATTAACAATGATTGATAATTAAGTATCTATCATTATTTTGAACCAGAATGCCCTTGCCCAAAAAAAAAAAAAAAGAGAAAAAAAAAAGCATAGATAGGAGTAGTTTCAAACAGACAGGTGTAAAAGCAGCACTGCTGCTGTTACTTGGTGCATAAAGGAAAAGAGCAACAGGGAAAGTAAGCTTAATAAGCCAAATTAAAGCTTAATGAGCCTAATTAGATACTGTCTAGGAGGTATGCTTGGCCTCCCTGGCCTACAAAATTTGCGAGTTTATCTTGGCACTGATCCATAATTGAATCACTCCTCAGTTTCTATCAAAGGAGCAAACGAAGAGCCTACAAAATGGATGGTCTATATTATATTTGACCGTTATGGTTTTTTATTGAAATGAATGATCAAGATGGGGGCTAGTAGATGGATGGTTTAGAAGATTTCTTTTACAATAAATCTAAGACCATCCTAGATATTGCAAACAAATCAATGTGTATGATAATTTTAGTCAAGGCATGGAAATCATGATGTTTGAATTGTAAGTGCTTTTTATTTCCATTATAATTGTTATAAATGCCATATTACCTCACCCTTTATTTGAAAGAAAGGTCCAAAATTTGGAATCCTTCTAATTTAGGAGGAATAGCCGACTGGCATATGTTGAGGCATAGCACATGATAGAAGAATTAATTGAATTGGATTATATGGAAGGGCGTTTGGCGACTTTAATGTAACGAAACAGTCATTTGCCTGATCAAAATAAATCTTGTGAGTCGCTTAAGGTGGAAAATATTGACATTTCGATTGATAATAAGAACTAAATTAATTTGGAATACCCAGTTGAGTGATTCGAAAGTGAAATGTTTCAGTGACCTGAGCGAGTGGTTCATAACAAGCCCGCGCAATCCAAGATGGGATCAGTAATATTGGCATCTCTGAATCAATCTAGATTATCTATTTTATTGTCCATTGTATGGATGGTTAGGATTGTCGAATCCAAGTCATTGGTGAGTGATTTGATTGTCCATTAAACAATATAAAATATTTGGATAGTTTCAACAGACAATTATAAAAATATTTGGATGGTTTTAACATTTGGGTCACGTTTGTCGACCAATTCTTAGCATGGATAAAAATCGCGGTATCGGTCGCGGTATCGGTCGGTCCAAAAAACCGATACGGTATCGGTATCGGTCGCGGTTCGCGGTCCGTCGCGGTCATCGCGGTGTGAATTTTTTTTTAATCCAAAAAAAATTGAAAAAATATCCAAAAAATCCAAAATATTAGAAAATACTAGAAAACAATGTTTTTTTTCATTAGTAACACATATAAATCAAAATATCGGTCCCCCTAACTTATGGTATCCTGTATCGCTGTCTTGTCCGAAATTGTGATTTTTTTTTTATAAAAACCATAATTATGACTTATAAAATATGAACTATCTATTAGTATGAAATTTTAGAGAAATCAATTTATTTTTAATTTATATATAGTGGTTGTAGACTTGTAGTGTTGTACACTTGTAAGTTATACTTGTATCTTATATAGTATATAAATCATTATTTATCAATCATCAATTATCATTCATCATTCATCAACCATCAATTTATCACTCAATTATCAAGCAAGTTGTAAAATTCAAGAACATGAATAGTAACATAGCATATGACATAATGACAGTAAAATAAATCATAAAGCAATTGGAGAGAATCAATACATACCCTAATTCCAAGTGGAGTGTCTTCCAGGCTCGATATCATCATCATCATCATTTCTTCTTCTTTGGTATGGGTTATAATAATATGATCCAAACTCTTGCATTGCACTCCCATGCCCTTGGCCATATTGATATTGTTGCTGAGGAACGAAGATCCCTTCATAATATGATGAGCTATCCTCAGTAGATTAAGATGACTGGGGGCCCAAATTTAAATTAAAAAATTCATGAGGACGAAAAATAGCTTGTTGGGGTTCACGTTGGATCATTCCTTGTCCATGCTCATACCACGGCCGTGAAGCTAAAGGCAGTTGAGTTGGCCAATGAGGATTGTATCCATACGGTTCATACATAGCCTGCTGTTGTCCAACATTGCCTGCAGAAGTACCTTCCCCTCCTCTGTCACAACCCGAGCCCAGAATTCGGGGTCAGCGAAAAGCTAAACCAGTGACACACGTACTCCCGTGCACGTGCATCCAAACCCAGTCCAGATACACACGCACAAGGGATCTAACACGCGCGAAACAGACGAACGCGGAAGCTGTAGATATCATAGCAAGCAACAAAGAAAATAGCGGAAGCCAAAGCAATTACAAAACGGAAACGACAAAGGCAAATACACTGATATAAAACCGAATACACACCAAAATCAAATATATACAAAATACACAGAATACAAGTCCGAAGTCCAAAGTACACATCCCCAAAAACCAACTCAAAAATAAAAGCCACTGGTATGCATGCACGCACTTGGCAGAGGTAATCAGGCCCACTCTGCCAGACCGGAGGGTGCCTCTACACTCGCCCCTGCAGCCTCCTCGACCGCCGGGGAGCTGGGCAAGGTATCTGTGCCTGCAACACCACAGACAACACAAATGAATACAACGATCCAGAAAATATAAGTAGCAGAGATGAAACACTCATAGTATCAAAGCTGAATAAATGACAGAGTAATGATTTCAGAGTTTCATCTTAGTAAGCTAAGCAAATCGTGCATAGACGTAAGCATGATATGTGAATCAAACATAGAAATACTAACTAAGTGGCTACTACGTTAACCATGTTCTCTCCAATAGAGAGCAGAGCAGAGCAGAGCAGAGCAGATGAGAACACCACTGACCTGGCCAGGGTACAAGTGGGTCTCGGTTTCCTGGGTTCCGGGGTCCCAAGACAAAGCAACACTGCAGTTATACAGAGATACAGAGATCTAAGCCAAAGGTAACCCCGTCGGGCATCCTAGGGCTGAGGCTGAGTAGAGCCAGACTAATATCAATCAAATCAAATCCATAGAAAAGGGAGATTATCCGCTTTGGACTCACCGATGGCAAAGACCGGATCTTATCCTCACGTATTAACCTCTGGGCAGAGCCACCAGGGAATACCCAAAACATACAAAGCCAGAAATGTACAAAGCATAGCCAAAATACAGAGTAGAACATAAATTAAATCAAAGCACAGCATAGATCAGAACTTAGTGCCGAACGAAGAATAATACAGATATACAGGACTAAAGCAAAAATGACTGCGGAATGCATAACATAGATTAACAGAACAGAGGGCAAAACCATAACCAATATGCAATGCATCTCAGATTAATACGGAGTCAAGGTTCATTACAAGCCAGTCCTAAGCTAGTTGTTCACTGTCACTAACCATGCATGTTGATGTAGTTTTAAGTTAGTCAATGCACCGTTGCCATCCTAGTGTTGCAATGTAATCTTTGCGTGCACCGACGTCCCTTAAACCAACACCCATGGGGAGGTGCTTAACAGTGATCAACGCTCACATGAATAAGTCACAGCCTAACAGACTATTCATGCAATCCAAGAATCCATTGGGCCGGTTTACATGGGTGGTTACCTGTATTTGAGCCCTACAAGTCTCACCATTATCCTAAGTTATAATTCAGAATTGCTATGCCTAGCGGTTTAGCCATGAGGGACCTATGGTTGAGCCGGAGACATCTTACGCGCTCGACGTATTATGCGCAACAGCTTAACCATGGTTCCATTCAAAACACAGCTAAACTGGTCATCTTTCACCTCTGATCTGATGCCTTTTTCGGCTGAGCTACAGTCAGGATACGGCTTAGCCGTAGACCAATCCACGGCTTGGCCGTAGCATTCCACGGCTTAGCCGTAGCCACACCGTAGGAGTTCTGTGTTGGAAAAGTTTCGACTGATCAGAAGTTTAATTCACGGCTGGGGTACGGTTTGGGTCACGGCTAGCTTACGGCTCAGCCGTAGAACAAGTTACGGCTTAGCCGTAGCCTAGCCGTAGAGCAAAACTCAAATTTAAGTCTCTGGAAGTCAAACCGTAGGAACTTACGGCTTAGCCGTACAATACAGAGACGAATTCGGGATAGTTACAGAAACTGAAATTTGACACAGAAACTGCACAAAATGAGTTACAGAGGTTCCAAATTACCAAATGTGGCTGTAAAACATCAGATACACTAAAGAAGATGGAAATCAAAGCATTCAAATAGAACACCCATGTGTGTTATAAAGCCTGTACTTATACTTGCCTCAAAGCTCTGTCAAATCCACCGAATCAAGCTCCAAAAACAACTAAAATCAAACAAAGCAAAGCAAATGACAAATCCATGAGCATGCACAGAGAGAGGAAGAGATGGGAGATCAAATTTGGAGAAGAAACTCAAAGAACCCACTTACCTCAAGCAATAGACAGAGATGAGAGAAGAGAGAAGAAGGAGGAAGAACTCAATCACCAAAGTGCAAGCTCAACACTACAAGATCGAAGAAGAGAATGAAGAGGAGGGGAGAAGAACGTGGAGCTCCAGAATTTCCTTGCATGCAACGTTGAAGTGAAGGAGCAAGAGAAAGAGACATCTGGAGCATGACTCATCTTATATGGGTTTGGAAGTTAAGTCAAAGTCCGGAGAGTTTATGCTAATTACAGTTCAAGTCACACGAAGGTCCATCTTCCCCAATTGACTCCAAACGGATCTGACACAATTATGGAAATTGTCGAGCTCAACAAAATACACGTGCTGACATCAAGATGATGCAAAGATGATATGAGCAAAACAAAAGCAAAATTACGAAAAAGGGCTTAGAACTACCTATTCCAGGTCAAAGGTCACTCAACTACCTATTCAAGGCCCAAAACCAAATCCGAAAGGAATAAACAAAACAAAACACACACTAATGAGCCACTAATCCGGCTCAAAGGGATCGGGGTGTTACATCCTCCTTGACCGATGCTACTACCAATCCCTGTCTCAGTTTGTGAGACATATCTTACATAACCACGGTGGGGATCTAAGTCTGTAGCACTAGGAAAATGCTCAACTGTCTCATACATTGGTGGCTCATTATCTCCATAGTGACCGCCAGTCCCAGGGGAATCAGGAGGAATTCCTGCTGATGAGGAAGATGTAGAGATACTTGACTCACTCTCCTCACCCACCTCCTTTCCTCTTGCTTCTGTAGGATCAACCGTAGTACCCCTCTGTTGTTGTGTCAAATTAATCTCTTGTAATCTTTCAGAGGCTTTCATTGGCTCAAGTTGCTTCCCAGTCAAGTCCTCAACCATTTCTGCTAGCTCTGGATCTCCATCTAATAATGGCTCTTCTGCCTCCTCTAGCCACTCACCTAACAAATCATCTTCTGCTGAAAATATATAGTCTAAATTAATTGGGCAGAAGTAATCTTGTTGATCCTCAAATGCTCTTCTTCTTCGATTTCGACTGCGGAGCTTGAGGTTATAGTGAATGTAGACCAGTTTGTTCAAATTATCCATCGTGATTTTATTCCTTACTTTTGTGTGGATAAAAGCAAAGGTGCTCCAATTTCTTTCGCAATTTGACGAAGATGTAGTTTGACTGAGAACTTTAATTGCGATCGTCCTTAATGCTGGAGCACTCTCTCCATAATTTAACCACCATTCAGCTGAAAATAAAAGAAAATAATATTAAACATTCAATTTTGAATTTTCAAATAATGAAAATATAATTTACTATTTATATTATACAATCCTTACCAGGATATGTTTGTGTGACAGCTCTTCGAGCAATGGTGGTGCCAAAACTTCCCATTCCTTCATTATATACATCGATCTAATAGCATTAAAGAATAAAGAAGCAAAAGAATTATCAATATCAACTATTATGACTTATGAATGAATAATGATATAAATTAAATTGAAGAAAACAACATACAATATATAAGATCTTTACTTTTTAATTTACTTACTTGGTTTGTTGCCCTAATAGCCTCATCAGCGTCATTTGCTAGTCTTTGAATAACATTTTTCATGCCCACTCGAATTTCATCAGTTATATTTCGATCTAAATATTCATATCGAAATTGTGAATTGAGAAAGTAACCTATTAAATGCAAAAATTTACATGAGTAATGTATTAAAAAGAATTTAATATAATAATGAAAATCAATAAGAAATCAGTCTCCACTTACCAGCAGTGTGTAAGTCATGATGCAATTGACGCTCCCAACGGCTATCGATGATTTGCCAATGTTTAGTATAATATCTACAGTTTGCTTTAATGGCCATCTTTGCTCTCTCCATGGCCTCATGTAAAAAGCCCATAGTTGGCTTATTATCACCATCAACCAATCGAAGAACTTTTATTAGAGGCTCAAAAACATTTAAGCAATTTTTAACATAAGGCCAAATCTTATTGGACTCAATGGTCTTGCATACTTCTTCTGCTAGGGGAGTTGGCCGCTTTCCCCACTTAGAATTCAGCCATTCATCTGATTTGATGAGTTGGAGAAGCCCTCCTCTATACTTGTAAATACTCTCAATGGCTATGAAGTGGGTGGCAAATCGAGTAATGCCAGGCCGTAGTAGTTCATGATTGTTTGTAAATTTCTTCATCATCGAAACAAGTCTATAAGACTGGTAGAAAAAATTAGTGATTTTCTTCATCTTTTCAATCACTAGTTTCATTACTTTTCCTTTGGAAATTTCTTCAAGCATTAAATCTATGCAATGTGCTGCACATGGTGACCAAAAAATATTTGGCCTCTGCTGCATAAGCATTAGTCCTGCTTTCTTCATGTTTGCAGCGTTATCGGTGACAACTTGAACTACACAATCTGCCCCAATATCATTAATCACTTCATTAAACAACTTATTGATGTATCTAGCATCTTGAACATAATCAGTTGTATCAACTGATTTGATAAAAACTGTTCCCAAAGGGCAATAAACTAGAAAATTCAAGAGATGACGTTTTGTGAGGGTCGTCCACCCATCACACATTAGTGTGCAGCCTTTTTCTTTCCAAATCCTCTTAAAAGTTTCCACCCAGAGCTGTAACTCCTCATATTCTTTTTTAACACAGAGATGACCAATCTCATATGGGGTGGGTGCTTTTATACCGGGGTCATGTTCCGCTGCTGCATCTAACATAGTGGTAAAATAAGGAGAGTTTGCCTTATGTGGTGGAATAGCTGCATTTAAAAAGAACTTTCCAGTAGCTCTTATCAAATTATCTCTTGCTTTATTAAATTTTCCCTTTAGTGCTTTTACAATGCTTGGTTGCTTGGCTGTTGGTTTTCTATATGCAAATGGATCCATTGGACCCACCACACTTGGCCTACGAGGTGCCTGTGTAGGAGGTTCATCATCATCCTCAATATCTGCTGGGCGGGGTTGTCTTTGACTAAATGCTCGACGCAAACCCCCTCTCTTAGATCCAGATGAACCACCCTCATCATATTGGCCACCTCTCATAGCTGCCTCATACTGCATTCTTCTTCTTTCTTCTTCCTCCTGAAGTGACCTCAAACTTTCTTTTCTAGCCCTGCTTAAATTTGGATCCTCATCATCATCGGAGGAAATAATATCTCCCTCCCGAGACCCAAAAACTTCTTCCCTACATGCTTCAAATTCCTCCTCTTTTCTTTTCTCTCTGACAATCTTTTTCTGTTTTCCCGCATCCAACAACTCTTGCATTTCTTTTTTCACATTAGGTGGTACATGAGGACACTTTGCTACTTGGCCTTGCCTATGAGCCAAGTGTTGCTTCAATCTAGTTATCCCTCCATTTATGATTTTTTGGCAATAATTACATTTAATCTTGTGTTTGCTTCCAGCTTCTTCACAATGGTTCCATGCTGGATCAATGTCACGCACCATTTTAATCTCGCTTCTTCAAAACAAAAGAACACATTGGCACAATTTATAACATTTAAACTAAGATCCAGAATATAATAAAAACGAAGAAATTAATACATTCATATAAAAGTAATTGGAATCTCAAAAGGGTACATTTTAAATGATACATTAATTATTTAATTTTTCTAATTCCATGTTCTAACAATCCAAAAATACATTTAGAAATATAAAAATTGTTGACATGTTATATATTCACATAAATGATTAGGCAACTATAAAAAAAAATAGCATATGTGAAGTATACAATGATTATATAAAATTAGGAAATTATACTTATAATGAAAATCTAAATATATAATAGTTTAATCTAAAATTTAAAAAAATCCGAAAATAAATTAAAAAATATAAAACTAATTACATTAAAGAACAATTAAAAAAAGTAATCCTACATGAAGTTTACAAAGATTATGCTTACTTTAAAAAAATTATAGTGAAATCCTTAAAATATTAGTTTTAAATATTAAATTATTATTTCATTATCATACAAGAAAATAAAATTTGAAAATATAAAACTATTTAGTATTTACATAATGTTTTGAAAAAAATGAAAACTTACCATATTCATATCATATATGAAGTATACAACAAAATAACAAATTTGTGATTAAATCCTCAAAAAATCTTATTTTAATATTAAAATATTTAAAAATCCGAAAATAAGTAAACATAAAATATCCACATCTTGTAGATCTATGTCTTCTACTACTAAATCTATCAAACTTGCTTCATAAAATCATGTTTTTACATACTAATAAAATTAAAAATAATACTTAACATTAAAAGACTAAATCTTAATAAATGTTAAAATCTTAATATTTTAAAAAACCAAATAATAGATCCACACTCATAAATCACAACATGTAAATCTATAACATAAAACAAGTGAAATCATTATCATGGATCACATCTAAGCTCCTACTTAACAAATATTTAAAAAAAAAAAAGAAATTCAATATACTTACTTTATAAATGTATTTCCTTTACTTTTATAAGCCAAATCCACCCAAAAAATTAGTTTTGTGATGCTCTTGGAGGCTAATGGAGGAGGAGCAGCAAGAGGGGCGACTTTGGGTAGAGGAGGATGAGAAGAGAGGGAGAAAGGGGGAAAAATTAGGGTTAAACGATATTTATATATTATCGGCCGATATTTTCAAAATATCGGCCGATATATCGGTTCTGCCGATAATTTGAAAAATCGGCCGATATCTCACGATATTTTGGCGATATTTTACCGATACCGATAATTTCCAAATTATCGGACCGGTATCGACCGATACCGGTTCGTATCGGCCGATACGGACCGGTATCGGCCGATATTTTCAACAGTGATTCTTAGTGGCCGGGCCCTGACAGACCTGACTGATGTAAGAGTAAACCCAGCAGTTGAGAGGACCGAGGGGTAGAACTTCGGGTGATCATAAAGTTAATCAAAGCTACAGCTAATATAAGTAGAGGTTACTTTATTACATACGATTTATGAATATTTTAATAGTGTCTTGGATCCAATTAATGTTGGATGATGGAATACAGTGTGAAATCGGAGGAAATCAACGGCTAAGAATAAATTATTTTAGGGAAAGTATCCCACCAGAGGAAAAGGAAATTCCACCAGTTTTGCTGCCGGTCCCAAGCCCGGGTAAAGGAGGAGGGTTGCGTTAGGTAGGTGATAGCCAACGTAAAACTTTACCATAACCCAAACATGAATTCTGAACAAATGATATTTCATTTAACTCAAAATAGAACGGAATGGAGAACTAGAATTCATGTAGCCGACCCCAACATGGTTGGGATAAGGCTTTGATAATGATGATGATGATGATGATGATCCCACCAGACATTCTTTTCTGTCGATTTCTTGTATGAGTCCTTCCGTGCGATGGTCGAGTCTTAGAAGAGTGAAGACTTGTTATAGCAGGAGGGATATGACGAGTAGGCATGCCCCTGACAGTCTTGCGATCCTGTCGTAAAGAAAAATGCACCTAACATTCATGGGATCCCCTTTCCGGGTGTTGACCTTGGGCCCTGCTACTACCATGAGGTCGTTGGTGGCCCAAGCTGAAGGTGGGTTGGTTGGGGGTGAGAGCTTTAGTAAAGGATTCAGGCCACTAAAAGCAATTTCAGTAACACTTGCCATATTTGGTAATATGTGAGGAATCGTATATTTTTCGGAATTCGTCAATGCCCCCAACAAGGTGTTTTTCATTAAAATGGAGTTGTATGACTGAGGAGTTATCATGTCAAGTGCAGAATCTATAGATTTAAAAATTTTATTCCTTCCCTTTTCAGCTAAATTTCACATCTAATTGGGGGTGGGGTGTGCGGGGGATGCATCCAAGGGGATATATGATAAACAAAGCAGTTTTTTTTTTAATACTTTGAATTTAGTGGTCAAAGGTGGGATTTTCACGACTTCGTAAAAAATGAAAATATTTTTCTATAGGAATTTGATTTCCAAAACGAGAGAGAGAGAGAGAGAGAGAGAGAGAGAGAGCTTTGACCCTAATTTTTATTGGGTTAAAGTATAACTACTAGCATAGTGTCATATTAAATGATATTTATTGATGGCTGTAAAGACTTTCTTTATTATTATTATTATTTTTTATGGCCCATGGCATTTCTTGGCAGCACAGTCTTTTGGCCTTTGGTTGAGGGTATCCGATTTTGATGAATCGAAAAAAAGAAAAAAAAAGAGAATTAATACAGAAAATTCCATGTTCTGCCACCAGATCTAGGGTCCAGGCCAATAGGAAGTTTAAGTAGAAAGTGATCTTGTCTTCGAAGAAAATTCCAAACGCCAGCCTGGAAGCCAAGTTGCCATGTATATGAAGTCCATATCAGATGGGAAGAGGCTTCAGACTGAGCATTCGTTATAAATGGTTTGCTGTCTTCTTTCACAAAAGCAGCTACAATATGAATGGAATTGAGATTATATGAGGTGACCCCATGATAATGTGGCGAATGGAATTGAGATTATATGAGGTGACTCCATGATAATGTGGTAGATCGTGAGTGGTCCATTCACGATTACCGTGGGGTGAATATTCAGAGCATCCAGACTCATATGAATGATGAAGAGAACATTGGCAGCCACTTTGGCCAAGCAAATAGTCAAACTTTGTTATCTTATTGGGATGATTTTCTCTTGTTCTCCTGCATTTCATCCAGATGGCTGACATGGTGAAACTTGTGGGTCTTGCCTTCGTTGCAATGGTTTGGATGAGCCTTCCTAAACACTCTCATGTTATTGAGGGCCTTTGACATGAATTGAAATTATATGAGAGTTTGCCCTATGTTGGTCATGAGTGTACTTATCACGGTCTACCATGTTATCCTCCATGCAAGGTGGGCTGCCCCTTCATGACGTGGCAGATAATGATACGTTCTGCCACGGTTGTAGAGTAAAATATGAGAGCATTTGGACTCCTTTGGCATGTATAACTATATAGTTTTGGAGTATAATTTCTTTCCATTTTCGGTTGGACATGTCCTTTTCTCTTTGTTTTTTAACTTTTTTTTTTGGAGTTCGCATAGATCCCTCATCATCTATTTGTTGAAAGATAAGATTATGACTTGCAACATTGGGGCTCGCACTCATGATTGTATAGTGTTGGCAATAATAGCATCCACTTGTGTAGAGATCTAACTGGTGGGTCTCCAAGTTTAAAGTATCACTCTCACAAGTAGCCCAGTTCAGTGGAGAGCAAAAAGTTAAAAGCATCCTTCAAATGCTAAGACAAGAAACCGCCAAATTAATTATTGCAATGAAATAGGCTTATGGCGATTTTGAAATTTAAATTATATCTCCCATGAAAACCCTTTTTTATTTAATTTTTATTCCTTTTACATGAAAATAAATTTTGATTCTAAATATTTTTAATATAAATGAAGTAGAAAAAATGAGTGGAGATATCCATGCTTATATAGGTGAGTTGGAATATTGCCACTTAGCAAAACAACAAAACAAGGAAAAACGAATGGAAATATTTTCAATTCAAGATCTTTTTCATGGAAAATGAAATTTGAGAACTTTTTTGTTTGGATAAATGAAAAATATAATATCAATATATTCAGATATTAGAAGATTTCATTATCAAAGAACAATATAGTGACATATTATTATATTGAGTTACTTATTATAGTGTTTGGCAATTTTCTCAAATTTCAATATACCTTTGAAGTGTTTGGAACTTTATAAAAAAAAAAAACTCACATGATAATATACTAAAACAATAAATGGAAAGAAAGTAATCAGTTGACCGAGTGCAAGATTCACTAATTGGTAATTACATATGTTATGGTAGGACCCATCTATTGTTAAACAATCACAATATTAATGTTAAAATTATGAGATCCAAGTAATGTTGTTTAATTAAAGTGGGTCTACTAAATGTTGGCAACTAAGTGGAATACATATGACCTTATATGTTTTTTTTAACCTTATCTAAGGTAGAGCTCGCAAAATCCAGCCCAACTTGCCAACCTGGCTCAACTCGACCCATTTTGACCCACCTAACCCGACCCATAACCAACTCATATAAAAATGGGTCGGGTTAGGGTTGACTTGCCTAACCCACCGTAACCTATTTGATCTGTTTAGATTTTACTAAATTAATATGACTTTCTAATTTTCATATGACTTTTCTTATTCATGTGGGCCATAATTCTTTGTAGAGGAGTTATGTAAAATTTTAATACTTAGAATACAAAACTTATTTTTTTATTTGAAAATATGACGTTTTTGTAGTTGAAATATTGATATGTGTTTTTTATTTTTATGTTAGCATATGAATTTACCTCTAAAATATTGATATGAATGAAATATAATACCGTTGATGAGTTTTATACTTATTCTCAAATATGAAATTATAAGATTGAACAAAAATTGAAAAGGGATAATCTCAAATTCTCAATAAATGGTCTAGAAAAAAATTTATAGATTCTCCATTTTTTACACCTTCAAAATTGATAAATTATAAATTCACACTCAATACAATATTTTAAATGAATCTAGATGTAAGGAAAGCTTTACAAATGAAATTGAACTACTTAAAATGAGTTAAAACATACACAAAATGAGAATTAAATATGTTAGGTCAGGTCAACCGGACCGAACCCACATCAAATTTGGGTTAGGCGGGTCGGGTCAGGTTGACCCACCACGGGCGAGGGTTAGAAGTTTTCAACTTATTTAAATAACAGGTCAAGTTAGGGTTGAAACCAATAAATTTGGATTTGGGTTGACCCAACTCGAATTTTATCAATCCGACCTATTTGCTAGGTCTAATCTAAGGTTATATATCAATAACCCGAACCAAATTTAGTTAAACCGACCTGTTTGCCATGTCTAAGGTCATATGTCATTAATAAATTCATCTATTAAAAATCAATATGCAACTCATTTAATATTAGTAGTCATATTAACAGAAGGGAGTTATCAAATAATGGGACTCATTTAATGATGACAAATTGATAAATGCAACAACACAATTCAATCTTGGCAAGTAATATAAGACCCATTTAATTTTTTGGAATATGGGACCCACCTAATATTAGTAATCACAATGAAAGTGATCCTATTGTGATATTTATAGGACCTATCTAATATTGATAATTAACAAGGGCTACATAATCATGATATTTGACTATATGATGTAGGCATTGGGGGGGCCAATTTAATATCTAGAGTCATAACTACACTCCTCTAAAAATCATTGATGGTAAAACTTATCGTAGGACACTATAATTAATGGTTGTTCATGAACTCTTAAATAAGTTGTATCAAAACATTAGATTTTTTAAAAAGAGATTGTTTTATTCAGCATATTCTTAAATGAAGGCTCTTCAGAAGAAGAAGTGAAATATTGTAACATACTTTTTAAATTATCAAAATACCTTCCTTTTTAGGTGAAAATGTAACAAAATCGATTGAAATATTTTTTTTCTCCAACACCCCTAAAAGGGTCCTTTTTTTTAAAATAAAATCCTCTAATAATAAGTAAATAAATAAATAACTCCACATCACCATCAAATTCAACGACGAAACGACCTCCATCACGTGCTTTCACACACAAAACGGCAAAGTACCAATCCGCAAAATACTCGGGCCGAGGTTCTATCCGACACCGATGTGCGAACGCGCAGGCCTCGTCACGATTCCCTCGCATGTCCCAGTTTCCAACCTACCTTTCCATCTCCATCGCTCTTTCCTCTTCTTCTTCCTCTTCTTCTTCTTCTTCTTCTGCTCTGCAGACGCTTTTCACTGCAAAAAGTTCCAATCTTTTCTTCCAACTTCACCAAATGCATCTTTTCCCCTGCTTTCTAATCGACTGCTGATAGAAAAAACTGAATCTTTCCTCAATCTGTATCTTCAAATCAAGTCGATTGATTGATTGATTGATGCTTTTCTCGCTGTCCAAGGAATCTCATGGACTCGATCTGGGGTCGGAATGAAATTCCGGGCTTTGCCATTGCAATCTACTTCACGTTTTCTTTCTTCGCTGCAAGATTTCTCCTTGACGTCTTCATCTACCAGGTGAGTCTTTTCTTTTCCTTTTTTGGGTGTTTTGGGTTTAATCCCCTCTTAAGCTTAAATTTGCTGTTTTGGTTGAAGAACCTTGATTGGTTTAAGTTAATGGGATGTGATTAGAGGATTGTTAGTAGTTTTGTATTGTATGGCTACCCTAAGTCATGGTTTCTCCTGTGGATGAGACGGGATCTCAAAATTAGGACTTTTAGATTATGGAGGCATTGAATTCATGGAAACCCACACTTCCCCATCTTTTGTTTTTCTTGAATTTGAGGGATTGGGAGTGCGGCTGGAGTTGGGAGAAGAAAAGGCGGAGACTTGGCGATAGGGGAAGTTCTAAGATTAATTTTAAATGGCTTCTTCGGGTCACTAGAGTGAAGATCAAGTCGAAAAATGCATTGTCATTGGCAAAAGGCTAACATCAGGAGCACTGTGGAGATTGGCCTTAGTAGTGAATTAGATTTAGAGATATACTTTTTCCATAGATATGCTATTTGTGCCTGAACATGGAGACAGATGCCCATGCCAATATGGAATTTCACCCAGAAAGATGAAGTGTGGTTCTATGTGCCTATAATTCATTGTGCCCACTGGACTTTTTTTATTCTGCATTCTTGCATAGTTTTGTATCTTGTTCAACTGAAATTCAAAGATATACATTAAAAAAAAAAAAAAGAAACTGAAGCCAAGTCGAGCCGGGCAGAACACTGACTCGCAGTGTCACAAGAACAACAAGGACTCCACTGTCTTTATCGCATAGGGTTAGAGCATCTTGTACCATCAGCTGCAGTAATGGTATGTCCAAAGTGATATGGATTGAAAGACAGATTTTCTATTGACAGACATGTTGGGGATATGTTTGGCAAGACAATGTTTGCAATATTAAGATAATCGAGAGTAAGAATTTTGTTGGTGAGGCTGCCAACGAAAAGCCTTCACTCTTAGAAGAGCTAGATGAAATTATTTGTCGGGAAATAATCAGTGGATGACTGATTAGGAAATTTTAGCTTCGGTTTGTTCTCCTATGATTGATGAAGTTTGTAATGGTGGTAAGTGGTGAATAGAGGGACTTGTGTTCACAGTTATTCTAGCAGTTGTCAAGTTGAATTTCAAGGGTTCTTTTCATCCTGTCATTGGAAGAGAGATCCTATTCATGTTTTCTGCTGAAAAGATCCCAACAGACTGGTGTTGCATGTTTTTCTTTTCCTTATTTGTAATGTTTTATAGGATATAATTTATTTCTTCCATTTTTCTATTATTTCAGACATACTGAGTTTATCAGTTATTATTTTTTTATATTAATAATGGAAATAGTATTTTTTTTTTGCTAGAGGTCATTTGTATTAAAAAAAGAGAACAAAAACAAGGCAAAGGCCAAAAAAACAGGGCTCTGGCCCCCCAAAAAGGCAGCAAAGTTCCAGATGCATAGTATCAGAGACAAACAAAATGATTTTTCAGGTGGCCTTCTGTCATGTCATTCAGTTTACAAATGGTAGGGCAGATTTGTCGACTAAGCAACCAGTAGACTGGGTTGACCCTTTTCTTGGTTCTCTATTGTAATTGGATTTTTTTTTCTTTTAAGTTCTTGTTTTGTGGTGGTTTGGTTGCATTTTTTTTTTGTACAATATAATTTACTGTTACCATTCAAAAAAGCTTTTTGGACTCGACTAGAAGATTTGGAAATTTGTGGAGAGGGTTTATCATTGGATGCAGTCCAATACCAATGCAAGTCAGACACCAGGATTTCTTGGAATTCATTCTCTTCTAATCCCCACTTGAAGAATGAGGATTTGATCTTTGCGTAGACTACATACATGGATTGCCTTTACCTTAAAGGATCCATTCATTTCTAGTTTCATTAACTCATCAAGGTAGACTTATGATTCATTTAGTTATAATGAATTGACATTAGGAAATTCCCTGTTACTAGTGAGTTAGTCAAATAGAATTACGCACAAACATTCTCAAGCTCTCTTGAAAAGATTCAATATTTACTTTATCTCGAAAAGTTCACTTCATTTTTCTTTTTTACTTTATTGATTTGAGATTCTTGCTAAGACCATTATCTTAATTCCTTGAGGATCGCTGTTCCTTTCTAAGACTATCAATTCCTGAGCAATACTGCCATAAAATTTGTGCTGATTTTGACATTGCTTCCATGTCTTTTCCTGTTTCCTTATAATTGTAAATTATATTCTCCCAGGGGCTGGCTATCAGGTTGTTGAGTAAGGGTACTTCTCCAGCTAAGATCGGTGAAGCCCAACAAGCAAAGATTATAAAATGCTCTGAATCTATGTGGAAGCTGACATATTATACCACTGTTCAAGTATGTATTCTTGCAATTACCTACCACGAGCCTTGGTTTAGAGATACAAAAGAATACTTCAAAGGGTGGCCTAATCAAGAGCTGAAGTGAGTACAGTATATCTTTATTCCTTTTGTGTCTAATACCTTTACATGGATGAATGCGACCTCTTGAAATTCATCAATCGTTTTTAGTAGATGTGGTTTTACATGTTTCTTTTAGTATGCCCAATCTAGCAGCTGATTTTGTCTGAGAATTAATTAATGATCTACTCCATTACAACTTACAAGTTACAACCATTTCTTATGTTGAATGACTGCCACTTTTTTAGTCATGTATCAACAGATAAGCTAATTGCTGTTCAAAGTTTCAAAAGCATTTTACATTTCCCAAGTATAATGGGCCATTTCCTAAGTCAATGGGCTTCGATCTGGCCTGAGTCTGATTGAGTTTGGCTTGTTGTAAAGCCGGCTTGGACATCAATTCAGGAGAAGTAAAGTAATAGCTTTTTTTTTAAAATTGTTTTCAATGCCTTTTTTCTTTTTTTTTTTTTACCAATACGTGAGACATGAAACTACTAATTGATAGGAAGGACGTAGATTTCAAAGATAAAAAACCTGAACATGGCAGATATACAAGCTTTTTGACATCTCATAATACATGAAAGAAAAGAAACCACCTCAATGGAAAATTGCTGCTTGAAACTGAAGTAAGATGCCGCAAATTAGTGCAGTTTATAACAATTGGCATAGCGAACTTGAAGCAAGATTTCAGATGTTGTTTATAGTGTCAACATCTGGTTTCCAATAGTAACTTTATGGTGGGGCTGTTTCTTCCCCTTTATGGAAGGTGGCAAACATTATTGACTCATTTTTTGGATAATTTTTCATCTTGTGATTTCTTCTTATCTGCAACATCATGAAAAAGGGAATTCTACCACTGAAAGCTTTTCTAATTAGGGTACTCTGTAACTGTTTCAACTGTTTAAGCAACGTCTATCCCCTGCTCGGTTTATGATTATTCAGTTATCTTTTCCTTTGAAAAACTAAAATTAAAGTTGCATGGTTTTTTTCCTCTAGCTCTTTCATTTGATAAACCTTTTCTTTTTCTTTAATAAATGCATTTGATTGGCTTTGTCCTGAGCTACCTCTTGTTGGTTTCTATTTTCTTTGACAAAAAGACTGAGACCTTGAATGAAGTTCTTTCCCTAATTTTTGGAAAGGAGAGGACTGGACATCTACAACTTACACAAAGCCGCAGTTCTTTTCCCTACTATTGTCTTAGTATCATATTATATTGGTTTTGATACAATCATCTGCTTCTTTATTTGATGCCACAAAATTTATTATAGAACTACTTCCCTGTTGATTCAGTGATTTGAGTTGTTTTAAACTTGTTTCAGTGATGCTGACTTGGTTCTTTCAGGTATTCGTTGAAACTTTTCTATATGTGTGAATGTGGCTTTTACATATACAGTATTGCTGCTCTCCTTATGTGGGAAACTCGAAGGAAAGATTTTTCAATCATGATGTCCCATCACATAATCACCACCATCCTTATTGGATACTCATACATTACAAGGTAGTCGTTTACTTTTGTTCAAGAGATGAAGATTGTGACCTGCATTGCATATTCACTTGGTATTGTTCCTAGTTTAATGTCACAAATACCATTGGCGTTTAGTATTGTTCCTAGTTTAATGTCACAAATACCATTGGTGTTTAGAAAATGTCATCATATTTTTTGTGTTGACTGATAATGCAAGTTCAAAAAGATTGCCTAATGAGAATTTTTCTGCATCTTGTCAAGATATTGTGATACTTCTAAGAGATTCATATCTAATGATCCTATATGTTTTTAGGAATTGTGTTTCAGATCAATTTTATATTCATTTTGAATTTTAATGAGAAATATATTTGTTCCAAATTTTAATTATTTTTTATTTGGCAAGATTTTCTCCTTTTATATCCCATGAATAACCCAAAATCTTGAGAACTCCTGATGTATATCCAAGAAATTATCAAGAACAAGATGCATGACAATGGCTATTTCCCATGGATCTTTAATGATTTCTGGGTCAACCTTTTGCACCAAGAATAGTTCCTTGGAAGGAAAATTATCTTATATTTAGTTGCAGATAATTCATCCCATACAGCATTAAATGCTTTATAAAATTCTCATAGGATTCAATGAGCATATGTTTCAGTAGCAAATAATTCATCCGCTACTGTACCGTATTCTATTTATAACCTCCAATGGATTTGATTAGCCTATATTTCAGTTGCAACCCAGTGTGATTGGATGAGATTCTAAATGTCTAGATAAACATGGTTGGTCCCTGAGATAGGTTCTTTGCGTGATGACATGGATGTTTCTTCCCTTTGCAAGGAGCCACAGTTGTCTTTATATGAAATGCTTTACTGGTTTACCCTAGCAATATAATTGTGTTCATTTTTGCTGAGATGACTGGATGCTTGATCTTTTGACATTAAATGTTCAACAATTACACTGACTCTAGATCTGTTAAAATTGGCATTTATGAAACTGCAAGTAAGTTGTCCTGTGTAGGTTTTTTCGGATCGGCTCTATTGTTCTTGCCCTGCATGATGCAAGTGATGTGTTTATGGAAGCAGCTAAAATTTTCAAGTACTCTGAAAATGAGTTGGGAGCTAGCATCTGCTTTGGACTTTTTGCAATCTCTTGGCTCCTACTGCGACTGATATTCTTTCCCTGTTGGGTAATCAAGACATCAAGGTTTGTCCATTCTGTATGGGTATTCTGATCTTGCTTTGTTATTGTTAATTTTTCCTTATACTTTTGAGTTTGACTGTTACACTTCCCAGCTATGATATGCAATACTACATGAATCTCTCAGAAAGTTTTCCCAGATCATTGTACTATGTGTTCAACACGATGCTTTTGATGCTGCTTGTGTTCCACATATACTGGTGGATTCTCATATGCTTGATGGCCTTGAGACAGCTGAAGAATAGAGGAAAAGTGGGAGAGGATATTCGATCAGGTAATAGTTTGTGTGATGTGCTCTCCAAAATTCAATTTGCTGCTGTGTTTTTATTTATTTTATAACAGCTGTATTTTTTTTATTGCTTTTATATTGCTTTTCAAGCTGGCTATTGGTCCTAACATTCACAACAATAGGGGCAAGTCTTATTTCAAAACTGTCACCAAGAAGAGGAATGCCCTTCTTGACTAAACTTTCTGTCATTGATTCGTCCATTTGGATTGTTTAGGCCACCCTTTGGCTTGTTTCAGTAGTAAAGGACTATGTTTTTACATTGAAGAGAAGAAAGTACTGAAGTAATCAAGACAATCACTAAATCACTGAGAGATCACATTTTCTAGGAGTTAAAAGAAACCACTTTCTGAGAGTTGGCTTCTACTATGAGAAGGCCTTCTGACCAAATAATCAAGATTGTTAAAAGCCTTCAAGGATTGATTTGCCTTCATCATCTCTTGAACACATCCCAATACCTGATAAAAGGTATCGCCTTTGGGAATATTATTTGACCTCTGCAGGCATAGGTTCCATCTTGTATTCACATGATGATGTATCAGTATGTCCTGTCCATTAATGATTGGCTGTTCAATCTTTCGGAAGGTCATGAAGAAGGGGACATTCTAGTGTCCTTGATCACAATAGTCCAGTCAACTAAGGGTGTTGCTATCCTTTATATTCAACACGAAAATTCAGGAGCAATTAATCTTGAATATTCTACAGCTGTGTTCTTTCCAAGTACACCCTATAGCCACTAGGACTATTTTCCACAAAAATTCAAGAACAACTCCCTTTGAATATTCTACAATTGTGTTCTTTCCAAGTACATGCTATAACCAATAAGACTATTTTCCATAAATTTTCCTCATACCCCACCTATAAAATTTAAGGGAGCCAGTTGTCAAGTATATAGAATCTAAGTTGATCTTCCAAATACTGAATGCATTTCTAAGATATTTTGTAGACCAAAATATAAATTTTCTTTACCCCGTTATCTAGTTATTTCATCTGTCATGATGTTTGATGAGTTACTCATCTATTGATTCCATCACAGATTCTGAAGAGGATTAGTTGGCAGTGCGATATTTTAGGTGCATAATTTTCAAGTAGAGACGCAGAAAATCTCATCGTTGCAGTTCATTCTGCATTCAAACTTCCATATTTATCAGGTGAATGCCAAAGTGCACAGTGCAAATCTCTGTCTCTTGTATCTGAAAGTACCCATGATTTGGTATACTTGATCGCGCTTTTGATGTACACTAATATATTTCCTTTGTAATTCTTTTATCTATAAAATCAGGTTTGTGATTCTTTTCTCTATAAAATTGGGTTCCTAAGATTAATGTAACTGCTTACCATGAGATGGAGAGCAATCAGCCAAAGTTTTTTTCTCTTGAGACCTACCCTCTGGGGCGATTTTCCCCCCTCTCCTGGTCAAGTTCCTATTTGTCAGTTGCAGACTGCAGTGACTTGAATTATAATGTGGTCACATGGAAGCTATGTTGGTTTTGATTAATTAGTGCTACACAACGTTTGCCCCTCAATCGATCCCATAATTTTTATATTTATATACGGATAAACCTTGCTTTTTTTTTTTAATAAATGAAGGCATATACCTCTGGACTGTTATTTATCTTTTGGTATTGGACTAACTAGTAGCAATGAAAGCCGAGCCAAATCACACCAAGGTGATAATACCTTCGACACTACTTAAAGTTGAATCAAAAGCAATGCTGTTCTTGGATTAATGCATTTGTATATGGCGCAACGCATCTGGGTTGGTTGGGGCCCCATTTTGAAATGCGTCGAACTGGCCTCTGAGGTTGGCAAATCAAAGGGTTTCTCCCTCTCCCTGTTCACTCAGTCCTTTCTGGCAAACTATCTCATCAGTGAGTGTGAAGAAAATCGGCCTACTTATTTTGGCCGTTTACCACAATGTTAATATAAGCCTGGCCAGGGAACTGTGAAGGGTTGATTCTGATTAAACCATGACATCATACATATATAATAAGAAAAAATATTAAAAATACAGGTAAAAGTTAAGAAATCATAAAGGCAATTGAAACAATTTAACAAAAGTGGTTGAATTCAAAAGAAATGTTGAAAAAGTTTTATTAAGTTCTAATTTCTTAAAATGAAAATAATGACTCTTAAAATTCGGATTTATTTTGTCAAAATCTTCTTCAAATTTACTCGTCCTGTTCCTAAAAGCCCACCCAATTTCAAGGGTTTGGTGGTTGAGCTTCACGGTTCACATAGTTCAACTAAGGTAATGATTTTTTTTTTTGGTTCAGCCTAACTGTAACACATAGCAACTCCGGTTCAACCTGGTTAGACTGGCTGATTTAATGTCCGGTTTTTAAAAATATTATCTTAGCTTTTATGAAAAAAGACATGGGTCAACAACAGAAGCCCAAGAGATATCGGATTGGCTATTTAAAAAATCCAACCAAGCCAATGTTACAGAGCCTATTTAAATACAGTGAATTAAAACAGGCAGCTGCAGTCCTCAAGCTGTAGCTCTGTTGGTTACAGAGATGTATGTGAGACTGCTCAATACATATGTATTCACTGAAAATTTCCCCAGCGCATTTGTGTGGCTAAATTTCTACTAAAAATAGTGAAGATTGCAAAAATGCATTTTCATGCTAAATATATTCTACGTTTGGCACAGCTGCTTAAATTTCAAGCATGATTATTCAACAAATGGAAAGCAAAGCACAGGGGTCTCACATTCATGGCAAGAACAGTCCCAGTCCCAACCCATGGCAGGACCTAGAAATGTAAACCCACAGCCGTTGACAGCAGCACCATTTTCATGTTCTACTCTCTATAGTCCTGGCGGAAATTAAAAAAAAAAAAATCCTAGCAAGAAGTTCCAACGTGGGGTCTACTTTCCGTGTCCTGCCTAGATAGCAACTTCTACACGTATTCTACTTTTTCTTTTTGAAGAAAATTCAATCGTTATCTCTGCTACTTCTATTCATTGGCATCTCTAGTCACGTTTTCCTTCAGTCTTCCTATATATATATATATATATTGCTCTCTTTCCTATAGAAATTGAATACCATATTTTGGAGGGGGTACCCCAAAAAGAAGGCCTTGTTAGAGATATGGGGCTTCTTGGTTTAGTAGCATGCGTCCATGTGTTCATCTCTCTCCTAGTCCTAGCTGCCTCTGCTCAAGCCCAAATCCTGTTTCAGGTGCACCCCTTAAGTACTCATCTCTGTGTTAATACAAAATGATTGTTACACGGTCATTTCCATGCTATAAATGGATATCTTTGTGCCCTTTAATATCAGGGATTTAATTGGGAGTCTTGGAAGAAGGGAGAGGGTTGGTACAACTTTCTTCAAAAAAGTGTTGGCTCACTAGCTGATGCTGGAATTACCCATGTCTGGCTTCCTCCACCTTCACAGTCTGCTGCACCCGAAGGTGAGAATTGCATGCACATCCTGGCTCCTAAGTCCTAACACAATGTATTTTAGTGTTTTAATAATAATAATAATAATAATAATAATAATAATAATAAAACGTTGACATCTCCATTGCCTTCATTTGGGATATGCACCTACATACAACTAGTCGTATGCTCCCACCATTCAATCCAAAAAGAAGGGGGGCTGGTACGTTTATCCATGTTACTTATAAAAAAACGTTGACATCTCTAAGGAATCTTTTAGACTGCATTCATCCATGTTGTGGAATGAGATCATTGCTTCTAGCGATTCAAAAGTATCATATTCAGTCATCTACACCTCTATTTTGATAAGAGAAACATAATCAAATGCTATGTTTTGCAATGGCTACAGCTGACTAATGTGTCTTTTTAATTTGGATTGGATTTTGAACGAAATAGCAACTTGATGAGTCTTTGCCTTTTTTTTAAAAATGAAGACAGTAAAAATTTGGTATCTGATAACTTTAAAATTCATGATATCCCTCGTGGGACTTGATATGTTGAGTTTTCCTTGTATACTATGAGATTATCTTATCATGCTCCCATTTGTTTGTTGAGAAGCAAAGCAGTTACAGTCTCCTCAATTGAAGGTTTCCCAGAAAGGACTCTTGCTGTTTTAGTAGAGCCCTGAAAAAATGAGCGACACAACCTTTAAATATGAATTTACATCATAGGCCACTCCTTATAACTCCACTGACGCTCTAACCTTCCAAGTTTTGAAGCATAATGGATGATGTGATGAGCCATCAGATCGAAAGGAGTTGATAGCAAATTCTGGGGAACTTCAGTTATAAGCAGGTAGCATATGCATTATTGGAAAGGGATTTATATGCCTAAAACAATTGTGACCCCAGGAACATGGATTTCAAAAATTCAAGAAATGTATATGTTATAGGATGTGGTCCTGGGCACTCCCAAAAAAGAGCCCCAAAGATGTTTTATATGGTTAACAAAAGGTAAAAATAAATACTTGGTTCAATGGTGCCAATTAATGATGCAAACATCCATCAGAACCAGAGAAATGACAGCATTAATATATGCGTGCGTGTTGGGGTCGGGGAGAGAGGGACCAAAAACATAGTAGGTCTAAAGGCTAGTGCTTTCTTATAACATGATGTCAATAATAATTTTGAAGGTCTTTGAATTCGGATTTTAGAAGAAAGCTGTTTATTCTCTTCTTGTATAAGGTGTCCTCTGCTCCTATTGCCTCCCAGACTTCCATCTACCTACTGGGACACTGTTAGAGATTATGCAGATGTATAGGTGTTGTAGCTGTTTATAAGGTCATGCACTTAAATTGGCATCTAATTCTATGATTAATGATGCTTCTGTATGTCTTTCCAGATGAACTTTGAATTTGCCGTGTTTCATGTCAAACCACTATTGGTATACAATAGGAAAGGCATAAAACTATGACCCTCATAATGCCGTGGAAAACCAGTGTATACAAGTAATCTAGAAAAAAAAAAAAAACCACATGTTTGTATTAATTTTGTATGCCTTTTTTCTTGGAACTCCTCAGGTTACATGCCAGGAAGGCTGTATGATCTGAATGCATCAAAGTATGGAAATCAGGATGCGTTGAAGCAATTGATAACTGCATTGCATGGAAAGGGCATCAAATGTGTTGCAGACATAGTCATAAACCACAGAACTGCTGAAAAGCAGGATGGAAGAGGGATATGGTGCATATTTGAAGGAGGAACTGATGATGATCGCCTTGACTGGGGCCCATCCTTCATTTGTCGTGATGACACTGCCTATTCTGATGGTAATGGGAATTTGGACACAGGTGATGACTTTAAACCAGCACCAGACATCGACCATATGAATGCAAGGGTGCAGAGGGAGTTGTCTGATTGGCTGAACTGGCTGAAGAATGATATTGGCTTTGATGGGTGGCGCTTTGATTTTGCTAAAGGATATTCAGCAGACATTGCTAAGGTTTACATTGAGCAAACCAAGCCTGCTTTTGTGGTTGGAGAGTTTTGGAGTTCTCTTGCTTATGGGCAAGATAGGAAGCTGGAATATAACCAAGATTCTCACAGGAGGCAGCTAGTGCAGTGGGTTCAGACTGCTGGTGGGGTTGCAACAGCATTTGATTTTACAACTAAGGGGATCCTCCAAGCTGCAGTGCAAGGAGAGTTGTGGCGTATGAAGGATGCAGCTGGAAAGCCGCCGGGAATGATTGGATTGTTGCCAGAAAAAGGTGTCACCTTTGTCGACAACCATGACACAGGGTCTACACAGAATATTTGGCCTTTCCCATCGGATAAAGTCATGCAAGGATACACATACATTCTCACTCATCCAGGATTCCCCTCCATTGTAGGTTCTGGGACATTGCTACTGCTATATTTCTCTGCTAATATTCCTGGTACCAAATAACTAATTTAATTTCTGGGAAAAAATTATCATGCTGTTGTGCATTTCATCCCCCACATGGCCGTGTGTATGTTGATTAGATCTGTTAATCTGGTAACAACCATTGTTAGTGGGCTTGTGTTAATTGCACTTGGCCGCTTTTGTTATATCCGCATTTATAGACCACTGATGAGATGCTTGCAGCCATCTTATTGGTTCAATTTTTGAAAGCAGCATGGCTGTGTTGTGCCCCCTTAATGTAGATGATCCTGATCAACCAATGCATGATCAAGTTAGAGCAATTATGGGATGCACAACATAATGCCTTATTCTCTCTCTTGTAGTAAAAAATTGCCAAACAGAGGAAATTAAACTTTTTTCATGCATTGAGTTTTTCATTGTTCGATAGAATAACAGAAAAGTCATAAAGAAGGCGCTAGTTTTAAAGATTTAAAAGCCAATTGAAATTTGTTTCTTGATTTATGATTTTCATTATCAAAGATAAGCCGTCTCCAGAACTACCTCTTCAGTTAGAAAATTCATGTTCACTAGTTTGTTTGTAGGGTGGAATTTTTTTTAAATAAATAGCTTTTTTCATTTTTTCTTTTGACAGGCAATGAAGAAAATAGCTTTTTCGTTAACTAACTGTATGCTTTGTTGTCTTCTTTTACAGTTCTATGACCACTTCTTTGACTGGGGACTGAAGGAGGAGATTGGTAAATTGATTGCCATTAGATCTAGGAATAGGATTCGGCCAGATAGTACTGTTCGCATCTTAGCTTCTGATGCTGATCTTTATGTGGCTGTGATTGATGAGAAGATCATTTCTAAAATAGGGCCAAGGTATGATGTTGGCAACCTTGTTCCCAGCAGTTTCCATGTTGCCACCTCTGGGAAAGACTACTGTGTCTGGGAGAAAAACCAGTGATAAATTTTCCAGCAATGCTGTGTCATAAATAAAACAAGGTGGATCTCACCATCTTCACTTTTTTTTTATCCATGTCTGAAGATAGATTAACTCCATTATGAATGAACCCGTCTCCCCTTTGCAGTTGATTTTTAACTTGCATGTGTAAACCCTTTGTGTGGGCGTTTATGATAAATCAATCCTTCAATTAACAGATGAGACTCTGAATTGATGTCATGTTGAACTTAAACAATGTAAGCAATTCTTAAGAATGCAAAATGGTAGTGAGAAGTACAAGATGCCAAGTGGCTTTAGCTTGGAGATCATGATAGTGGAGAGCCACCCATTAAATGACAGCATGATCTAAATTATGCAACCTGCTCAGCCAATGACAAGCGCCAACTAGGTAGTTTGCACCTTGTGGACTACTACCACATTGAATCTCTTCAGCACCTTGTGGACTACTACCACATTGAATCTCTTCAGCACATAGGCACTCTGATCACTTGCACATGCATGACCTTCACCGAGTCATACAACTTACAAAAAATGGTAAGCATCTCTTATTTAAATAGGCTGTGTACTTCTACTTAATATACTAACAGGGGAAATACTTTCACAATGAAAGTTACATAGTGGAAAAAGATGTGTAGAATCAAGATTGATGTGGATGATGCTTTTGGTAGAGAAAGGCACAATCGAACAATGGAGTTCTCAAATTGAGTCATGCATGATTGACACGATGATTTGAACTTGTCACCATTTATTTTGTTTATTATACATTGTTAATGCTGAACTCTGTAAGGCACTACCCTGCAAGCTCAAATTTGTAACAATGCCAAAGTGAAAAATACCCTTATTGGTAGTCATTCCCACGCCTGCTAAAGGCCAAAGAAAGTTGTGGGGGCAGTCATTATATGTATGAAGTCCTCAGATCAATGTCTAGGGTCCTTTGAAAAGTCTTTCATTGATGGTCTGAATTATATGTGCATCCCATTTGACTGTTGATCTGAACTATGTACATTTCTATATGGTGGAGATGAACCTTCAGTGTCGTGAAACCTACTTTTGAGTAGCAAAATGGCAACGACAATCCCGTGCCTGACTAATGGGAATGTTGGCAATGTTTTAGTTGTTTGTCTACTTATTTGGGTCACTTAGTGTTGGGTTTATATCTTGTATATGCCAGATTGGTCTATCGGGTTAGCCGGGGACTAACTTTGGATTAAATATATAATGTAACTTGTAAATCCTAGACACTTGGATTGAAAGTGCAAGGAAAGAGGTTTCTGTTTGTCCGTGAATGTAGGAACATTGCCGGACTACGTAAATCCCTTGTATTTTTGCTCTTTTTTTTTATTTATTTGTTTTGTTTGATTGTTGACTACAAGTTTCCGTTTCTGTACATGTGCACAACCCTTACGCTACATTGCTAGAGGTTTCAACAGAGAATTACTATTTGATTTTTGGTTAATGAGTTTCAACAAACAGGAAATATCAGTAGAGTCTGTGTATCTCTATTGAAACGCCATGCACCATATAAATGACAGAAAAGTAATCAGGACCTCTACTATATGCATATTGGTTAGCCTATGGGTTCAAGAACTGCCACACGAAGTTGATTCCTGTGACATTCTCCATGATGAGATTGCTCATAGTTTATTCACTTTAATTAGCAGTTGACTAGTTGGATTGTGTGGACCATGAATAGTAAGTTTCGCCATATATGGTACTGATTAACCCATCTCTGTCGTACATGTGTGTATTTTGTATAAGAATTATGGCTGATGAATAAAATTTGGATGACCTGTGCTTGACAAAAATAGATCTGCGAATAGATGGGTGAATAGAAATGGAAATCCAAACACACAAGAAAAACCGCAACTGATCAACAATTGAAGATTCAACGGAAAAAATCAACAGTTAGAGAGAGATGTGATGAAGGTGGTGTCTATGGTAACCATAGTGTGGTTAGATGCACAGTAGGAATGGTCTTTCCTTCCACCATTCACTTGTATTTTCACTATCTTTATATTATATTTTTTCATCCAAAATATTCTAAAGCGATTAAAAATCAATATTAAAAAACTTCTCATCTTTTGAACATTTCTTTAAATTTTTTTCTTTTTTAGAGAAAATGGGATCAAACAGACAATTTCTTCACAAAATGCTATATTGGCCAATACATAAAACTTCCAGTATTAATACAATATCCAAAACTATGTTTTAAAATCATAATTATACTACAAAACCAATTAGTAAAGCATCCGAGCCTGGTGGACCGGAGTCCCAAGTAACTAAATTTCATTTGAGCTTTAGAACCAAGCCCAAGCCCAAACTAAATTACATTTTTAGCTTTTTATGCAGGCTGGGGTAATGCAGTCTTTGATTTGGCCCAACCCAAGAGAGTATGGGGGAATACAAGGTGTAGCCGTCTGATGATATATGTGGGCCCCAATTCCAGATTGTTTTTGGTAGAACTGGGCCCCAACCCAATTCCATTTATATATTGATAGGACACTCATAGATGGCAAATGCCATGGAACTCAAATCCAAACTGCATGTAACGAGAAATGGCGGGAATGCCGTTACTCACAGTCGCTCTTGCCCGTTATGGGATTCTGTTTGAAAAAATGACTCATACTCTCCTGTCTCCCTTCCTTTCTTCTCCTCTTCCATATGTCATGGCAAGGCATTGCCTTCGCCTCTGCAAGCGTCTCTCTTCATCTCTCCCTTCTCCCGCAAAAGAGAGACCACCCAGATGGATTCCCCAACACCCCATTAATAGCGAAGGCTTCATTTATCTCCAGCTCTTGCGTTGCTGTGAGAACGTCGAGACACTGAAACAAATCCACGCACTCCTTGTCGTGCACAATCTTTTGAAAGATGAATCTCTCCTTACTGAATTATTTAGGATATGTTTTGATTTGGGTGTTTCAGACTTGGCGCTCCGGGTTTTCCGCAGTGTAGAAAAACCCAGCTTGCACTTGCAGAATTCGATTATCCGGTGCCTTTCGGATCATGGGTACTTTACCGATTTGCTAATGATCTATGGAGAATTGCAGAAATCAGGTTGTGGGTCTGATAATTTCACCTTTCCGTTTGTTATCAAGGCCTGTGCTGCACTTTCTCTCCCTCGAATGGGGAAGGAGATTCATTCTGCTGTTTTGAGAACTGGGTTTGAGCATAATACCGTTGTGTTGACCGCTCTGGTTGATATGTATGCGAAATCTGGTCATATGGAACTGTCACGCAGTGTGTTTGATGGAATTTCTAAGAGAGACTTGGTTTCTTGGAATGCTTTACTTTCTGGGTATTCTATGAATGGGCAGGATGACGATGCATTTGAAATTTTTCGGCACATTCGAATGATGGGTTTGAAGCCTAATGTAAGTACCTTTTTAAGTTTAATTCCGGTATGTACACATAGTGGCCATGCTATTGGCAAATTGATCCATGGTTATGCAGTCAAATGCGGGGTTTGCTTGGATGAATCTTTTGTGCCTGCAGTAATGTCAATGTATGCTGGTTTTGAGGATGTATCGTCTGCTAAAGGATTGTTTGATCTTTTACCAGAAAAGAAAGTGGTTGCATGGAATGCCATGATTTCGGCATGCACCCAGAATAGAAAATTTGATGAAGCCTTTGAAGCTTTCTGGCTAATGCGTCAAGCAAATGTGAGACCTAATGTAGTTACTTTGGTGTCTGTTCTTCCCTTTTGTGCCAATCTCATCAGCATTCGGTATGGTGAATCAGTTCATGCATGTGGAATAAAACAGGGGCTTGAGCATCAAATTTCTATAGCTACTGCCCTTGTATCTATGTACAGCAAGTTTGGGGATCTTGATTGTGCTGAATCTATTTTCTATGGGATGCCTGAGAAGAATCTTTTGACATGGAATTCAATCATCTCTGGGTATGTTCAGAATGGGCTCTCTGATGTTGGTTTGGCTGCATGCTGTGAAATGCAGCTCCAGGGTGTGGTACCTGACTCAGTATCTATGGTTAGTGTGCTTTCTGCGTGTGCCCAGTTAGGACACTTGCTCTTGGGTAAGTCTGCCCATGCGTTTAGTATCCGGAAAGGATTTGATTCTATTCTCACTGTGTTGAATGCACTCATGGCTATGTACTCTGACTGTGATAAGTTCTCCACTTCTCTCAAGCTGTTCCATACAATGTCAATAAGAAATGTGATTTCATGGAACACTTTGATATCTGCCTGTGTTCAGAAGGGGGATTTGGCAGTTGCGGTTGCCCTCTTACGCCAAATGCGGCAAGAGGATGTCAAGTTTGATTTGATTACTATGATAAGCATCCTCCCTATATTTTGTAAAGTTGAAGACTTGGCAGAAGGGGTGTCTATTCATGCTCACGCAATCAAAGTTGCCTACAATACTGATGTTTCCTTTGTCAATGCACTCACAAGCATGTATGTCAACTGTGGCGATCTGGAAGCTGGCCACTTACTCTTCGACAACATGCCATTTAGGAGTGTGGTATCTTGGAATGCTTTGATAACTGGGTTCCGTAATCATAACTTATTTGAAGAAGTCATGGTCTTGTTTCATCAAATGAAACTAGAGGGCGAGAAACCCAATGCGGTGACATTGCTAAATATATTACCCATATGTGAAACCCAGTTGCAGGGTAAGTCTATTCATGGCTATGCAGTTAGAACTGGATATATATCTGAAACTTCTCTTCTTACATCCCTCATTGGCATGTATGATAGATTTGAAAATGTAAATTCATGCTGCATATTGTTCCATACAGCTCGTAACAGAAACGTTTTTGTGTGGAATGCAATGATGTCAGTGTTTGTCCGAAGCAAACATGCTGAAAATGCAGTAATCTCTTTCATGGAAATGCTTGGGATGGAAATTGAGCCTGACTCTGTTACAATTCTGACCTTGATCTCAGCTTGTGTTCAGTTAGGCAGTCTGGAAATAGCAAAATGTATAACAGCTTACCTTATTCAAAAGGGCTTTGAGACAGACATCTTCATAAGCAATGCCCTCATAGACATGTACGCTAAATGTGGATCCATCGCATCTGCAAAGCAAGTATTTGACGGGATGAATGAAAGGGACTCTGTGTCTTGGAGTGTGATGATCAATGGGTGTGGGATGCATGGAGATGGTGATGCTGCCCTTGCTCTTTTCTCACAGATGCAACATGTTGGACTGAAACCTGATGACATTACTTTCATTGGTGTTTTATCAGCCTGCAGCCATGCTGGCTTAGTTGATCAGGGTCGAAAACATTTCAGCTCTATGATATCAGAGCATCATATTCTACCACGAATTGAGCACTATGCTTGCATGGTGGACCTTTTAGGACGAACAGGTCATTTGTTTGAGGCATACGATCTTGTAAAGAGAATGCCAATTAGCCCTTCTGCTAGTGTGCTTGAGTCCCTACTTGGTGCTTGTACCATCCATGGAAATATTGAACTTGGTGAAGAAGTTGGGAGGTTGCTGTTTGAATTGGACCCAGAAAATTCCAGATCATATGTGATGCTTTCCAACCTGTATAGAGCAGCGGGAAGATGGACAGATTCCAATAGAGTAAGGTCTGATATGGTAGGGAGAGGACTAACTAAAGTACCAGGATTTAGTGCAATTGAGGTGAACTGCAGCTAGACTGATGGTTACCTTGTTGGATATTTGCTCAGAATTCATGTTGTAGATGTGACAAAATTTTTATATTGGCTGTCAACTTGAGACGACCCACCTCCTTTATCCACACTTGGGACCGGCAGTAAACTGCTGGGGTTTCTTTTTTGGATATTTATTGAGCCCAGATTGCTCTCCCAGATATATGAAGACAAAGAAGGGCATCAAAATTCATCTCATTAAAATCCCGGAGGTGAGCTTGAAATCATATAGAAATTTTTGATGCAAATGCTCAAGAAGTTGAAGTTTAGTTACATATAGAAATTTTTGATGCAAATGCTCAAGAAGCTGAGGTTTAGTTAAAGGGCAAGGCCTAGGATTGACAAGATGTTATTGCTGTTTAGCATGTCATTGACAAAGAGGATCTCCATGTTTGGATGAGCAAGAAAGCTAACTGCTGGAGGTTCTCATTCATTTTCAATGCACTTCTTGCACTGTTTCAAGTCTGTTCCATCGCATTTGACCATATGGAGATGAACGCCAAGTATATGGTGGATACCTTATCTGAGGAATTCACTGAGAAATTGTCATGGTTGGAACTCCTTTCTACTAGCCAAAATGCTGGCTCTTATTGTCATTGTCGCCGTCAGCTATCGGCTTCAGCATTTTTTCCTTGTATCATTATTCCCTGCAATAAAAGGTTTTTATCATTAAGCTTATAAGGAAATGAAGGGGAACAAAAGGATTTCATGGCTTTACAGTTGACAGAATGGACCAATACAACAGCCGAAATACAGGATGTAACCATTAGACTCTGCTGGACTCAAAGACAAACATATGAAACGGAAATGTGTATACAGAGAAAGGACTGGTCTCTTTCTTGATATCCCAACTGGTTTTTGCACTTTTTTTTTTTGATTGGTAACAACACATTATATTAAGGAAAACAAGAAAAATACAAAAGGCCCTAAAAGAAGCAAGGACACAAGGTATAAGAGAAATATACCAAGGGGAACATAATGAAAAAGCAACCAATACAAAGGAAAAAGACAAAAAGCTACATGGTAAGAGTTACCAAATTACGAGACCTATCCACCTCTTGCTTAGCTAGTGAATCTGCAAAACTGTTAGCTTTCCTCTTAACATGATGAAAAGACACTTGCAATGAAGACAATAAAGCTCTAATCTTGTTCAAATAAAATTGAAATCTCCAAGGGACCACCACTGAGGATGTTGCGCACAAAATAGCATTAGGGAAATTACTTTCCACTACTAACCTTGATTGAAAAGATGAAGAGATAAACATCCGAATAGCAAGTAAGATGGCTGAGACCTTTGTCTCATTAGACTCCATATATACCACGAGCTTGGAAAACATTGCCAACACAATTCCTTTATTGTTACGAAGCACTCCACAGATATCTGCTAGTTCGGGCTTTCCCCTTGTTGCCCTATCCACATTAAATTTTAACTCACTCGCTGAGGGAGGAGTGCAAAATAGCATTTTTTTCACATTCTTAATCCGACAAAATAAGGAAGCCTCCCAATTGTGCAACACACCCTTAACCCTTGTATTGTCGAAATTAGTTTTGAAAGAGGCCCATTTGGCTATTCGAATCACCACCGATTGAGATATATCTTCCACAGATAATGAAGATCCATTGAAAATTTTACCGTTCCTCTCCTTCCATACTGGCCATAAGATAGTGAAAGAGATAAGTCTCCAAAGAATCAAACCACACCCAAAGAAAGAAGACTATCTACATGTTGCAATCATTCCCACCAATGACCTCGGGCTACTCCATAAAACACTACACCTCCGAAGAAGACTACTCCACAAGGAATGAGAACTTGCAATGGATAAACGGATGGTCAATAGACTCTGCTTCCCACACAAAAGACAAAGATCTAAAATAGCCTCAAAAGACAAAGAACTGGTTTTTGCACTTCACATCAATTCATATGGTTTATGGCATCCACTTTCTTTCTGGCTTTATAGATTGCCATTGTTATGAGTAGAGCAGCAGAGCATTTTTCTAAGAGATCACTCAATACCGGCAGGTGGGTGTGTGGTTTTTTTATTTTTTATTTTTTTGTTCTTGTCAATTTTCTGCTGAGAATGAAGGCCATTGTTTAACTGATCCACATTTCAAAGGAATTATAGTAATAGCATTCTTTGCGAGTCGAATGAGTAATTAGACCCATTTCAGGTTCGGGGGCAAGCCCAGGTAAAAATTAATTGTGGCAGTGTCCAGGTTGGTGTTGAGTACGGTAGACCTTACAGAGCTGAGATCGTTCTATATCCTCACTTGCCCCACTCTTTAACTTATCTGAGTTTATTCATGCAAGTTAAGTTCGTCAGAACAAGTTTTTGAACTATGTTTTAATGAAGGCTGTCAGTTCTAAATCAATGTCTGCTAGGTCAATCCATTTCCTTGTTAGGTTTATGTCTTGTATTCCGGTTTAGCCGGATGAGTCCACTGGGTTAGCCAGGGACTGGTTTAAGGTCAAGGGTATTTTGGTAATTGTATCGGGGCTTTCTTGGTGGCCAAGAAAGCGGAGATTATATATTGTATAGTCTGTAACCCTAGACCTTGCGGCGGCGGCGGCGGCAGTTGCCCGTGGTGCTCCCACACCACGTAGGAGAGATGAGGTGAGAGTGTGGGAATCTCTTGTATGCTTTACTGGTCATAGTAAAGATGTTCGTCCTCCTGTGGCCGTGGATGTAGCCCTATTTGGGTGAACCACGTAAATCTCGTATCTCTTCTTGTGTGTGGTAGATTGTTGATCTTGTGATTCCGTGGATGCGCACAACGGGTGATGTTCAGAAAATCACAACAATTGGTATCAGAGCCACAACAATTGGTATCAGAGCCGAGGTTGGTATTCCTTGGGTTTCTGAGCGAGGTGGAGATCGCTCAGTGGTTTGGAAGTTGTGCGCATGAAGATTAACTGAGATCAGGTTCGTGATTTCTGGTTACGCCACCATTGGAGAAGAAGAAGACGAGATTGGGTTCTCCGGTCTCGCTGGGATCGAAGGAAAAAAAGGATTCACTTGTTTCGTTCAGATCTTGGATTGACCGCTGCGGTTGGGATCGGATCTTGTTGAGCTTGGATCGGAGAAGAGTGCAACAGAGGATCTGGATTTTTCTGCAAGTGTTTTTGCAGGAGAAAGGGAGAAGACCAGATCACGCTGATCTCTGATGGGCCACCGAAGAAACTCGTTTTCTTTGTTACAGACAGAGAAATCGAAACTTGAAGAAGAAACAGACGAGAGGTTCTTGTTCTCCGGGTATATCAGAGAAGATAAGATCATATCCGAAGTTCTCGAGATTCAGATCCGAAATTCTCGAAATTCAGTTTCGAAGTTCTCGCACTGATTGGAGAAGAAATCAGACATCAGAGATCGTCTCTGATTTCGGTGGGCCATGGATCCAAGAAGAAGAGAACTGGGGACAACGAGACAGAGAAGACAGAGAAGAGGGTTCTCTCTTTGGTTGGGTTTTGGCTAACGATTGTCGTCGGAGAATAAAATAGGGCTGCTGGAATTTCTGTGAAGAAGAAGACTGGAGAAGAAAAGCGTCTGTGAAGAAGGAAAAAGACATTTTTCTCGCCGGTCGATTTGCTGCATCGTTGTCGTTCCAGTCGCCGGTCCAGCGCTGCTGTCGCCGGACCAGTCCACCGGAGAAGAAAGATCATGGCGTCGTTTGGTTTCTGGCCTCCTGCAGATCTGGTGGGCTCGCAGCAAGAGAGAAGATCCAGACTCCTCTGGAATGGTTGCTGCACACAGAAGATGAGACTGTGGAGGCTTTGATCTTGAGAATGGGCGGGCCATACCCATGACCGTAGATTTTCTCATTCGAATTGTAGAGAAAAAGAAAGCTCCTTCCTTACTTGGGTTTTGTGAAGTCACATGGGAGATATAAAGGCTTCTGACATGTGTCTCCCATGTCAGGCGGTGAATTTAGCTTTCGATGGGAGGTCTAGGTCCTGTGCACCTAAGCACCACCAGGTTCAGTGGTCCTTAGGTTTGGATTTCAGACCTGGCCCATTTACTGAAAGGCCAACCCAGCAGTACATTCAGCAGTTTTGAGCCAGTTCCGGTCGGATCCGACCTGACCCGTGTGCTGTTCAGCCCAGTGCAGCAGAGTGACGTCAGCAGTGAAGTCAGCAACGGTCAAAGGCCAGATTTGACCAGATCAACGGTTAGAAATTATTTCTGCGATATCTTGATCGTCCGATGTCCGATCGGAGATCCGTTTGAACCTACGGACTCGTTTCGGGCAGATCTACGCAGTGGAAGAGGTTGATTGGCTGTTGGACAGTCAAGGAGGAGGTTTGATCGATTGGAGCGTAGAAACTTGTTTCTACGTTATCGTAGCCATCCTGAGTCGGATTTCAGATCCGTTTCTTCCAGCGTGCTCGTGGTGACGAGATCTATAGTTTGATGCAGAAATTTGGAGGAGATCTGAACAGATGTGGATTGAGGCTAGAATCGGGTCTACTCGACCTGGTTGTTGTTGCAAACCCAATAATAGGAGTCGTCGGCCTAGTTGCAAAGGGTTTGCTGATCACATGATCGCATGTGATGCTATTCATCTTACCAGAGCCAAGCCGGAAAAGCAGCAAGGAGGAGTTGATGTATCAGCAGTTGATCGGAGGCCCGGTCAAATGGAGTTTTTTGACCGCTCGGAGGCAGAGGTTGTTCTGCAATGGAGTCATCTGGACTTGTATTCCCGATCTGTTTGCTTGCATGCTTGTGGTGATTGGATCTTCACAGTGATGTTGAAGATGGGGCAAGATGGTGAGTGATTCAGATATCACTCAGATTCGTCAATGGTTTCGAGCTTCTAGTTCGAGGTGGAGTTTGACGAGGGTATGAACTTTGCTCAAAGTTCATGTGCTGGTTCAACATGTCAAAGTGTTGAAGAAGACTGCATCCCTGGTGCAGTGACGTGCCATTCAGCAGGGTACGTGAAGACATTACCGGTTTTATCTCCTAGTAGCTCGAGTTGTACGGAGTTGTACGGAATTCAAGCCAAGGTGGAGATTGTTAGGTTTATGTCTTGTATTCCGGTTTAGCCGGATGAGTCCACTGGGTTAGCCAGGGACTTGTTTAAGGTCAAGGGTATTTTGGTAATTGTATCGGGGCTTTCTTGGTGGCCAAGAAAGCGGAGATTATATATTGTATAGTCTGTAACCCTAGACCTTGCGGCGGCGGCGGCGGCAGTTGCCCGTGGTGCTCCCACACCACGTAGGAGAGATGAGGTGAGAGTGTGGGAATCTCTTGTATGCTTTACTGGTCATAGTAAAGATGTTCGTCCTCCTGTGGCCGTGGATGTAGCCCTATTTGGGTGAACCACGTAAATCTCGTATCTCTTCTTGTGTGTGGCTTGCTTCGTGTTGATCTTGTGATTCCGTGGATGCGCACAACGGGTGATGTTCAGAAAATCACAACAATCCTTTTGAGGGCTGTATGAGAGAATTCCTGACAATTTTTATAATTACGGTTGAGGTGCCGCATGACTGAATCCATTTGATATGATCATTTATTTTATGCATGGTCTTTTTTCTTTTTCTCTACTTATCATTCATGCATTTGATGGTAAAGATGAAAGCAAAAATAGTTCCAGGTGGCTCTGTGATGAACTCGGACCTATATTCGATCGATATTGTCACTGGAGTTTAAATTTTGGACATGACCAGGTCCAACTTAAAAGGATACTTAACTGCCTTAATTTTGATCCACCGACGAGTCCTGTTCAAACCCCAAGCATGTAGAATAGTAAACATATTATTACTGGAGTATTGGATATGGACGCAATTCAAAGGACTAATGAATATGAACGCAGCTGGGATATGGACCCAAAATAATACAAGGTTATACATAACTCTGGTTCAAATAAAAGTTGAATAGAACATTAAGAACAATGGAATAGAGAAGTTTAACTGTTTGTGTTTCATACTTCAGCCCCTGTTAATTTCTTGAACTCTGCCCCAGAATAATATTTCAGATCCTTAATTATATTATATACGAAAGAGACTAAATTCAAGTGAAAAATCAGCCTCAATTTGCTCAATTGATTTTGACCATCTTAAATTTGACCCATCATAAATTCTCCCAAAACTTCAATCCATTCCCAATTTAAATTTTACCTCCCTCTCCCTACTCTTAAATCCTTGGTAAAGCTGACCTTCCTTAAATGAGTGTAACTCCTCCCTACTTCATTTCTCAAGAACTTGATCATGTGATGGTAGTGCTATTGAAATCTACTCCATGACTAATTTCTTCAATTCTCATAAATTAATGCAACTATTTCACTTTGTTCATGTGACACTTTTTTAAAATTTTCATTTTTCATAATTACATAGTTTCATATGACATATATATTCTAAATCACATAGATAAGGACACTGTGAGTTATATATCTCTTTTTTTCTAAATAAATATATATTGTAATTCAACAACTACTAGCAACTGATCTTATGGCAGGAAATAAGGAAGCTCAACTGCACATTGAAAATGTTGTATGAACCAAGATGTTACTTATGCAACCTACTTTGTTGTGCAACATAATTGTGATAGCATTACATTCATTTTGTAAAACTGATACAAATCATTAAGTTTGTAGTATTTGTAAATAAACTGGGAGAGCAATAGCTTTCTTTATTTTCTTGCATTAGTTTGTGAATTACTTATAATGTGAATTAATTTTACGTAAAAAATAATTTAGGTGGGCCTTGATTTTATTAAAGACTTTTCCATTATTTTTCCACGTTCAAGAGGAAGATGGTACTCAAGAGATTAGTAGCCCCAGTTTATATTACATCGTTGGAGTTCTTAGTTGTGCAAATTGCCATTAAAAAAATAGATTGATTTTTCTTCACTCTTTTGCTGAAGAATAAAAAGAAAATAGTTTTAGGGTCAATCTAAACCCCAAAACAAAAATGTATAAATGTGATAAAATAAATGCAATTTTATTTTTAAGATAAAGATGTTGTCATAGATGGAAAAAGAAATTTGTAGGCCATTAGTTACATCTTAATCAAGTGATTACTATTTATTTATCTTAACATCTTTCATTTATCACTTTTCTTAGTAAAAATCATATAAAAAATTATAATATGTTAAAATTATAAGTTCAAGTTTTATTTATAGTTTATGTAAGTTTACTAGATTTTTCTCCTTTTGATTTATTTATCATGTGTTAAAATTTAAAGAATGCTAAATAATATTTTTGTTTTGGGATTTTATATGAAAAAACTCCTTAGATGAATCTTACACTGAAAAAGACTCTGTACTCCTGATAGCACTAGATTGATCCTTATGGTCTGGTGAAAAAAAAAAAAAAAGAAGGGAGGGGCGACGGTACTATCGCTCTAGCAACGGTACCGTCACTTGTAAAACACGAAAAAAAAAAGAACGGAAAGAATGTGGGAGTCCTTTCTTATTGGGTTTTCAAAACTTTGGATTTTCTTTTTCTTCCTCTAATCTATCACATTCAAAGTATTTCTTCAGAAATCAGATTAAAAAAGAATAACTTCTTTTTCATAAAAATCCCAATCTCTTGAAATACTCTCAAACAGTTTATTAATTCTTCAAAAAACAATCTCAAAGGAAAGGGGGAAAAAAAATGAAAACATGAAAATACGACCACGATCCGATGCATTAGAGACCCTTTGGCTTTGCTATATACCGTTGCACGACGTAGATGCAGCGAGCAAAAAAAAATATAGAGATACAACGATTTTTTTGAAACAAAAAAACCTTTCTTCCTCTTCTTCCTCCTTTTTCTCCAAATTTGTGGATGAGAGATGGTACCTTCGCTTCTCTCCCCCTTTTTTACACACAAGACCCTGAGGATCAATCTTGCATTGTCAGGACTATAGAGTCTTTTTTGGTGTAGGAACTATCTAAGCGGTTTTTTTTTGTGTAAAATCCCCTTTCTGTTTGTTTGAATTGATTTACTTTAAATTTTATTTTAACTATAATATCATATTTTAATATATTTAAACCCAAACAATTTTTTGCTAGTTAATATATTTGGGGCCATAAAAAGTACCCTAAGTTATCCCAGAGAAATAGATGAGGTGTTGGGGTCAACACTAGCTAGGATAATTCTATGTTATTTTGTGAGGACTCTGATTGTTGGAATAGTGTAGACACAAAAAGAAAGAAAGGGAAAGAAAGAGTGGGTGATCGGACAATAATATTGAGTGAAATGTGGAGAACTCTACAGTGAAGCCCATCTAAATTGAAATCATTCAAAATGAATATATAGTTGATCCTACAGTGAGATTGGGCATATGACTAATAATGTGACTATCATAATCTTATACATAGTTAATCATATAAATCGCATGATTAGTTGAGACCAACTTTTATTGAAATATAATTTGAACATGGAAAGAATAGGAGATGACATTAATTTTGAACCAATTTTGAATGCTCAAATTTGTAATAGGAATGCCCACAGTGTACTTCTACACAGACCATTCATATATATGAGGAAGACACTTAAAGGATTCCGATTCGGCCACAATGAATAACCTTTGGACTATGTCCACTCACCCGGGATGTCGAGCGAAACTCTTCAAGCTTCAGCTTCGGACCCAACCCCTTTTAGTTTGTATCATATTAGTGTCTCACTCATGTACAGACTTGTCATTTTATTGTTGCTTGGGAGTACTTTTTTGGTGCTTCTGAGAAATTTCATTTTCGTCCTATTGTGCAACTAAAAGTATTAATTTTGTCATTTTGTGATTGTCCCTCCTACTCCCTCAACATTTTTTTTATATTAATTTGACACTAAACTCTATTTCATTTTACTGTTCCCAGCAAACATCTAAATTACAAGTCCCATTTCCAAATGTAATTTTTAGGTTGCAGTTCAATTAATAATGGTGAAATAATAAAATAACTAGCAAATCAATCAATCAACCATATAGGCAAATGAATACACAGATTTTTACATGAAAAACCCTAATTGGGAAAAAAAAACCACAATTCATACTGCAGACCAAAATCAAATACTATGAATTAGACAGTTATAAGATATACTCATAGATACTTCCCTAAGCCTTCACAACCTAAGGACTATAGTTCTTCTTGCATAGTTTTACACCGCAACGACTTTTGTCATCTACTGCACCACTCAACTAATTCAAACACCTAAAAACTTACTAGGTGCTGCGCTTGATCTTTCAATCTTCTACAAAAGAAGATAATCTTCTATAAGAGATGTACAAACAGTATTTTTTAGCACAAAGCTTAAGCATAATTTTTCCAATGAAAGCTGTAGAGAAGTAATGTGATCTCCAATGTGAAATGTTGAAATCCTTACTTTAGAGTTGAGAGAGAACCTATATTTATAACCTACCATTTGCGCCTGAAAGGAATAGTCCAAGTAGAACTAAAATAGGAAGCTTTGGCACAATTAGAAAACAATCCCAAATCAGGAAAGTAGATTTCTATTCGCCAACCTCTTGAGCATGTGTGAGTATCTGCTTGAGCGCATGAAATAAACATCAAGTTATTTTCGCTCAGTGCAATTCCTATAAGATCCACTTGAGCTTATAAACATTTAGGTTGAGTGCATGAGCTTCCATGACCATCTGCTCGAGCCTTTGTTCAAGTTCGCTCGAGTGCGTGTGATAGATTCTTCTATTCTTCACGTTTAACTCGTCCGACGATATGAACCACAGTTCATTTAAAGCAAATTGTAAAATACAACTCAATGGACCTAGAGTTTTTTCGAATCCATAAATTAGCCAACACACAAAAATCATTATAATCTCCCCCTTTAGTAATTCATGGACAAAACTTCTTAGAATATACACTTCATCTACCCAAAACAAAAACCCAAAAATATATTGAGTTTTTAACTAAAATTTTTTTTTTTTACATTTAGCACTTGTAGATTGATTGTAATGTTTCTGTCTCTAACTTCGTACATCTCCCCTTGGATATTTGACTCTTTACTCTCCCCTTTTTTGTCTATAATTGATAACGATAATGATGTTAGCATGCATTATCTTTATCAGTCAATATTTATCAGTAGCTCCGCCTCAATTTTGACTTCCCCTTAATATGATTTTCTTATCAGCTGGGGGTGGGAGCTTGATATTTCTGATAAGGGGTGTTTAGTCTTTGGTACCAACACTTGCAAATTATGAGCCTTCGGTGTAGTGTGTAACAATTTATCAGGCAAGTTAGTCTTTCTCAACTAGATTGCTCTAGTTTTCTTTTTTAGTAGAGCTAAAATTTTTCTCTATTGCTTGTTCTTTGGTTAACTTCGTAGTTTGTTGCAATGGAGTCAAGTGTGTTATTTGATTATACAATGATGACATGTGGGCAAGAATGTAGAACGTGATACATTCTTCTTCTTCGAAGTACTTGTAGCATTGTTAGCATAAGTAGGTTTTAAAACTGTAGAAGTTTTAACAAAAATAGTTTTACCTTTGTTATTCGAAGTAGATGCATTATGATCATAACTGAGACCACGTATATTATTAGGCAACTTCTAATTGCATAGGAACCTAATCTAAAAGTAAATGTACCACTTAACTAATCCAAATACTTAGAAACCTATTAGGTGCTATGCTTGATGTCTCAATCTTCTACAAAAGATGTAGAAATAGTATTGTCTAGTGCAAAGCTTAAGCCTAATCTCTCCACTAGAGGCTTTAACAAGGTAATGTGATCTCCATTATGTAATTTCCACTCAAAACAATGAGATCCTTGCTTTAGGGTGGAGAGATAACCCTTACAAACCTATCATTTGGTAACCCCCGGGCTAGAGGCCAAAAGTCCAAAGGTTGGGTTGGCGAGGGATACCCTAGGTCATTAAAAAAGAATAGTCCAAGAAGAATTAAAACAGAAAGTTCTGATATAATAAGAAAACAATCTAGAATTAGGAAAATGGATTTTTGCTTACCAGCTGCTTGAGCATTTGTGAGCGTCAACTCAAGTGCGTGAAATAAACATTTAGTTATTTTTATTTAGCACAATACATGCAGATATACTTGAGCTCATAAACATACAGCTTGAGTGCGTGAGCTTCTATGACCATTCGTTCGAGCCCTTGTTCAAGTCTGCCTGAGCGCTTGTGATAGATTCTTTTGTTCTTTTCATTCAACTCGTCTGGGGATATGAACCACAGTATCCCCACAATCCATCTAAAATAGATTGTAAAATACAACTGAATAGACCAAGAGTTTTGTTCAACACATAAATTAGACAACACACAAAAATCCTTACATAAACTCAGATACAAAATGGAACTCCGCATTAGAGTTTACCTATTAAAAATCTTAATTGCTCAAAATGAATATAGTTATCCTCTTTTACGGGATGTTCTTAAATCATACCATGACAAGATTTTTTACCACCATAAGATGCAAGATAGGGTATAATTTTATGATGTGATTGAGGCAGTTCCAATTTGTCAACCTAGCATGTAACGTGGCATTAGAATTGTCAATCTGGTCAAGAGACAAGAGAACTGTCACAACCCGAGCCCAGGAGGTCAGGGGTTAGCGAAAGCCAAACCAATGACACACGTACTCCCGTACCTGCACACTTAAACCCGGTTCAACTGTACACGTACAAGGGAAGGTTCACACCTGCAAACATGTACGCGGAAGCTGTAGATATCAAAACATCACAACAATATGTAGGAACAGAGTAGAAAACCAGAAGTTACATACATCATATCTGAAAGTGTTATAAAATGAGACAAAATACTGTATACAACCCATGAATGAATGTAGGCTTGATAGATCTCAAAAGAATGAAGACCCGTATATAAGATGAGGTCTAGACGCTCTCCGAAAGGAGGGATTGCGCCCACTCCTCTAGCCCGGATGGGGCCTCGGGGGTCTCTCCTGCAACCTGATTGACCGACGAGGGGTCGGTCTGGGTATCTGAGCCTGCAACACCAAGGACAAGCATGAATACAGCGATCCAGCAAAGTATAAACAATAACAAGATAACACATGTTGTCTCTAATCAAAGTAAATAACAGAAGTAAATCATAACATGTCAATGCTTGTAAACTAGGCAATCGTGCAAGAAATACAACATGTTCTCGTGAATCAAAATACATACACTGTACATAACTAGGCTGCTACCACACATGCCATATGCTCTCAAATGAGGGATCTTATAAACATGAGGAGAACACCATTGTCCAGGCTAGGGTACAAATGACTCTCGGGTTTCGTGGGGTCCGGATTCCCCAAGACATATCCTTACTGCAGCAAGGCCATATAACTATACCAAAGTCACCCCGTCGGGCTCCTAAGGCTGAGGCAGAGTAGTGCCTGACTATAGTGAATCAATCATGTGCTACACCTCGAGTCAAACATACCAACAAGTACACCATATGTGCATAATCGTGCTCAACATATGTGTATACTCAAGGTGTAAGAGACATATCAATTAATCCATCAAAGTGATGTGTATACGAAATTACATAGTCATGTAAAAGAATGGAGGTCAATGCTTGACATGCAAGATGCAATGCAATGAATCCATATCGAATCAAGGGTACTTACAATCCAATCCTATTCTAGTTATCCAGTGTTTTTAACCGTGTATGTTGATGTAGTTTTAAGGTCTCCGATGTATTGTTGTCTAGTGTTGCATTTCACCTGAGAGTACACCGAAATACCTTAAACCAACACCCATGTGAAGGTGCTTAACCGTTGGATAACGAACACGAATGACTCGCAGCCCTCGAGATCATTCACGTAGTAGTCTCATAGTCCATTGGGCAAGTCACAGTCACCTACCTTCTAGGTCTAAGGCCCTACTAAGTCTTCTTCTTTCCCACCTTTTTCACTTGTACATTTCTCTCAGCTCCACCGTAAGAGACCTTACGGCTTAGCCGCAAGTTCCTTACGGCTTAGCCGTAAGAGAGGACACGGCTTAGCCGTGGCCACGCCGTAGAAGAGATGCAGATTTGCATACTCTCAGTTATTTTTAGGGAAACCCTGTATTGATCTATGGCTGGGTCACGGTGGGGCTTCCGGCTTAGCCGTACTACATGTTCCGGCTTAGCCGTAGCACAATTCACGGTTCAGCCGTGAATGCGCGGGCCAATTTCTGAAGGGATTACAGAATAACTGGAAACGAAGGAAACACGAAAAGAAAAAGAGAGAAACTGAACTCAAATGGGCTATAAACATGCTGTACATACAAGATCATGAAAGTCATAGCAATCACACACACATACCATCATGGGTTTATACAAGTTATGTTTATACTTGCCTCAATTCAATTCTAACACTCCACTTGCTGTCCTTGGGCTCAAATCACTACCAATCACCACTCCCAGCTCTTATGCATGAAAAGAGAAGGAAAATCCTCATAAGCCTAAGCATGGAGAATCGTGGAGAACAAGAAGAGAAGGGAAAAGAGGATCCAACCTCTAGACATACCTTAAAGCACACGAATCCCAAGCCCCCTCTTGCTGCTGGTGTTAATCAAAGAGAACAATCGAAAGAGAGAGAGCTCACGAGAGAGAGAGAGAGAGAGAGAGAGAGAGAGAGAGAGAGAGAGAGAGAGAGAGAGAGAGAGAGCTGAAGCAGAGAGAAGACGCTGAGATGAAGCTGAAGTTGGTGAAGGCTTAAATAGGATAAGGTGAGGGGAAATTACAACCAAGTCCAATTGCTTAAAGTCATTTCCAATTCGAGTCAAATCGAGGTCCAACGAAACCATGCGACATCTTTTGCCATTGGCACAGTTACAACATTTAACGAGTTTAATAAGATACACGTGCTGACACCAAGATGATGAAAAAATGATGAGATCTTGGCAAAATGCAAATTACGAAAATGGGCTTGGTCTACCTAAACCTGGTCAAACTCAACCCAACTACCTATCCATGACTCACAACAAAATTAAAATAGGGATAGAACATCATTAACAACAAAAATAACATTAATTAGTCGCTAAATGGGATCAAGCTGGGTTGGGATGTTACAAGAACTGTGGGGGCCTTGGCCTGACCAAGCCTCAAAAAACCCTTAAAATGAGGGTTTCTGTTTCCAAAGAAAAGCCCTAGGGCTGTGCTTGCATAGTTTTTTACAAGCCTTAAAATTTGAGGGCTGAGATTGGACAGTTTTAGCCTAGCCCAACCTGGCCTAGCACTTGCCCTGTTACATTTTTTTATATAATTTAATAAAACAAATATATATATATACATAGATATATACATACACTAACATGTACATATAACAGCCACATAGTAATAATAAAATCGAGGACATGAAGGAAATTTCATACTCCCATACCCATTACAAAATGCCCTAAAAACTCAAACACACATATACCTACTTCATTTCATCTCAATTTAATTATTTGAGTGCACAAAAAACAAGCATTACATGGTTAAACCGATCCCTTCTAGTTTTATTGCCTTTCTATTTAGAGTTTTATATTGTTTTTATGTATTATTGTTTGCAAAAGGGGTGTAGTACTCTTGTTAATAATAATACACTGTTTCCTCTATTGATTGACTTAGGATGCTAATTGATTTATAATGGTAGTTTAATTGTATGTGTATAAAATTCAAGGATATGTTGTGATCTAAATATCCTCTTTATTAGTTAAATTACAAATCCCAATTTTTAAAGTCTGAACTGATAGTAATTTTTAAGTGCATTTATTTTAGTGTAGACTGAAATCCAACAATGCTTAATAGTCATATTAGTGTTAAATTGAAAACAATCTCAGTTCATAAAAGGTAGGTAAATGTAAATTTTTAAAAACTTTTCAAAATAAGACTTTGCTGAATGATTTGGTACGAGATAGTTAAAAGGTGTGAGATAGAATATATTCTTTAATCATTTTATTTATTTAACAAAATAAAGACGTACATTAAAAAAAATAAAATGTACATTTAAAATTCAAGTCATAAAAGCACATATAACTTTGTTCGATAAAAAAAAGTTTTTAGACATCAACTCTATTTTCCAAATGTTCCCTTAGTAGTCCATTTTGCAATAAAATATAGACATAATAACAATTGGTGGTGTAATGACCCAAATGTTTATTTTTAATTAAAATTAATCTTGACCTTTGATTTGATTCGTGATGGACCCCGCTGGCATTTGCATTATTTAAATTTGAAATTATTTGTGGGATCATGTTTTGTTAGAATTTGGCTTATTAGAGAGTCTGACTCAACCAAGACACTCAAAATTGATTATGACTTCTCTTGTTGTATTTCCTATCTCAACTTCACATAGAAATTATTATTCAATTCTAGGTTGTGCCTTAGAGTCCCAATCTGTTTTGATAAATTTAGTCTCACCCTACTTAAACAGTAGAGTCATCTCAAACTCTACTAGTTCGATCTAAACTAACCTCCTTTGCCAATTCTAGTTTGAGCATAAGTCCCCTTTTAAACTCTTCTTCCCCTCTGTTATAAATAGAGCACACCCTCTCACTTGTATGAGTCTCTCTCTCTCTCTCTCTCTCTCTCTCTCTCTCTCTCTCTCTCTCTCTCTCTCTCTCTCTCTCTCTCTCTCTCTCTCTCTCTCTCTCTGTAGCGCAGCAGTTGCTACTTCATTCTTATCACGTTCTTCAAACGTTTCCTAAATAGGAAACCAAGGTCCCCTCCTCCTTCTGCTCTGACTATCGGCCTTTTATTTTTGCCCATGGAACCAATCTCCTTCTCCTTCCTTTTTTATGATGGATATCGGCTTCAGCAAATAAGAAAAATGAATGACAAGTCCATGAGAACAGCTACTCTTGATAGAGGGATTGAGCAGGTCTTTCTTCCATTCTCTTTTTCCTCAGCATCCACCGTCTGAGATCCCCACTGCATCATCATCTCTCTTCTTCCTGTTTTTTTTTTTTTTTCTTTTGTTTCATTTCCTTCTCTTCTGTTTGTTCCTCTCTTCTCCTCCAGGATCAACGACTAATACCCGGTTTCTTCACCCTTGTCTTCACCATAGCCAACCCATCAACCCATCTTTCTTCTTTATCTCATCCTTTTTTCTTATATTATTGTCATTATTGTGATTATTATTATTATTATTTTGATCATGATTTGCTCCCTTTTTCCTGATGAGAGGACCCATCTTGGCCCTCTTCATATGTACCTATAGTCCATGTTCCTTTAGGTAAATACTTATATGATTTGATAATCTGGGCCCTAGGCTAAGGTGTGATATCCAAAACCCAACCTATGATTTGGCCCGGTGAGGGTTGTCGACTCCAAGTTTGTTGGGCCCACTCATTGATTCTCCTAATCCACTTATTGATCTTTGTCCGGTCCATTTGGCTCATACGAATACACACCTCATGTCATTTGGGCCCAAACCTATAGATGTTAAGCCATGATACATGACCCAAACCGAAGCTTGACCCATTGCTAGTAATAGTGCATGAACATAGTCATTGGGCCTAATTGCTAAATTTATTTGTTAAATATTATTATCAAGGCTTCATACTGAGATTCCAAAAGATCTAGGATAGGACGGGTTTGACCCTTTGATCACCATTGATTCAAGCGAGTAGTCTTACTATGTTACCCTAGTACTTGAGTTTCCTATTCTCTGTCTCAATTATGCTTTAAATTATAAATTTTGGATTTTATTGAAATAATCATAGGATATTCTAGGATTTTTGTTGTTTTTGAATTGTTTGATATTTGCTAGACTTGATATTGTTTTTGTTCACACCATCTTGTTATAGATTTAAATTGATTTGTATATTATTATCATTGATCAGTTATTTGACTTGAGAATGATGGAATTCTGATAAAAACTTGATATCATTGGATTAATTTGTAATTCCAACCCTGATCCTATTTGTATACTTGAAATTGTAAATTGGAAATTCATGGATATTGGATTTTGTTATTTGTATATCTTTGATTTTAAAGGCATTTTCTAAAGTATGGGCAACGCACTGTGGGGACGCTCATACGTGGATTTTAGTCATTTTTGGGTATGATGTTGAGATTGGGATCCCATTGTGCGATATTGCTAGTCTGCAGCTAGTTCCTATTTTGTTTTGGATATTATCGGTATTCAGGCCTTGTGCCACCTTTGGATATGAAAATGGCTTGTAATTGGCGGGTTCTTTGTGCTTGGCACAGGCTTAATTCTGGGGAGCACACTTTGATATTTTGTTTATTGCAGAGATGTCTTATCTTTATATTTGTTTTATGATGTTGCTCCTAAATTGTGAAATTACATATGAAATGTCTGAATTCATACTCCGTGACCTAATTTATAATAAATTTGATTAATTATTGAATTATTTTGCTTATTTTCTCTGTCTTGTGTAAACTTTACTGAAATCCGATTTTGTAAATTTGTATTTGATTTGATCTTATTATTCCACTTTATGACCTTTGAGATTGTTGTATTTCGCTCCTTGTTGATTTGTTCGAAACCGTGGCTTCTAAATTTGATATCTTGACTGTTGCCCATTACTACAGTTTAATAGTGGGTCTATTTGCAGAGTTGTACTTACCTCCTTTTGTTTTTCCCTAGATTTTCGCAGTAAAGTAGACATGGAGGGTACTTAGCTTGTATGCGGGATCAGGATTGAGGAATGAGTCGCGAGAATTTTCTTTTTAAACCTTAGTAACATGTGTCGGAGTTATTTGTTTATGTAAATATTGTGTAATGAGATTTATTACTAAAAATTTTTTTTTTATAGTTTTTTTGGACTCGTAATGCCTCGTGATTTAAAGGTCCCAAGGACCTTGGATTTCCGGGTGTAATAGGTGGACACTTGATTCTTGATAGCAGTATTAAACAAATAAATAATAGATTTCTTTTTTTTTAGGGCCTGAGCCTTGCCTTGGCCCTGGGTAGTATAAGGGCTTAGGGAGCAGGCCCTACGAGAACTCTGGCTTGCCCAGGCCCATCTTTATATATATTGACGGTAGGGTTAGGAGTAGAAGTGGCAATCGGGTCAGATTGGGCTAAACGGGTTAGAAACCCCTAACCCACACCCACCGCGGGTCAACTTGACCCAACCCACTTTAACTCGTATATCGGGTCGGGTTGGGTTGCATAATCCACATCCATTACATTTGTTAAAACAAATGTTTAACTCCAATACAAGCATAACTCATGTAACTAGGGCAAATACATCACATTTCACAAATTATTAAAAAAAAGAAAGGCTCACTCCAGTAACGTTCCTCCTCGCCCACAGGTAGCGCAAAATCACTTGCGCCCACCACTGGTCACTGACGTTACTGGTTCTGATATCATCTGAGGACCGTTCTGGATACCGGAATTTCCTAACACTATTCATGCTATTGTCATGGCTTTTGGTTTCTTGCTCATGGCAACTCGGTATAGGCCATGTAATGAGTAACTCCCGGAAAGGCTCTTTTGTACTTGTTTACTACTACTCAATCAATCCTCCTTAAGATAAAAAAAAAAAAAAAAAGAAGTTGTCACATCTGGGGTAACTTTTACCCTTAGTTTTTACCTCATGGCGAACAAAAAGAGTTAGCATTTTGAGCCTTACTTGCTGAATGTTCCGCCATTGCACGACTATAATGTCCCATCAACTTTATATACGATTGAAAATACAATTAAAAAAAAAGCAGCAGATAGTAGCACTTCAATTAAAAGAATATGACATTGTTGTTTCCAATTCAGCTATATATAGCTACTAACGTGTGTAAAAGCACATGAATTCGAAAGGGCAAAACAAAAGAAAACTAAACAATCAACCGAGTATTGGGTCCTCCCCACCGCATGTGGAGTCTGATTGGGTGAAACCGGACCTTTTGTGTTTGTGTTGGTGATCTTAAATCATTTTCCCGCGGAATTACGTCACTTAACCAGACAAGAAAATGTGTATTACAAAAGCACCCGAGCAGTAATTTGACTTTCAGTGGTCCTTATCATATATTCGGATCCTCTAAAAACCCCACGGTGACCATGGAGGATGCTCCATTCATATTCGAGCTCCATGTTCCGACTTCTGTGTCCTCCATTACAGGTTGTCCCCATGTATCTCTCTAGTGATGGCGGCAGAAATTGGAACACCTGATGCTGTTGTTGCCATTCCGACAAGGTGTGAATTGTGATCAGGGGGTGCCCTATACTCATAAAAATTAAGTTTTGCACGGGTCCAACGGAACTCGATGGCCTTCTTTTCATAAGCTCGAGCAGCTTCCTCAGCTGTATCGAAAGTCCCAAGCCACGCGCTCGCTTTCTTCTCCGATCTTGAACCTCAGCCGCCCATCTGCCCGATGGCCGTTGTCGAACACCTCTATAGTTGCTTCTCGTCTTCTTCTTCTTCTTCTTCTTCTCCACCTCATTATTCTCATATGGTGGGGAGAACTGGTTGCAGCCCAAGCAGTCTTCAATCCCCCGCCCGCAAGTCGAACATGTGTCCTCGATCACATTCAGCAAAATTGAGGAGACACTAGTCGGAGTGGGAGGAGTGTCTCTCAAGCCACGCAAAGGCATTGCAAGATCATGCATGATACAGCCCTCCACATGCTCATCGAATAGCACGTATTTGTTAGTAGATACAATGACAACATTCTCTTCTTCTGGGGTGAGGCCGTTCCTGAGACCGACTCTGCTCGTCTCTCCTTCGTCTCTAATGATCCTTTGGTTCTTGGCTAGTTTGGAAGTTCTTCTTTGGCCCTCCATTCTTATTGTGTTATCTAAAGTACCCTCTTCACTTCTTTCTTTCGTCTGATTGCAGGGGTTTTGAACTTTATGAACATGTGTATGTAGTCTTTGTGGGAGGGTTGGTGTCCATGCAGGACATGCGTTACGCGGATGCTTCTTTCCTTCTTTAGAGTCGGAACTGAAGTTGTAGCCGGGGCGGTGTACTCGTCGTTTTGTGAAAATTTTAGGATACTTTAGTGGATATGGTTGGTGCCAAGGGTCGTCATCGTTTCGGCCTTTTGGAGTTCCCATTACTCGCAAAGGCATATGGATGATGAATCCAGACGTTTTGAGGCTGTAACTCGGAGAAATCCCAGAGTTATAAACTCTACGGCTCAACCCACATATTAAAACCTCAACTGTAGTTAATGGGTTGTCCTTGAATTTTGCATCAATTCGAGTTTTTGTTTGAATGTTGGGCCGATTGTGTGAATTAGTAATGCAATTAGCACAGTCTCATGCATATTCATTTTTACGTCATTCATCAAATAAGCAAGTTTAACGGTTGAACAAACTCACACTGACATAACATTTGAGGAAACCCCATCTAACCCGTGGATATTTGTTTTGAATTATTTGGATTACAACAAACGGCTCTTATTGTAGAATTCTACTTCTTCAACTTAGAATTTCCCTGGTTTAAAGCCACAGAGGATTTGGTTTCCATCAGTTGGTTAGGCGTTGAATGCTAGTTCACATTCCACTGGAGTAATTTTGACTTCACATGACTCGGATTTCCTACGTTAAATCCTCAGAGAGTTGGGTTCTTTACCCCAGAAAATCTTGCCCCCGATTTCCACGTGTGAGGAATTGTAATCCAAAGTATAGACTATACAGTTTAGACGTTGGGACCTGACCCTTTCGCTTTCCGTTTGGTTTCCAACATTCCAACAAACCACAAGCGCACACAGAATAAGATGGCAATATCCGAAAGGGTGATATTTTGAAACTTAAGACTTTGACTAGAAATGTTAATGCAGTTAGACTTTGACTTGAAATGTGTTGAAAGTAGGAGATACCCCATGATCTTGATCTGTTGCTCTGATTGTCAACTGCCTGGATTCAGTAGTCATGTCACCTCCCTTGATGGCTATAGGTAGCGTTCAACAGCACCCATCATGTGAATCCGTATCCACGCTTTAACTTACATGAATACCTTGTTAAAGGAGTGGAAATCTACTGTAAAGCCCACCTATTGAAGTTTAAATCACCAAAAATAAATACCCTTTGGGTAGGTATTTGCTATCTTCAAAGTATACATCAATCTGATTGTATTGCACAGTTGGAATTTGATGAAAGATGTGATCTTGATCATTCAATATAAGTAGGATACAAGGAGACCTTTTAATAATCATGATCTTGCTCTAAATGGCTCCTTACCCAAATGCTAAGGAGTTGCGGTTCTCACCTAATTATCTATGGTTCGAGTCAATGGTATGTCTCCTCTTCTTGTGTACTTTCTTCTTGCATGTGTGGATTAATTTCCTACTTAAGTCAACTGCCTTCTAGCGTGTGTGGGCTCTCTCAATCAAATTTATTGTTGACTCAGTATAGTATAGCATCGGAGGGGTTGGGCCCATGGCGCTATGTAGGGTTTGTTTTCTTACGAGTTTAAGTTTGCCTATTTAGTGTGGTTTAGGATTTTCCTTTGTGTGTTTCCTAATTTGTGTGGATTTCTTGCTTAGTAAGTTAGTTTATGATTTTTCTATTTATATTGGTGAATGTAATAGGATTTATTTATAATACAATAAAGTGGTTTTCACTGTGTTTTAAATTTTCTCTCTCCTTTCTCTCTCAACAAGTGGTATTAGAGAGATGTTAAGGTTTTGGGGTTCATGTATTTTAAGGTTGGATATCCTCAGGCATTCAAGTTAAAGTGGAAATTGTTGGGTTTATGCCTTGCATTTTAGCTTGACTGAGTTAGTTTATTGAGTTTGCCAACGACCGTATTTAGTAGCATGGGTATTTTGATATTTGTATCAATGCTTCCTTGGGGGCTAAGAATGAGTTTCTTGGGAACTAAGAAAGTGGGGATTATATATTAATATAAATTGTGTGAGAGAGGTGAGAGCTCTCTCTGTCATGGTGCTTGGAGTTTGACCCACCACCTGTGGACGGGGCCTTCAAGGGTAAGATTAAAACATCTGAAGAGTGAGTAAGCTAAGTGTTACAGGGTTAGAAATCCTTATAATGGCTTAGCCAATTTCTTCACAATGAAATCGAGTAGATGTTTATAGCCTGTGGATGTAACCTTTATGATGAACCACGAAAAAACCAGCGTCGTGGTTGCATGCTTTTATTCTTCATTGTGTAGTGTGTGTGATTGTTGTGTTTGCCCTCATGCAATGTACAAGGAGGCATTAGAGCCACAACAATTGCTATTAGAGCTATAACAAGTGGTATCAGAGAGGATCACTGATTTTGAGAAAATCAAGCAAGTCAAGGGAGGCGATGGTGACTGATTTCTCACGTTTGGTGGATTTTGGAGATCGTGTGCAAATCGACGAACACATTGTGCGTAGATCACTGGGGATGTTGAGGCACAATTCACGTTGATTGAATCGACGAATCTTGTGTGTGCCTTTAAGGATGGGGGAGAAGAAGTAGATTCGGATTGTGCTTCAGATCATCTCTATTCGTCTCTGTTGTAGAACAGAGAAGAGAAGAGTTGGAATCCCGGATTGGATCTGCTGCAAAGACCCTCTGTAGCACCAGTAGGCCAATGCTGAAGGGGTCAATCGGAATGGAAGGGGTGGAATGCCATCATCGAGGAAGATAGAGGCCTCAAAGAGTTCTGCCTCTTGCAGAAGGCTTGGGAATGATTGAGATTCGGACTGAGACCATAAGAAAAGCTTGTAAAGAATGTAGTAAATTACATTTTATGGTGAAGGAAGAATATCTCACATTTGGTCTTACCATTACCTTTATTTTACCCGAGGCTAAAGAAATAGTGTAATGCATTTTGAGCCATTGCTGAAATGTTTTGCACATGACCAACGGTAATTGTCTAGTCAACTTCATGATATCTATCAAAAAAATAAATTAAAATGAAAATAACCTATTGTAGTAGTTCAATAAAAAGGCATAAAATTATTGTTCTGTGTGCCTGACTTCCAACTAATTCAAAATTCAACCACTATCGCACTGGGATTCTGATGCCTAACTGATAAAGGACCATGGTGATGTTTGCCTACCATGTCAATGGGAGTGGCAACAGCAGCTGCAATAGATCAGGTGGCATGGCATATCCATTGGTTTTAGCTGGGCTCCACCTACCAGACCGATCCTGTCATGCCTAGAAATCTAAAATCTTTGAGACCCTCAAATCTCAGACCATGATAGGTCCACAATAATTAAAACAAAAATTATAATAAATTTTTCTTAAAATTAAATTTTGTTGAACAATAAATTATATGATTGGATAAACTCTTATAATATGCCACTAATGATTAACTAAAAAATATTCGCAACTTATTCCTTAATCCAGGTGCCGCATGCAAGTTAAGCCTCCTCAATGTCTGGCTTAATCGTGAAATCTTATAAAAAACAAAGGGCGTGAGTATAACTCTGCAAGTAGACCCACTATAAAACTGTAACAAACATGTAACAATTAAAGATTTCTAATTTCAGAGCCATGGTTTCAAACAAATAAATAAGAAACGGAAAACTATAATATATGAAGAAAAAGGTAATTTGAATAGCAAGATGACATCGAGTTCACCGTGGCGAGCTTAATCTTTAATGGAATTACAAGATTATACAAAGCTGAAGCATGAGTATATTTTAGCAAAATTAAGAATAATACAATTTAGAAATAACATCCTAAAGCCAACTTAAGATAAAGCATCTCTGCAATATACAAAAATAAAGCAAACATAGTATGCTCACCAAAGTTAAGCCTGGACCAAGCACTAGGTACCCACTAGGTACACGCAATTTCATATCCAAAATTGGCCCAGGGCCTAAGATACTGGTAATCACTACAAAACACAGTGGGAGCTAGATGCAGTTTAGAAACATTGCACAAATGGGTCCCAATTCTAATGTCATACCCAAGAGGGGCTGAAATCCACTTATGAGCATCATTACAGTGCATTGCTGATACTTTAGAGAATATCTTTGATCATATTAGTCGTATACGAATAACAAAATCCAAAAAAATTCATAAATTTCTAATTCACAATTTCAAGTGCACAAATAGGATTAAGTTGAAAATACAAATTAATTCAATGTTATTAAGTTTTCATCAAAACTCCATCATTCTTAAATCAAATAACAAATCACTAATAATAATACTCAAGTCAATTAAATTATAACAAGCTGGTGTGAACGGAAACAATATCAACTCAAACAAATCAAAGGCAACAATAATCTTCGAAAATCCTATGATTATTTCAATAAAACTCAAAATTATGATTTAAAGCATAATCAAGACAAAGAATAGGAAACTCAATCTTAGGGTAACATGGTAAGACTACTTGCTTGGATCAGTGGTGATCAATGAATCTAACTTGACTTGGATGTCCGGGCATCTTGGCATGCGGTCCTACTAATGATAGGTAATCGAGGCAATAGGGCACGGGTTCATGCAAATGAATGTGCTAGGCCTAGGTACAAAATTGATGTTATGCTTTGGCACGGTCTGGTGTGGGAAAAATCAGTCGATGGTTTCAAGCATGGATTCTTCTATCAAGATGGGACATAGTCGGGCCAGGGTATATCTTTGAGTTGATTCCAGGTTAATAAATCATAAACTGCGCCAAGACTGTGGGTCAAGAGTTGGATGTCTAAAGGATAGCATAAGTGGGACTCGAGGTTGATAAGCATGATTTACATTCGACTGAGCATGGGTTCAATGAGTTCAACTGAGTTGAATTGGTGTTTATTAGTGGTGAAGTAATTAGTGAATGGGCCTGTAAACCTCAGGTCCTGTAGAGCCATCAGATGGACTAGAAACCGCGGCCGAATGGTTCAGGTGGATTTGGCTTGTGTGGAGGATTAATGAGTGGGCTCAAGAAAGTTTGAGTTAAACAGATATATTAGGTGGAAATAATTGATCTGAGATCGAAAAAATTAATTATACTCATAAGTGGGTGTGCCAAAGTAATTTTGAGCTATGCCAAAACATCAGGTGGGCCAGGGTTTGTGTTTGGCTTCGTAAAACATGGTGGAAGTGACTGGTCTATATGGGAACGATACACAAAGTGGTGGAATATATCAGGGACACTGATAGTCTAATGGGTTCACTGAATTAATGAGAGGTGAGGGTGATGACTGAAATGAGTAAAAAGAATATGAGAAGATAAACAAAGAGGATTGGCCATGGTGCTTAGATTCTGCAACATGAATGGTGGATTTTTCTCTCTTCTGACGTAGCTGGTTCGGATGGAGCAGTTGGGTTTTTTTATAGTGGTCATAGATGAAGTTAAAGGGATGCCCCAGGGGGGGTTTAAGCAAGTGGGTTTGTGTGAGAACACAAAGGGATATGAAAGGTGCGTCATGGATCGGGAAATGAGCACTGCTGATCTCGTTTGGCATGGGGAGGGAGAAAAATACAAGGAGGAAGGTAAGAGGGGGCGCATAAACAAGGAGGAGGTTACAGAAGAAGAAAGAAGAGGATGGTGGTATTGTGGGCTGGATTTGATGCCTGACGTGTAGTACCAATAGTGGGTTATATATGATGCTCTGGGATAATGACGTGTGGTCAAATGCACGACGATGAAAGGCAAGGTGGTTAAGATGCTTTAAGGCATGGGATGAAATCCACCATTAATAGTAAGGACAATAAAGCTAGGGACCATGCTAGCACATGAGAAGTACTACAATACCAAACTATAATAGTGACCATGGGTTGTCATCGGGCCGGGCCGGGTGTGGGGCTTCACCGGGCTTTTTTTTTTTTTTTTTTCTGCAAGCCGGGTGTGCTGAGCTTTGTTTGAAAAGCCCGGTGTTAAGATGCTTTTTTTTTTTTTATTTCTTTCTGCGAGCCGGGTTATGCTCCTGTTATAGAAGAGAAGGGAAAGTCCCAAAAGAATATTATTCTCAAAGCAAATTTAGCCAAGGATACTATTTGGGCTGGACTCTATCTTGAATGTAGAGTTACTAGGGGACTTCGATTATAGGCCCCTATATATTTTTCCACGCTACCCTACACACACACACGCTTAGCAAACAAATAAATAATTAAATAGTAAACAAATGAATTCATCTGAAAAAATGAATTCATTTGTTTCATCATATAATAAAAACAAAAAAACACCAAATAGTAAATTCTTTTTTTATATAGAATTAAATATTCAAATGGATCTTGTTTTGTAGATCTTGAAAAAAGGATTCCAAATATATAAATTTTATTATAAACGGATAAATATAATGAAAGTTATAGAACTTTAAAGCTTGCAAAAAGAAAAAGGCATTGGTGACATCACTGTTCATTAACATCAATACAATTATAATAAAGGGGGATATTTTCGTCAGTGTTTGTCTTGAATGCAAACTAAAATGGCTTAATGCAATACTAAATTACTTTAGCTGGACTTAGTGGGTTAAGTAAAATGTAGTTGGACCTAATGAAGTATGACATCATTTATGGGGACCGGCCTCTAAATTTCCCAAAACTAATTGTGGGAATTCTGAACAAAGTAAGACTCTCATGTACAAGTCTCATGTACAAGTAGAGTTAAGATAGAAGCAAACAATTCAAGAATCCTCAATGAATTAAATCTCTTAGTTGAGCCAGACTCCATATATTTCAAATTCTAGCAAAACATGGGTCCCACAGATAATTCTAAAATTTTAATAAGAAAAAATATTAATGCATGGGGGGTCCATCACAGATCAAATCAAAGGTCAAGATTTAATCTAACTAAAAATAAAAACTCGGGTCATTACAATTTCAAGCTAAGGAAGAGGAAAAATAGTTCATCCAATATAAATATGTTTATAAACTATCCTTATGTGAATGGATAAGTTTGGGTGATATACTGATATATAAACGGTTTTGTCCCATCTTTGTAATTGACCTATTTGAATATATATGTTTATTTATTTTTATAATCCAAGGTATTTCTCGATAGCCTTTAGACCTTTGACTTCCAACCCAAAGGGTTATCCGATTCAGATGAAGGACTATTCTTTGAGATTACATAAATGACCGTATACATAGTACCCGGATAATGCAAGGGCCGGGAGATGAACCTATTTGAATATGACAGTTACAAACATAAGGATCTGTTGGGCCCGACCTGTTAGTGTTGGCTGTCTACCAATCCCAAGGCCCACAGGATGAGGTTACTAGGATGTTTCTCCACCTTCCACTGATGAAAATAAGTCAAAACTCGCAAAACACATTTCCATTGACATGTGCTCTGCAATTTGTTGTTTTTGTAAGAACAACAACAGTTGTACTTGCACATGTGAGGAGATCAAAATTTGGGGGACACAAGATCAATCCTTGGTCATTGTTGCCAACCAAGCAGCCTAGTCTTTTGCTGGACTTTATCATTTGTTTCCATAATAAAACGGTGATATGAAATGTTGACATAGAGCATTTACATGTTGATGTGTCAATATCATAATTCGCTGAAGTAAGCATGTAAATGCATAATGTGGAATGGTAGTCAATCATGGTGTCGACACAAATGCATGTAAATGCTTTGTATCAACTTTTCATGTTACCATAGCATCACTGCATTTGTTTTTGCCACATGTTGGTTTGATAGGAGTAGCAACGAGTAAAACTAGGCCATAAAATAACATTTATTATTGAGTTTTTTACTAATAGACCCCTGTATTTTTAGAAAACCTAAAAAACACCTATGTCTTTTATGTTTTTACTAAAACACCCGTTGACTAACTCTTGAGGTTAGAAAAAGTAACATTACTATTTCCACTTTCAACCCTTTTGTTCTTGTGACCATTGTACCCTTTACTTTATTGGAGAGTTAAATTGTCCCGCTCACTATGTTGTGTTAAAAACATTCTAGAGACGCACTCCTGGAATGTGTATTACTAGAACTCCATCATGGAGCCCATGTAATGATAATTCAAATCATTGAAAATGAATATCATTACATCCATTTGTATGTTCTGAAATATTTGTGTTCAGTAAAGAGGAGACAATCAGTGGTTAATGAAGAAAACTCTAGATCCTTTGTTGCAACTATTACATTTGTGAACTTATAGGTCTCCAGAAATCCACCATAGAATCTACAAAAATAAAATCCAAACCATTCAAAATGAATCCAACTACTCTAATGACATATCTTGAAGCTTCAATTCAAAAGATGCATGCCTTAACTGTTTGACTGAACATGTGATAGCGATTAACTCCATATCAAGAAAGAGCAAACTATCCTTGGACTCCATGAGGGCCGATAATAGAGAATCCGGACTATTCAAGACTAGTCTTGTACAATCTAAGGATAAATACTAAAGTTTTACATTAATAGGAGTGGGGCCCACTATTTGATTGAGCACATATTTGGTTGTAACTGAACTGTACCATATAGAAAATGTAGTTCTTAAAAAATAATAAAATAAAAAATCACTTTTTCTCTGCCATATCATCAGAAATTAGTCGTAGTTTAAAAGTAGAATCGATTTTTAGGCTAAGTGGGAAAGGTATTTGGATTTTGTGGTAAAGAAAAAGTATGGTTGATTTTTTATTTTTTAAATTATATATATTTTTTGGCATAATATCGTATGGTGTACTAAATCAAACAATGGGCCCCACTCCTATTAATATGAAATTCTAGCATATATCCTAAGAGTGTACGAGATTCATCGTGAACGGTCTAGTAATCAAAGTGGACCCCATACCCCATGATGGAGTCGCAAGCCAGTTAATTTGCTCATTCCTAACAAGAAGTTAATCACATTTCTATTATATATTTAGTCGAGCGATGGGACCCATATCTATTAAAATGAAATTTGATATCATTTGAGGATATATCATTTTTTTTAGTATTTTGGATAATTATTATGTGGGCCCCACAATGGGTTCCAAGAGACTTATATGTATATGCGGAATGTTACTATGCATCATTCCCTCACCATGTGATGAGAGACAAATGTATATTTGAAAAGATTCATGCACAAAAGAGAAAAAGTCATTTATGGTATTATGAAAAAGAAGAAGAATTTTCATATGTAAAGAGAGAAATCGATATCATTGTCCCTATCACATGGTGAATGAAGGATGCATAGTAATATTTTCTTATATTGCTAGGTTTAAAGCTAAGAGATGGCATAACTCAGGGTTGAGAGGATAATTAACCCTTTTTATAATCTATAGTTTGTGCTTAAAAATAAAATCCAATTAGGGCCCAAATAGGCAGTTTCAAAAGAATTAGAAAAGAAAAACAAGGAACGCGGTTTCAAATTGAATAGGCTTACTCAAGCAAACAGACCCTCGCTTGAGCGGGCATCTGTTCTATTTGGGAATTTTGTCAGATCCGCTCTAGCGGGCAGTACATTCGCTAGAGCGAACTTTCATTCTATCCCGGTTTCTTTTTTTTCACGAATTTTGTTCTTATTCTTGAAAATCTTTACTTCACCGCATCCGGCAATAAATGCTACAATCCAAACTAAAGAATATAAAATTACAACTCATTTTGGATCAAAGTTTTGTCCACAACCCATGAATTACCCAACTCTAAAAATCTTAACAATGTCCGTTTGAATAGTAAGAATGGACAACTTGGGCCTGGTCCATTCATTAATCAGGTTAGAAATGGCAGCCCAAACTCTCACTGGGTTAGATTTGGGTTGGCATACCAGTATTAATTTCTCACCCGAGCTTGGGCGAGGATCATAGTCCGGCCTCAATTTTGGACACATTCACTTGACCGAAAGTATAGTGGACTCCTCGAATCCTCTCGGCCTGATATAAGTTCATAAATTGAATCCACTTTTAAAACTCAACTACTTCATATAAGGCCTTTTAAAAGCATGTGAATAGTAGGTTTGGGTCGTTACACAAATGGTATTCGAGGCTCTTGCAATGGTGTATAATTCCCATCTGAAAAACATCCAACTGTAGATCCATATTTATATATGAGTGACCTGGCCTTTAACTCAACGTGACGTGGTCTTTGCAACAAATGTAAACTTTAATTCCTTAAATAACTAGTCGGGTTCAAGTTGCATTGCTGGCTTCTAGTGAAATTGGCGGGGTTGGTTTGATTGTCTGTTTGTATTGTAAGAATGGAGAACTTGAGCCTAGTCCATTCATTAATCAGGTTATAAGAATTGTCAGCCCAAAGTCTGAACGGGTTAGATTTGGGTTAGCACAGCGGGTATTAATTTCTCACCGAACTTGGGTGAGGATCGTGGACCGGTGTGGATGCCAAAAGCACTTTGGACACATTCGGTTTGAGCAAAAGTTTAGTGGAGTCCTCGAATCCTCTCGGCCTGATACAAATCCATAAATTGAATCCACCTTTAAAACTCACCTATTGTCTTACCTGATGCCGTAGCCCCCTTGGGTCCAACTGGAGTCTTGGCATGGTGGCAATAGATTCATGCATTGTTTCTTGAATTCCTAAATCAGTAATGTTTCTTTACATTTGGGGTAAAGTAAGGTAACTGTGAATATGATCATGTCATGATCAAAGTGAAGTAAGATGCTATGTTGAGTGAGAGAGAGAGAGAGAGAGAGAGAGAGAGGGAAACGCATTCTTTTTGTATTGACTTTCTTTTATAACACTTTACCATATTTTTATGAGCTAAACAAAACATAGCCCACGGTTGAGTGTGAAAAAATATGTCATACTGTACAAGGGAGAATATTTTACATTTGTTATTACCATTACACTTACTTTACCTGAGGCTAAACAAATAGTGTTATGCAATTTGAGCCTTTCCTGAATGTTCTGCACATGATCAACGGGCAAAGGTAATCGTATAGTAAACTTTATATCCATTGAAAGATAATAAATTAAAATAAAATAATCTATAGTAGTAGTTCAATAAAAAAGCCATAAAATTACTGCTCCACAATGCAGCTGTATCATATGTCAGCCGACGAGGAACATGTCCTTTCCATCTGAAGACAAAAGTAATTTGAAATGTCACTTTTACTAATAAATAGTATTTGAGTCTTGAGAGTTTTACGGAAAAAAATTTCATAGATGTTTTCTACGCACGATTAAATCTTTACTGAGTATGTGCAATAATTGGGTTCCCTGACCTTGATTTTGTGCAAATTTCATTTTATATGTAAAAAAAACTGAGTTTTTGTAGCAAGGAAAGGAAGAGAAAGAAGAAGAGCGAGAGAGGAAGAAAGGAAGGACAAAGGAAGAAGAAGAGAGGAGAGAGGAAGAAGAAGAGAGAGAGGAAAAAGAAGAGAGGAAGAAAGGAAGAAGAAGATGTAAAGAATTTGTATTGGCAAAATTTATGTATTGGACAAAACTTAAGTTAATTGATTTATATTTTATATTTAGAATGGATTGAGGTTATGCGTCAGATAAGTTGAATTGAAGATAACGTAAATTGAAGTTTGTTTTCTAAGACAACATGGGATAAAAAGGTTATATATCAGAAACCGAGCATCGGATATGAGCAAGTTATCTATCAATGGAACGTTTATTTCGAATAGATATTTATAAAGCCAAAGATTGCATAAATCAAAGTTAAAACGATAAAGTTACGGCATCGAAAAATTTGCTAATGCGCACTGAAAATTCAAGCGCGCTTGAGCGCTTATTTGACTGGACTTAAGTGTCTAAGACAATCGCTAGCACGCTTGAACACCCATTTAATCGCGCTCCAGTGTACGGACGACAGAAGCTCACCGGCTTGCACAAAAACCTTTTCTATATGTGCCAAAATTGCCTTATTTTTTTATATTTGCTTTTTAAGCCTAAGACACAAATTATAAGCTATAAAAAGAGGGTTTCTCTTAACCCTATGTACAACACAACAACTAGAGCTTTCCTTATTTTAAATTGGGATTGTTATTGGAGAGATTATTTAGAACTTCCATAAGAGATTAGACTAAAAACTTTAAGTTTTAGAATTAATGCTTTTACTTTATTGTAGGAGATTTATGGCCTCTACTCCCTTATAAAAGATTATTTTCTAAGCGTAGAGTTCATTCATTGTAGAGATCAAAGCCCTAATCACGAGGCATCGAGAGACTGCATGCTGTGAAGATCCATTAAGAAAAACTACAACTCCTTGTGTCAAGGGACTAACTTGAGGTTGTGAGTATCTTGTACTGTAGAAATCAGTGATTAATTTTGTCCACAACTTGTGGTTTTTTTCCATTTAGCTTTTCACATTAAATTGTGTATTGTCTTCTTTGTGTGATTAATTGCTTTTATTATTTTGCTGTATAAATGTAATAATTAAATCACAATTTTGAATAAATCCCAGCCATTCTAAATCATTTAGAAGAGATGAGAAGGGCAATAGAAGATAGAGAGGAAGTAAAAGAGATGAAGAAAGGAAGAACTCTCTTTTCTTCTTCCTTTCTCCTTTCTTTTTTTTCCTTTCTTCGTTACAAAAACTCAAGTTTGTTTTTCTTTTCTTTTTTTGTATGTGGGTGTCACTCAACCCAACATACTAAAAGAAAATAAAAATGGACAAATTCAGGCCTAAGAAACCCCGATTAGTGTACATCCTCTGATTATGCATAGCAAACATCTAAGAAAATCCTGTATAATCTTCTTGAATCCTTTAGCTAACATAAAAGATAAGAAAGGTACAAACCAAGGGACCAGTGTCACGCCCCCAAAACTGGGCTGGATCCAAACCCGGTTCCAGGGGTGTGAGAATTGGGGCCAATTAAAATTTTTCTAAACATAAACAGCACGGGCCCCAATTCCGGGTGGATCGAAGTCCTTCGTGAGATTATGCTTGGTGATCAAGCAACCATAATCACACGCGGAACTAAAATCCATGCTCATCGCAGACGGATATTACATCACAATAAGATAATCAATCTCATTAATAATAAGACCAGAGTCAAGTGCTTCGAAGCATTACAATTAGAGTTAAAATTTCAAAACAACCAAACTTAAATTAATAAACTGATGGCCCAAATATGGCCTGGTTACATAATCTAAAGTTTTCGAACTCAGCATCGCACTAGGACACCTCAGATGATGTCATCAGTGCTCCACTCAACAACTCCGCCATCCGGCGGAATTTCCTGCGTAGCCTGACCCTCCGGTTCGGCACCGGTAACGGAACCTAGACACCAAAAGTAGTGGGTCAGATTGACGTAATCTGGCAAGAGGGTAAACTGCAAATAATGGATTAATCAACTGAATTAAACATAAATATTCATTATGATCCAAAATATATCAGATGCAAACCCCAATGGCATGAATGCACAGAAACGGGTATTCCCGCGAATAAATATACAGAAACGAGTAAATCACGCATACAGATAACAGAAACGGGTAGTCCCGCAGATAATAACAGAAACGGGTAATCCCGCAAATAATAACAGAAACGGATAATCCCGCAGATAATAACAGAAACGGGTAATCCCGCAAATAATAATAGAAGGCACAGCTGCATACTATTATCCACAGTACACGCTGACCCGATGGCATACGTCCACCTCCGAACTGCAGTCGGTCAGATATATATATACAAATATACATATTTACAAATACATATGTATACCGGTGCAGAATGAACCATGATATGAAACCCTCAATCCCAATATTCAATCCAATATCATTTTGAGTATTTAGAGTACTTAAATTTGAAAGTGTATTATGAACGTGTGTCAATTCAAATTCTTTGAGGGTAAGCACTAATCCACCAACGGTCAAAGTTAGATAAATATGCACATGAGAACTAACTCTTTATCACAATAGAAATATGAGTCCACGATGCCGATATACTACTTTTGGTGCCTATCATGTGGTGCATCCCGAACCTCACATTCCCATTCTGCATTTAGTCTAATTCTCATGTGAACATTCAACTAACATTCCTAAAAGTCATAATTCATCTAATCCAATTATATATAATTAGTATGTTTTACTAATTGGGTAAAAGATGTTTAAATTACAAATCCAAATTTAAATCAAGTTTATGATCAAAGGGGGAAAGGGAATAATTAATTACTTAGTTATCATTGTTGTGTACAAATACACCTTATTAATTTATACAAAACTAAAGGTATAACTCCCAGGCCTCAGTTTGAAATCAAACTCAAATAAAAAAACCCAAATTAGATGCATAAACACAATCTACATAAGATTTATTCATTCCCAATTACATCTTAGTTAATTTCTAAGCAAACTAAATAAGGTATAAATCACAATTACATAATTTCCAATTAAATTTCTAACCAATCCTAACTAAATTTCTAATAACATTGAATTAAAATTTAATTTAATATGACCTAACCTCCACTAGTATACTAAACCATTAATCAAAATATAATACTGTAATGTTTATATTTACTAACATAAAATTCTAATCACAATTATATAAATATATATATATTTTTTAAAAAAACAAGTGGGCCTAATTGCATCAACCTAGCCTAGCCGCAACTGGGCCTAGCAGCAGCCGGGCCAGGCCCGACCTGCATCAACCCGGCCTAGCCACAGCTGGGCCCAGCAGCACCCGGGCCGGGCGCTGCCAGGCCCTGCCTGGCAGGCGCTGCTGCTGGCCGGGCAGCAGCCTGCTGCCGCCTGGGCAGCAGCGTCTGCCCTTTCTTTTTTTTTTTTTTTTTAAAACATAATTTTATATTATATAAAAGAAAGAAATCACACCTCCATTAGTAACCCAAATCAAGGCACCAAATTAAAACAATGAAATCATATGAAAGTTTAAATCTAAACGAAGAAATCTTACTAAAAGCATATTATCCAACAAACAAAAAAAAGATTTTACAAATAACCAAAAGCCATTGTTTACAGTTATCCACTTGCCTGGATCTTGAAGCCAAAATAGATTTGAAGATCAAAGTTTGGAAGAGCCCACCTTGGTTTCCCCCTTAGAAAGCCTCTAGGGTTTTGGTTGAAGAAGAAAAGAAGAGGGTTAGAGAAAGGGGAAGAAACCCTAAGAGTAGAGTTTATATAAGAGAGGGGGTTTTTCTAAATTACAAGGAAGGGCCCCCTGCTCTTTAGTGGGTTTTAAGAAATTACAAAAAGAGTCCTCTGGCCCAAAAAGGGTCCATTAACTCAGGCCCAAATGTGTTAAACCGATCTATTTGACCCTCTTAACCCAACTCAAACCCGACAAACCGGTATGACCCAATATAAAAATTCAGGACTTGACAACCAGTCCATAGTATTGTCTTGTGTAGCTTTTCCTGTCATGTAGAATCAACATGTCATGCGTTGTCATTGTCGCCTCCAAATTTGTCTCTTGAAATGGCAAAAGAAGAAGTACTGGGTAAAGCTGCAATGGCATATTCATCCTGATCGATTCTCACCCACTCCTGAAATTCCTCTCCTCCAAGTGCTTCACATATTTTGCTCCCAAACGCCATCTCCACAAGAGATTCCCAGTTCGAGCCCGTAGTAGGCACAACTTGATGCTGTTGTGAATCTTGCGGTTGTTGTCCCAACAGTGTCTGCTCAGGTGGTGGGTCGAACTCAGGATAAGGAAAATTAAGCTTGGCGCGGGCCCCTTGGAACTCGATGGCCTTTTTATCATAAGCTCCAGCGGCTTCCTCTGCTGTATCAAAGGTCCCCAGCCAAACTCTCGCTCTCTTGTCAGGATCCTGAATCTCAGCCGCCCATCTACCAGATGGCCGTTGTCGGACACCCCTAAATTTTTTCCTCTTATCCTCCTTTTTCTCCTCTGATGGAGAGAACAGGTTGCAGCCCAAGCATTCTTCAACCCCCATCCGGCAAGTCGAACACGGGTCTTCGCCCACGTTGAGCAAAATCCAAGACCCACCAGTGGGAGGAGCATCTCCCACGACATGCAAGGGCATTGTCAAATCATGTACGATGCTGCCATCCATAGATTCATTGAAGAGCACATGCTTGTCAGCAGTTAGAATGATAGAATTCTCTACTTCTGGGGCGAGGCCAGAGCTAAGGGCGACTGATCTTCTTGCCTTTCCTTCCTCTCTAATGATCCTTTCCTTCTTGGCTAGTTTGGAGGCTCTCCCTTCGTTCTCCATATTTGGTGTGTTATCTAAACCCTCTCTTTCAAAAACCCTCATATTTCTTGTAAGAACATGCGAGGGCAAGATAGTTGGGAGCTAGAGATAGCCGGCAGATGGGTGTTGCAAGATCTCTCCTCTTTGGTTATCCCCTTATTTTTCATAGATCTTAATCTCGATATTTATAATAACTATTTTTGAGATCTGATTTATCCATCAGCCTAAGGAAAACGGCTCTTTAATTATGTTAAACGCATGAGACAATTATAGAACTGCGGGATTGAGGTTCACAGTATCAATTAAGTAATTAAGTAATTAAGTAGGCTTATAAGCGTCTTGTAAGTGTAAAGTCATTAGTCATTATCATGATAAATATTGGCCCCACCCAAATGGGGCGGTTACCGGGGCCGGTTTGTCTATCATTTAGTCACCATTTGAAATTTGGATTGCTTCATCTTTGTCCGGGGAAATTTGACAACTGGAATTGATGGTCGTGTTCTGACCATTTTTGAATCAAATGTTGGCAAATGGTTTAAAAGCGTCGTTTCCATTTTGACCTTCTAAAGCTCCTAAAATTTATAGACGGATTCAATGCTTTAGCCAAGAAAACGTGACTCACATCCCCCGCGAGGGCGGGAGCAATGAAACTCAAACGTGCAAAATTGTGTTTCCACTATTCCTATTCACATAATAACATCGCATTATCAAAAAAGGCAGTGTTTCAGGGTAGGGCATTGCTTTACTTTTAGTAGATAGTGCAACGAGGGGCTGTATCCAATAATGATCATCCACGTATTCAAGAATTGTCAACCACATAAGCTCGAGATAGAATTGTCAACCACATAACCCCGTGATAGAGTTGAGATTCCATGAGTGTTTGGTCACGGTGAGCGGTCCCCGTCACCCTGTTCTTATAGGAATCAGAATTGGAAGGAGGTAGTGTGCAAGAAAGCTCATATTCGAATGACGGGGAATCACTTTTGGTCACTATAGGTATGAATCATGTTGATGATTCATGGTATTGAGATTCAGATTCTTTCTATCATATTTGAGTAGAGATTAGTTTGATGCAAATAACTCTCATAGTTGATGGATCTGTTTTTATGGGGGAGAATGCAAATTGATGAGCATTTGAGATAAGAGCAATAGAGATCCAGGTGTACAATGATATTATTCAAACCTTAACGGATGTGATATATGTTTCGGGTTTACGAAGAAATTGGATTTCTTTGTGTGCCTTAGACTTCAAAGGCTGCAAGTGCTGTTGGAAGTAGGTGGGTCTCGTGGATAGATTTTCAAAACTTTTGATCCACTTGACACAGGGATCAACTATACATAAGACCAAAACCGAATCCATGATGCGTTACCCTCAATCTCGTGACCATGTATAGTAAAAATTCTACCAGCACTAAACATCCAAAATAATCTACGACATGCAAGAAATAGATTATACCTTTGGAGATCCGCAGTGCTCTAATGGATTTCTTCAACACCTCTTAGCCTTCCACGCTATGACCCCCGAATAGGATTTCTTTTCTCAAGAAGAATGGTGGAATCTTTAGGAGAAAATCCCAACTCGAAACTCCAAGGAACTAGAAGAAAGGAGAAGAGAATAACTTGTGCAACTCTTGCACGAAAGGGTTTTGGGCGTGAGGGAGAATCTTATTGGACGTCCAAGAGATTTTATAGACTTCCAAATCTCTCCTTTGTCTAATTGAAATAGAAGTCTTACTTCCAAAACAATTAGCGGCTTTCTCCTTTCCAAACTCTTATTTCTAGAGTCCAAGTCGGATTAGTGTTTTCCAATATCTTGGGCTAGCGTGGGGACCACTAGGGATTCCTTAGAAAGCTGGCTCCAACTGGAACACCGCGACCCTACATCTCATGTGCAATCCGGGCCCACAGTTAATTGCAAATAACACCACTATATAAATGCAATTGCACTCCAGTCTTAGGAATAAATTACAATGAAGACCCTAAACTTCCCAATTACCACAAGTAGGCCCCTCTATCAATATCCGTGGATCAATTGGAATAAATCTGTCTCTTCCAATCTAAGTTCCACATCTTATTATCCTTGAGCCCCAATTAATCACAGTAATCATCAGTACCATCCAATTAACTCTTAATTGAGATGGGTGCGCACTTACTAATGACAAATCCATTAATTGGCACAAGGGGATAATAGAGATAGATTCCATCTTGATCATTCAACGTTCCCACAGTTCTACTACCATATACCCAAGACACCGAGGTGTTAACCTATAGTCGGCCTCACTCATTGGTGACTAAAAGCAAATGAATAGATAGAAACTTGAGTTCGTCAATGTCTCAGGATTGAGAGCCTATTGCTAGGGAATTATGAGAGCATATTTTATTATTGAGACCGAATTCCATAAGGTGCATCTCATGGTCCTTCAATACATCTAATGTACATGCACCGTGATCCAGAATCTTACATTCTGATGATCAAGACAAATCACACTATTTCATAGTGATCAAAGTGCTACAACCTTATCAAATGAGATGCTCAGTCTCATTACTGGTTGTGAAGCTATTTAAGTATAAGATTTGTGACATATATCTCCCACGTGTGGATCTCATTCATGCACATATATCACATCTAATATACTAATGGGACCCGGTTCAACTCATGAACCATTATGTCATATGTAGTGGTCATGTGCATGAATTAGTAAAATAACACTCATCTCATGAAAGCAAAGCATGATTTTATTGATAAATAAAGAAATTAATCAATTTATTATATCAACTGATGGATTGAGTCCACAAAATCTAAACTGTAGCCGGTGGAGTTATGAAGGTGGAAAAATAAAACATTGGTCATCATGGAGGGTGAGATTGTCAAAAATCTCTACAGTTTGAAAGGAGATGCTTTTTCAGGTGGAACACTGAAGGAGACATCAAATAATAAGGTAGGAAATTTGTAGTTAAAGTGGAGTTAGATGTGACGGATCATCGGAAGATGGATTGATGGCTCTTCAATGATATCATCTAGCGGAAATTTAAGAAGACTTGAACGGAGATGATTTTCTCGGAAAAAATAGTCTTGTTAAGGTTGGAGTAAGCCAGTTTAAGTATCGGATCATACCAAACTCGCATGCACTATGCGAAACCCACCAGAATAGGCTAAAACAGGACAGTTGCAGGTTTGATGGAAAGAACACCGGGATGGAGACAGAAGGAAGGACTCATAAGGTACTAGTAAGATCCAGATTTGGGGAGGTCTTCAGTTTCATCTTGACGGATGGAAGTTAGGTTCACTGTGTCGCAAAGATGCATGCATGTGGCAATAAATGAAGAGCACTTCGGAGGTTGAAGACGGTGGTGTTGAGGTCAAAAGAGGCAACTGTAAAACGTCTCACGTCAATTTCGACTTGGTCGACACTAGACAATATTGAGATTGTCTATACATCCGGGCTATAGGGTGTAGATGCCATGCTAGGTCGTAATGTGTATGGAAGCGTACCTTTCAGCGAGGTGCGTGAAGTGTTGGTTCAACATGTTAGAGTGTTGAAGAAAGAAGACTGCGCCATCGGTGTAGTGACGTATCATTTAGCAAGGTACATGAAGACATTGCCGGTTTTATCTCCTGGTGGCTCGAGTTATACGGAATTCAAGCCAAGGCGGAGATTGTTGGGTTTATGTCTTATATTTTAGTTTAGTTGGATGGGTCCACTGAGTTAACCAGTGACCGGTTTAAGGTCAAAGGTGTTTTGGTTATTGTACCGGGCTTTCTTGGTGGCCAAGAAAGTGGATATTATATATGTGTATAGTCTGTAACCTTAGATTTTGCACTGAAGAAATGTGAGAACTCTCTTACCCTTGGTGTTCCCACATCACGTAGGAGAGACAATGAGAGAGAATAAGAGTTTTTGTATGCTTTACTTATCATAGTAAAGTTAATCGTCTTGGTGCAGTAGATGTAGCCCTGTTTGAGTGAACTAAGTAAATCTGTGTCTCTTCTTGTATGTGGTTGGTTTTTTGTTGATTTTGTGATTCATGTATGTGCAATATGTGGTGTCAAAATTACAATAGGTTAAGGGCAATTTGGTCATTGGATAAGAAAAGCTTTTACTTTATGCACCAAAAAATAAGGTCTAAAAAAAAAAGCAATTGCTATCATTTTTTAATCCCTAAAAAATAAGGCTCTATAAAAGTAATTAAAGCAGCTAACATTTTTTTAATTCTAAAAAAAGCAACTCTCATCCTTTCATTTTCTCTCCAAAAAATAAGACCCCATAACAAGAATTAAAGTAACTACAAACTTTTCATATTCCAAAAATCACAATTGCTTTCATTTTATGTTAAAAAAAACATTAAATCCACATTTCACTGCTGAGAAGTTGTTGTCATGAAAAGAAAAAAGAAAACTTTAAATTTACAGTAAGAAAGAAATCCTTTTTTTATTTGAAAAACCCTTCAGTTTGTACTTTTTTTTCTTGCATTTGTGCTGTTTGGAATCAATAGAAGACAATTTCAAATACTTTTTTTCGTATTGAAGAAGCTGCTTTAAACTCAAAAGTAATCTATATCTATAATCTTTATGGCCAACACTAATAAATCGCTAAATCAGGTTTTATTATTTTATGCTTTTAGAGTTTTTTTTCTTAATTCAAAACTCATATTATGAGTTTATTATAGTTAGTGTTAATTTTATTTGTAAATATTATTAGATATAAGTTATAAATAGTAAATATGTCTGCCAAAAAAGGATCAACAATACGTATAGGGAAAGACTACTATGCATATGTTCCTCATACTATAGTAAGGGACAATTCTTTTTTTAGACTTAACAAAATAAAAAATGTATCATAAGATGTAATGATTTTATCTTCTTGCACTTTAATATTTTTCAAAAGAGGAAGTATCCTCACCATAGTGTTAGGGACATATGCATAGTAATTTAGTCCATAAGTATAGCTGTTGCTTCTACACAAATAAGTTTCTCAAAATTAAAATTAATAAAATCTTGCTTAAAATTAATAATGTCAAAGAAAGATTAGTAGATTAGCAATACTATTAATCAAAAATATATATATTACGAAAACTTGAATATAAGAACTTAATTAGTAATTTTACATTACAAAAAATGAAAAAAATTATTTTAAATAAAATTTTTATGATATTATTAAAAAAATATCTTATTTAAAATGGACGCTTTGAGCCTCATTTTGTCATGAGATGCCTCGGCAACCAGCTACTTGAATGGTGGCAGCGTTGCCATGCCCGTCCTTTCATTGTCGACTGGTCAAAGTCTTCAAGTACCAAGGTAGCGTTTGGTTTATTGGGATGAAGGTCGAAATGGAATGGTCATTCTGTTGGAGTAACCATTCCCATGTTTGGTTAGTGAAAAATTGGCAAAATGAGCATTATTGCAGGAATCACTATTCCTTTAGATAGGGGAATGACCATTCCATTTGGGGGGTAGAGGAATGGCCATTCCATTCCTTTATCATTCTTTGTTAAGTCCAAAATGCCTTAACCCGATCGATATCTCACCATCCTTTTCCCCATCTTCATCTCTGGCCTCTCTCCCCCTCACTTTCTCCATCTTCGTCTGTGGCCTCTCTCCCCCTTGTTTCTCCATCTTCGTCTCTGCCCTCTGTCCCCCTCGCTTTCTCCTTCTTCATCTTTGTCCTCTATTTACTTCTCTGTCATCGCCGATCGAACGCCATCGAGCCATACCAGATACTGATCTCCCTTTCTCACTTTCTCTTGTTTTCTTCTTTTTCTAGAAGACATTGCTACAGACGCACATATAGTTCTTGCCTCCATTTGAACCCTAGCTTTTAGAGGTGGGACATAGGGGAGTGAGAGGGGGCTCGGTGAGAGGGACAGAGGGATAGAGGGAGGGAGAGGGGAAGGACAGAAGGAGGGAGAGGGGGGGGACAGAAAGGGGGGGACAAAGAGAGGGAGGGAAGTGGGATGGAGAGATGGGGGGCTGGGACAGAGGGAAAGTGAGAGGGGGCTGGGCAAGAGGGACAGAGGGACAAAGGGAGAAGGAGAGGGGGCTGGCTGAGAAAGGAAAAGAGGGATGGGAGAGAGAGAGGGAAAGGGGGTTGGGCGAGGGAGGAGGAGGGCTAGGACAGAGGGATAGTGGGAAGGGGGCTGGGTCAAAGGGATAGTGGGAGGGGGCTGGGCTTGGCTAATTAAGTATCATATTATTGGTGATTTGGTTGTTCCAATATTAATAGGCATGGACATGAATGAAGATATAAACATGAATGAGAAGGGGCCAGGGAAGAATAAAAGAAATTGGACCGAAGATGAGGATAAAGAGTTAGTTTTTGCATTGTTTGACATGGTTAATGCTGGAACTCATAAGGCTGACAATGGGTTCAATCCAGGCTTTCTTGGAGTGCTTAAATTTGTGTTAAAGCAAAAGTTACCTCAAAGTGGAATTAAAGCTAAGCCATACATTGATTCTAGAATTAAGACAATGAAAAAAGGATTTTCGTGTTTTGTATGATATGCTTAATGGAGTGAATTGCAGTGAATTTGGATGGGATTCATAGAAAAATTTGGTGGTTGGGGAAGATGAAGTTTGGAACGGTTATGTGAAGGTATTATCATTTTAAGAATTATTTGATGTATTCTTATATATCCTTTGAATATAATGCTTTATTTGTCTTATTTATATATTTTTTGTAGACGCACAAGGGTGCAGCTCAGTGGAGGACTATAAGTTTTCTACATTATGAAATGCTTTGCACTAACATTATGAAATGCTTTGCACTATCTTTGGTAAAGATAGTGCTACAGCAAGGGCAGCTGCTACCACTGAAGATACTTTGGATGAGCTGACTAGGAATGAGGAAGATGAAGACATAGAAAATTGTCGAATGAATTTAGAGGAAATTTCTACAGCTTCAATCAATAATGAAGGAACTAGTCAGAAAGGAAAAAGGAGGAGAACCATCGACAATATGGATGGATTTCGAGAAGCAGCCATGATCATAGGCAACAAGATTGATGAAGCTACTGAGAAGTTCAGTCGAGCTATTGGTGCTGATTTGGATATAGCGACGAAGAGAGATAAAATCAATGAAGAACTTCGCAAGCTTCCAAATCTATCAAAGATGGAACGCCATAGAGCTTTGATTGCTATAGGTCATGATCATGAGATGACTGTAGTTTTTTTTACTTTGGAAGATGATGAGAAAGATGACTTTGTGAGAGTTTTGTTAAGTGGAGGTCTTTGATGCACCTAGGTGCATTAATACATTATCTATATTTTATATTTGCTACTCTTTGTTTTAAGCACTATGGATGTTATTTCGGACATGTTGGATGAATGCTAACTTTTAAATGACTTGGTTTAGATAATATATGTGATGTTTAAGTTTAGTAACATGTTACATGGAGATTTTGTTGATGTTTATTGCTATTGTAAATCATGTTTAAGGTATTTTATTACATGGGTATATTGGTCAGTTTATATAAATTTTATTCCATTCCTAGCATCATTCCAGCGTATCAAACACAGGAATCGGAATGAGAATCCTACTACTGGATTGATTCCTCTGTCTAACCAAACGTTGGAATGAGAATTACTATTCCTGCCTCATTCCATTCCAGGCTCATTCCAGCCTTCATTCCATTTTTGTTAAAAATCATTCCAACGAACCAAACGCTATCTAAGTGTTTTTTAACCAGTGGTACAAAATATGGTACAGCCCCATTCACAAGGGTATTTGACATTTCCTCTCGATTTTTTACCATATCAAAATTTCTCCCCTCCCCAAGCTACCTAGAAAACCATTTTTGTCTCACAACCTCAGCCTTGGTAAACTCAATTACTAGGGCAGTGGGGAAAAGGTCATTTCAAGAGATAATATAAAATAAATAATTTTTGCATCTAATTCATATGTTACTCTTATGTAAATAAAGAAGAATTTACATATTCTTCCATTTTCTTTCTTTTAGATATCTAACGTAAAAATTTTTAAACCACTTTATAGTTATATTCTCAATGTTGTGGTGAATCTGTCAACTTTTCTTAAAATAAAATTTGGAGATACACTTATAATGGAATTTATTTTTAGCCACTAAGATTTTCCACCGGTGGCCGCTACTATGGTTTCTACTGCTTTAACGCAGGGATTTCTCAAAAGGCAAACAACTCAGACGATCAAGACTCATATTGATGGCTCCACAGACAAAGGCTCCGTTTCCTGCACTTGGGAAACGAAGACGACGCATGGTGTATGAATTTGTCCACATTGGCGGCGCCGAAAAATTAATAATTTCTATTGCTTTGGAGGTGGCATTTTACACATGGGAAATGCACATCCCAACTGAGGGTGCGCTTGGGTCCAAAAGAGAGAAAAATCATCTATATAAAGATTCCCTCTGTTCTCCTTGATGCAACATATCTTTTAAGTACACATTTGAACAGAGTTCCAATAAGAGGATTCTTACAATATGTGGGGTTATTGGTTTTTCTTTTTTCTCAAAATTCTCAAAATCTGAGGTTTGAGTTTTCACTCCATGGTTATCTTTGGCTTTATAGAGAATATACACGGTTTAGATCTTACAAATGGGGCCCACAGGAATATTTTATATTTAGGGGGTTTGAAATTTTTACAAATATTTCAAAATTCAAGATAGATTAGTAGCTGCAATTGCACATTAAGGCCATTGTGGACCTTCTAATCGTGCTTAATGGTTCTGATATTGATTGTTGGATCTAAAGGGTAGATTTTTTTAAGAAAAAAAAGTAAGTCATGTCTTAGCAATTCTGGATTGTAGAAGTCCTTTTATATATTTTTTTACAATTTTTTTCTTGATCCATGAAGAAGTATGCGACAAAATTTAACCCCACAGCTGTTATATGCCTTCAAAAGAGATTGAACAGTTTTGATTTTCAAAATGGACCATACAAAAATCAAAAAAATCATAAACCAATGGTCTAACTTTTTTTGCAAATATCTCAAAATATATAAGAAGTCAATGATTGATACTTGACCTCCTAGTTGTTTTGACCATTTAAACATGATTAACGATTTAGATATTTGTCAAGGGACCAAAAAAGTACGTTTCCAAACCTTATGCTAGGATCCGAAGTTGTACTGCAGCTTTTCCTCTCTCCGAGCACATGGATTTACACAATCAGATGGATGAGAGTCGAACCTTGAAAATATTTGGAAATGTGGAACTGACGATTCCTTCCAGCGTTTTTCATTGCAAATCAAAATATCAATTTTCTATGCTAGTCAGGAAAAGCACAAGGATTCTTCAGGAAGACGTTTACCAAACTTGTGTTGAGGGAGAAAGGAGAGATAGGAATTGAAAACAAAAGTAAAACCCCGTTTTTTGCATCATGTGTATTCTTGTTACATTCACTAACATAAACAGGACAACCATAACCCAATTTGTTAACCAAGAAACTAACTTAAATTTGAAAACACACCATGAAAAGGAAAACCCTAAATCAACAAAAATAAGAAAACCTATCTTACCCTACATAACGCCACTAGTCCAACCCCTTTGGTGGATGTGCTGAGTCAGCGATGACTTCAACACTCTTCCTCAGCACTGACACCTAGCATTATTGCGCTCAGTTTCCATCAAAACTTGTGAAAAATCTTTCACATTTGCGGTGCTAGTTTCTACTTCTCTTTACAACCATGTGGATGTTTCAAGTAGATTTCTATGTTAACTCCCCCATGATGAAAAGCATCGTTGACTTTCTTTGACTTAAAATTTCACCCTTTGCTAGCAGTGATGCCAAGTTGCACTTGTACGGTCCTGATCTTCCTCATCGGACCAAACATCTTGTCAAAATCTAACTCATACTAATGGCTGAACCCCATTGCTTCCAATAATGCTGTGTAAAGAACTGTGGTCCCACCATAGAGACTTTCTTGGTTGTCTACCCACGTACATCCAACTGTCTTCAAATCATTTGGACATAAAACCATCTCCTATGTTTGATCCTCAATGAAGGGTGCAATTTGATTGCCCCCTTCGATTTGTCACTATAAAGGTGAGCCCAAATTGTAAGTCCTATAAACATGGGCCCCATGGCATAATTTTTAAAGGTGGTACTCATTGTAATTAGTACCATTAGATCTCATGTACAACAATAGTAGAGTGCCGCAAACAATAAATGGTGGATCCTACACTATAAATAGTATGTTTATCTTACTTCCATTCCTTATAGCAAAACTTTTATAATATAACCAAACAAGATTTGTACAATATATCATTAGTAGAATATATAATTTGATATAATGTTGCCAAGCAAATTTTATAAAATATAATATCAGCACAATCCAATCTTAATAGAATATAATCTGAGGCAAAACTTGAATCAACACGAAAACAATGCCAAACGAGCTATATGGGAGCCACATGGGCTTGAGTCTTTGCTTTTGTCGGTTCGACTCTTCATTTTCTTTTCTTATCAAATGCTAACACAGTATCAAGGCCTTTAGCGACAGGACACACTGCACGGAATTCTTTGGTTGGAGAAATCTAGCTATCACTGCATTTGTCACAAGGAGCAAGCGAGCTCAGGGACTATCCATTCTTTTCACCGTCACCTATGTGTTGTTGTGTTATAAAGGGGTGTTCATGGGCTGTGCCAGCCTGAGCCCGATCCGGGCCTAGCTCATCTTGGCCAGGCTTGGATATGTAATTAAGGCGTATTAATAATTGGGCAAGACTTGCATTAAGTAACAAAAAGCCCAAAGCCCGGCTCATGTAAAGAATGTATATAATTTAATTTAATTAGCACAAACAACTACTCATATAGACACAAAATTTTTAAAAATCCCGATTCGGCTGAAGCAACTAGTTAAATGGGTGGGCACGAGCCTAATTTTTATAGCCCATGTTGGGCTTGGTATGGTCCTGGACCAGTATATCTAAAGTTGAACCGGGCTTGGATATTACTTGGACTGGCCCAGCTTGAACAATGAACAACCCGAGATTGTTGTTGACCATGTAAGTGGTTTAGGTGGTGAGAGAAGTAAAACTCTATAGCGTGCTTTCCTATTATACCTATTGGAGATTTTGCATCACTCAAATTGAATGCACTCTCTGTGGTGTCCCAAGATTTTCTAAAGCCCTATTGTAAAATTTTGATCATCTGATAATAATGTGATTAATACATGAAATTATATTAATCATATTATCAATAATCTTAACCAACTTGGGGAGTAACATTTGGAGATATCATGTACAATGGAAGTTAGAAATGCAGAGGTGGTAATGGAATGGGTTTAATTGGAGACTTGGTCCGATTCACTACTTGTTTTTCGTCTTTTTATGTTTGGTATTTAGCCTTTGGGGGCCTGGGAACCTTAGCCCTCCTATGAGGGGAGAAGCTTTGGGTGAGATGGAGAACCCTTTTTTGAGGAAAGAAGACCTCTTATGAAATAACACGTCCAAAAATGCGAAAAGGTGTCCGACGAGGGTTTTTATGAACCAGCACCTCCTGGAAGCTAGTGTTTTTTCCGATCAACTACTGTTTGACATTAGTTTCACAGTAATCTTTCTTGATGTGTTTGGAAGCATGATAGGGGGGGGGGGGGGGGGGGGGGGGGGGGGGATAAGTGGGGGCATAAGTAATTTTTTGTATCCTATTCCACTTATCTTTTGTTTATTTGCATTTTTAATGCCTGAAATTATACTATCCTAATCCCGACGTTACAGTGAATTAATACCTAATATGGGAGGTTAGACAATCCCTAGCTTTGACAAAAAATTGGACTGAATTTATCTCTAGGATAAGTGAAGTCTCATCCCATGCCGGGGGGAGGGAGAACTATATTTTTTAAGCCTTTTTTTATCCCTTGTTCCCATTTATCTGGATGTAACTAAACATCGAATTTGATTTATCTTTGAAATAAATGGAGCTACATTCAATGCAATAATACTATTAGATGGATTTGCATGATATTAACTATCAAATCCTACTAAAAATTAATCCAGTTTTCAAACACATCTATTATGGTTAGGCAGGCAGGAATGGATTGATTTTACGCAATATGAAATAGTTCCACACCTTTTTTTTGTCATTACAGATAGAAGATAGATGAGTGGCCATGGCTGGTCTCCTCCACACAAATATCCTGTCTGCGTGTTCCACATCATCTCTTCGTCTTCGCCTTCCAGCGACAGTGAAGCAGCCAGTTCCCACATATTCCTGCTCCATGACTTCTTCGTCAGACCCCAGTCCCAGTCCCATAGCGCTTCCTCCTCTGCTACAGAGCAATTGGCAGAAACCCCTCCTTCAATTCCCTCATCTGTCCCCATCCCACCGCCAACTCATGCTGGAAATCATCTCTGCCGTCGACTCACGCCTCGGTTCCCAGCTCCTCCCCTCCACCCTTTCTGCCGACGTCGCTTCCTTCCACAGCCCCACTTCCACCTCCCAGGGCGCCCTCGACATCAGATCCGGCTTCCCCAACTCCAAGGTACTTGCAAAACCCAAAAAATCCTAACTTTCTCTGTTCGTGATCTTCCTATGAGGATGTGAATTAAATTGAATTGACTCCAAAAAGTCCAATCTTTCTCTCTTGATGATCTTCCTACGAGGATGTCAATTGAATTGAATTTCTACTGTTCTACTTCTCCAGGTTGATTTCATCCTTGCTTCATGGCTCCACTCCACCCTCCCAACAGGGGCCTCTCTCGATATCGCAACCATTTTCTCCTTCCTCAACCCCACAACTGACGCCCCTCATCTCTCCCTAGAGTTCATCCGCAGCAGCCCCACCTCCCTCGTCCTCCTCCTCGACTTCCTCCCTCGCCGGGACCTCGTCCTCTACCCCCACTACCTCCAAGCCTTCTATGACAACACCCACTTGGACAAACAGAGACAGAGATTAGACAAGGCCTTAGGACCCAAGCTCCGGCCTTTCGTATCGTCGTCTCTCTACATCAGGAGTGTTTTGTCACCCACTGCGATTTCGGTCTGCATTGAGAGCGAGGAGTTGGAGGAAATGCTGGCTGGGGTAGTGGGGGATGTTGTGAAGGAGGTGGTGGGGCTGTGGGTGGAGGAATGCGGGTGCGGTGGCAGAGAGGTTGAGGGGGGTGGAGAGATGGAGAAGGATGTGTTGGTGAGGAGAGATTATCTGATAAAGGCGAAGGCGATAGAGGTGGATCTGTCTTCTAATTTGCCAAGAATGTTTGGTCCTGACGTTGCCAAGAGAGTAGTAGAAGAAATTCAGAAGGCTTTTGGGGTTGCAGGTCGGAATAGCTAGCCATCAATTGCTGTCTTCTAATTCAGTTTGCTGTTCAGTGTAAGTGAAAGAATCATGTCGTTGTCTATTACTATCTGTGTAGATTAATGTGTTATATTCAAGAATTACATGAATCCAGTCTCGTTCTGTTCATGAGAGAGAGAGAGGAATACTGAAGATTATATCATAAATTCCAAGAGAATGGTATACAGGCCAGAAAATATAAATGATTTGAGACATAGCACATGCTACTGCTGTTTACTGCTATGAGGAGAACAATGGAATGAGCTAATACGGATTTTGTATCACCGGCAGAGGAAAAACATAAGACAGAGGTAAACAGAGTAGAGAAGATGTATTAGCCATGCACTATCTCGAATGAAAATATATCATTGTGGCTGCTATTACTGATTATTGAGAAATTAGTTGATGTAATTCTGTTAAACTCTTCTCACACGCTCAGCCATGAAGTCCGGATCCTCGGGCGTAAGTGGTATATATCCCAAATAAGTTTGCTCTTATGTATGCAAATGCAATGAAATTTATTGAATTTTCCATGCACCACATTGGATCCTACATAAAAGGTGAAAGGGACCAACGTACATAAATCATGTGCTCTCATCCCTCAAACAAGTATTAGGGTAGGCTTGTGTAGCACATTTTTTTGCTGCAAAATGGAAATACATTATACATTCCATTTACCAACAAACTTGCTTTTCCCTAGTTTGGTGTAGGCAATTTTTACTTCAAAGAAAATCTACTGTTTTTAGCCTCGTGAAAAAGCATTTTCCATTCAAGGGGTTTAGGAAATGTCGCACATTCCCCGTAAAAGTGGGGACCTACATTTCTCCAAATGTTATACAAATATGCACTTTATACTAAAAGGAAAGCTGCCAAAGCTAGTTGTAATTATCCCCGATTGGCTAGAAAAGGATTAGGGCACGTTTGGTAACAGGTTAGAAATCTGTAGTTTTACGAATTTCTTACTACCTTTAGAAAACAAAAACCCTTATTAAGGATTTTATAGCTAGGGATTTCTCTTGTTTTACATTTTGTTAGAATTATTAAATAACTAAGGATTTTCACAAGCTGTGTGCTGTTTTAATAGAGGTTTTAGCAAAGGTGTTCATGGGATGGGCCAAGCCAAGTTAAGGCATATCCACGCCCTGCTTGACTTTAGAAACACTAGCTCAGGCACTGCCCAAGCCTTATATGGGCCATAAAAGTGAGATTCGAGCCCACCCATTTAATCAATTAGACCTGGCCAATAAGGATTTTTTAAAATCAATTTTGTAGCAATTTTAGTAATTGTTTATACTAGTTAAATCAAATTACATGCATTCCTTATACAGTTCCATCACTTAATCTACACCTGGTTCAATTATGGGCCTGATTATTTAATATACCCTAATTATCTATCCAAGCCCAAGGCAAGCTGGCCCCAGATCGGGCTCGAGTTGGCCCAGCCCATGAGCACCCCAATCTTTCAGGTGAGGAATTAGCCTCTTCTATTCTTTTTTTTATTGAATTAGATGATTTGAAAATCTGATGGGGGCAGAATTATAAAAACTGGAGATTTGATTCTGCTAAAATCATTGGAGATTTGCTAACACCAAATATGGATATTGATAGATACCTTGAAAATCAAGTTTTCTTTCCTCGATGATCTTATTACCAAACATGCCGTTAATGTTCATTACAAGTTTATTTTTAGTTACCTAACTAAGGGGCTACGACCAGGGACACACCCAAGTAGACTTGATATGAAAAAGTAAACAAACTACCCTATAATTATAAAAATTTAATGGTTTTTTTTTTAAAGATTTCCACTCATTTTTTATTATGCCCCCCCCCCCCCCCCCCCCCCCCCCCCCCCAAAGTCGTAGGACCCTGAGAGGTTCACACATGTGCACATACAATGAGGGCAATTCATACATGTAACGAGACACAACTACATGTGTGAGGTGATAGAAACTCACACATACAAGGAGATAAAGGCATAACTTATACATACGAGTTGATGGGAACTCGCATATTTAAGGAGACATAACTCACACATATGAGAATAAAATAACTCAGATCTGCATGGGAGAAAGGCAAGGTTTGAAATGTGAACCTCCAAATAAGAATCCCACTCCTTTCCATTGAGGTAGGGAGCTGTCCTCCATTATAGGTTAATAATATTGAAAGACAAGATTGGAGTGAATCCGCACTCTCACGGCTTTGCCTTGATTGTAAGGGTTATCATAGTCATGCCATGGGGAAGCAAAGGCTACTGTTATTATTATTAGAAGAGATAAATTGCAGATCCATTTATGCTTGATAGATGCAGGGAAAGGCTATCATTTTTTAATAAGAAAATCAGTAAAAAATTGGTTGCTTATTGGGGATATCGAAGGTATTAAAAAGAGTTTTTTGTATATATTTTCTGAAGTTTTAAATATTTGAAAGTAGACCCTGTAGTTTCAATATTTGTAATTAGGCTCCTTGTTTGGCATTTTAATAACTTTCATATCCTCAATTAGGTGGATTTGATGGTCATGAGAACATGTTGTAAAGTTTTTGCTTATTTTGATAATTTTGCCCATCTATTTGTTTATCATTAAGAGAACCCTTCCCTTTCTACGATCATTTGTTTTTATATTATTATTATTATTATTATTATTACTATTATTATTACCTTTTTACGGCTCCTCCTTTCCAACTAAGCTCATAAAGTTACTCATAGTAGGTGGCCGGCTACATTTTCTAATATCACATTAAGATAATTTCATTGTTTTAGTTCTTTCTACAAAATGTTAGTTTTTTTTTTTGTTTTTTTTTTTAATTTATTGTCTCTTCCGCATTCAATTTTTTATGAGAAAGGGAGACTAAAAATATGTTTGAATATCGCTTTCATATGATGCCTCTATCTGTATGTGCAAAATGGTTCTAATGGTTGGAAAGGTGCATCTTGTGAATTTTAGAAAATTTATGCGATCATCTCTCCTTTTGATTGGTTTGTGCATCTTACAAGGAGTCAAATCATACATAGGTCACATAGGGCTAATGGGCAGCACGTCGGTTCCTCCAAATAGGACCCGCAAGCCATAGTATGGATGGTTACGATCACCATTGGCAGTAGAAGTAGCTTGAGACAGAAGAAAATAAATTATGGATGTAATTACATCTGCCCTAAGACCATTGAAGAATTAGGCTGAAAGAAGAGATGAGGTAATTGGCTTCCAATCATTGAATTTGATGTCTTCAGTTAGCATATATTGTAACTAGAACCCACAATCATTTTCAGTTTCATTTTCATGGTTTATTAACCCTGCTCAAATTGATGATAGAAAGGACCAGGCTACTTGATTCATGGATTTACAGTCTTGCACTAGCTTTATCCTAATTTCAAACATTTGAAAAAAGTTTTAAAGGAGCCCCTTTTTAGCTAAAAGGAAAAAAATTTGGATTAAACAAGCCGAGGAGGCAATGATTTAAAAAGGGCCCTACTCTTACGCCAAAATGAAAGTGATCTTTAGCGATGGAAAAATGAGACTAAGGTAGCTTTCAAGGGCAGGAAAAAAAAATGCATTGTTAAAAGGTCTATTTTCACCACTAAAAATCCCTTTTTTTGTAGTGTCTTGAGTTTCCCAATTAAATGAAGGGGCCGGCTTCCCTAAGCTCAGGCTTAGGGTAATGTAAGCTCAAGTGTGTGGTTTACACAGGTGGAGCCCACCCGGGGACCAACGGGGATGGGGATGAGAGGGATTTGAAGGACTCCCTAGGACCCTTTTTTTTTTGTAAAAAATCAGCTTCAACCGCGGTTTCTATCAACTCCATTTGGCCCTAAAAATTTTATGGTCAATAGTCCATTTGGATTAGCGCACAATCGATCCAACGGTCTAGTAAATTTGGATTTGAACAAAAATTAGTGGACACATGGAACTTAGGGGAGTCGTGTTTTTGGTTCATTTGGATGGACAAAGGGTGGGCCCCATGGGCTCGGACTTATGAAATTTCTTATACAAGCTTGAACTTATGAGAACTTTTCCTTTAAATGAATATAAGATTTTTTAGTACAAATAATAATACCAGTAATTCATCGCATATCAATCCGATAATGAGACCTCACTCTATCACTTGCTCTATAATTATCCTTAAATGTAATCAGTTCAAAATATGGTTTGCTCTAGTATTGCACATTGGCACGTGTGGTATTGATAGGGAATAGATTAAAGCTATTAAATAAAAACAGAAAAAAGAAAGGGAGGACTAGGTGACCTGGTTACAGCATTGAGGCAATTTAACCCACCACCACTAGGGCCTAGTATTAAATATTAGAAACTTTAGGAGATACATAAAAACAATAGTTTAAGGGTAAAAGTGTCATTTTGATTAAAAAAATGAGCAAAAACCTTACAATGTGTGCTCAATCTTGTCAAATTCACAAGTTTTGAAATGCCAAAGAAAGAGCCAATTTACAAATATTGAAATCATAGGGGCCTATTTACAATTATTAGATATCTTAGGGGATTATATACAAAAAATTCTATAAAAAATTAAATAGTAAGGATGCATGCATAAAATTGGTTGCCTAGCATTTAATCCACAAAAAATCTTTGGTGCAGTTAGTGGGTGTTTATCTTGCTTTGGAGAGCGTCATGGGTGTATTTTGAGATATGATAGGTTATATTATTTGTTAGATTATGTTTATGCATCATGCTATTATGTCATATCGTTATTTTATTACCTAATTTTTTATGGGCATGTATGTCGCTTATTCTGATTGTATTTAGGTTCTATGCATTTGGTCACACCACATATCCGTATTTTGGGATCATTTAGATACATTTGTATTTTGGATATGTTAGTATATGCATGGGCTCATGTTTCATATAAAACACTATTTTAAGTATTATATCTTTGATTTACAATTGAAATTTAATAGATTTAGTTTATGTTTAATACCATATCTCAAAATATGAATTATACAAGATATTGTTAAGTACAAGTAAAGTACACAGGCTTCTGCAAATGTTTCAAATGGACATGTATTACACGTCAGTCCTTATGCTTGAGTTTTGTGTTTTTCCCCTTGTGGTGGTTCGTACGTGTCTTAGTTTCGTATGAATTGCTATGAGATTACGTATGATGCGCCTTGGAAGTTGCCCGAATCGTAGAATCTTATGCTCGGGGCGTGATAGCATCCCTCACCCTGGTGAGGAAGGATATATGCTAATATTCCTCTCTCTCTCTCTCTCTTTCTCGCTCTCTTTATATATATATATATATATATATATATATATATAAGCTACAAAATGGCGTGGGAGTCTTTGGTGTAAAAACACCCCATTCGTTTGAAAGTAAGCGGCATCCACGTACTCCTTCTCATTCAATGCAAGAGGAAATTTAAATAGTAAACAAGAGACATTTTAGCCATTGTTGAAAATATCTAAATTTCCTCCTTACCCATCATATCCGAAATTTCCTCTGCACCCGTGAAATTCGGAATATGATTACATAACAAAATAGGTGACATGATTTTGTAAGATGCTTCAAAGGATTATTTGGATAAGTCATTAGTAGGGCCATTTATGAAAAATACAATCCATGATTGGTTTGGATTTCATGATCGATTTCGATTTTGATGACTGGGCCCTATAGAAGATTTATCTTAACCTGTTCATATGTTGCAAAAATTGAATAGTGGAATGGAGTCTCAAAATATCCATTTGGATTTTCATGCATGAGTGGGCCTTATGGAATATTTATCATGACCTTTTCATAGGTTCCAAAAATTGAAAATGGCAATGTTGTAACACTTCGATCTTAATTAAGCATGTTTAGCGACAAATTAAGTAAGTGATTATCTAATTACCATAAAATTAGCCTAAATAATGATGTCAAGCATGTCTTTAGGATGGATTTAACTTGTGTTGTCATAGTGAGTCATGTTTAGGTTCTAGATAGGTAGTTGGGTTGAATTTAACCTTAATTAAGGAGATTAAAGCCCTTTTTCGTAATTTTGAAGTACATGGTTTTACCGTATTCATGCATTATATTGACACCATCACATGTGTCTCGTCAAGCTCGTTAACTTTCGTACTTGACTCGAATATGTTTAACTCCATTTGGGTTAGTTAAACCCTCATTTGATTTATAATAGAAATACAATAAACACTATAGGCTTTCTTATATATGTTAGAAAAGTTGATATATATATATATATAAGAGAGCTTACTATACCATCGAGCCTTTTTCTCCTTCCAGTTCTTTTCTTTGCTCTCTACTCCAACATTTTTCTTCTTCTTTCTACCATTATGTTTATGTGCTCAAGGATTGCATGTGTGGTTAGCAGCCTCTAGTATTATCGATATTCCCTTTTTGCACAGTTTCTCTGTATTAAACTCAAGTTTCTACACGAAAGTATCCCTTAAAGCTCTCTCATCACCGAGGAAGGTAAGATCACCTTTCGTTTATTGATCTTTTGAGTTAATATAGTCTAAGAGACTCTCATCTTCAACATGCACTTATCTTCTTCATCATATGCAACATGCATGTCACTGTAGGTTTAAGAAATGGGTTGACTACTCCATTGAGTCAAAATAGAAATAGTGAATTGAATTTATAATATAAGGCAAATATAAGTAAATTTTGGTTCAATGCATGTTAGTATATTATGATTCTTCAAAATTTACTAAATCCTAATGTACATTCAACCCTAATGTTCTTATCTTTCTGGATTTCTCTAAATTCTACCGTATGATGAGGTTTCAATATTGCTGCTGAAGTAAGAGTAAAACAAAGGATGCCTGAAGGGAATATCCTACTAGAAACCAAGTTGGAAGGTTCTGAATTGAAGTGAACCTACGTTGAATTTACTTCAGAAAACTGAAGCTTATGGCTTACAGTTTAGAGAGCTAACATTTTAGTTTTTTTTTACGGCTAAGCTACAGCTAAGCCATAGAATGTGCTACGGTTAAACCGTAGCCAAGCCGTGGCTTAACCGTAAATCAAGCAAGGTTAAGCCATAGGATTAATTATGGTTAAACCGTGAATGCGGAAGAAAAGTCTAAGTAACTACGGCTAAGTTATAAAGCCATGGAATTAGGGTTAGGTAGAAGTTGTTACAGGACCTTGTAGGGCCTTAATTCTTGGATCCTTTTACCTTATTAACCGAGCTAAAGGAATAATTAAACATCAAAAAAGTCTTTAGGGCAGAGACTTATTCATGTTGTGTTGTCCATTTGTTAAGTACCTTCCCATGAGTATTGATTTAAGGGATTTCGATATACATTCCCGACAAAATGTAACACCAACAGGAAACAACCGTGTATTGGTTAGTTTAAAACTACATTATCATGCACGGTTAAAAATAATGGATGACTAGATTAGGGTTAGCTAATAAAATTATCCTGATTCTATTAAATTGAATTGCAAAACATATTGGATTACCGTTATTGTTATTCTAATAAATTCTAAATTGAAATGATCATGTCTAAATTGATTTTATTCGAGTTGTTTCTTGATATACGCTTTATATTGATATTGATAATGAATTGAATGTATACGGTTTGATATTGTTCTCAATAAATGAGTTGTATGATTTACTCAAGTTCAATTATATAAATGACTCAAAATAGTTTGGCTCTACTTAGCCTCAACTTTATGATACCCGATGGGGCTGACTTTGGTGTAGTAACAAAAGATATTGCTGCAGTGTGCCTTTGGAGCTTTTGAACTCTATGCATGAAAAGGCACATTCATACCCTGTCCTAATCGATGGTGTTCTTAACATAAAGATCTCTAAAGGGAGGATATCGCAAATGTAGTAGCCAATTAGCAAAGTATTTCATCTTGTTGATTCTTATAGCATTTTTTATTTAATGCACAATATGCCTAGTGTATTGAATTGACTTTTATTGATCAATTGTCATTGATTTTTTTAGATACAACGCGTATTACCTTAATTATACTTATACTTTGCTGAATAGTCTTATTCATTCATTGTTTATGGTGTTGCAGGTTTAGATCTCGATTTAGTTCTTGCAAAGATTGAGAAGACTTCAGAGGAGGCCTTCGAGCTCCCATCAGGCCTAGGGGCGTGGACAGCAGATACTCTCTGATTGATCCACCACAGAGCGCATCAAGAGTTGTTTAGGCCTTATTTTGGGATGTTAATGCATTTAGGGTTTTATGATTTGCATTAGTTTTATTTTGTCATGCATGATTCATGATCCCTTGTATTTTGAAACTATACAAATCTTTCTTACTATTCATGACCTTTCTTTCCTTTTGTAAAGATATATCTCATTACTACTCTTGTACGTAACATATCATATAGATATCTGTTAATTTAGTGTTATGGTGTATGTTTTTATGAAATGATATAGTCAGGCCTTCGCATATTGAATGTTTGGACAGATGTTCCATTAAAAGCATCTTACACGTGTAAGTAATGTGATTATCCCTTGTATAATACCGCTTAAACTCGGGTCCAGGTGTGTATTACATGGGAGTGCGTGTGTTACTTTTTTGATTTAATTCTAATACTCGAATTCTTAGTAATCAATGTGGACCTCAAGTGCAAGGTCTTGTGTAGTTTTACCTAGTGAGTCCGAGATCGTATCCACAGGGAGCTAATATTTGCATAAAACCCGTCCTAATTGAAAAACTAAAGCTACCCTAATAAAATCTACAAAAATATATACTACTACTTCTGAAAATTAAAATTAAATTACAATTCCAAATCTGAAAAAAAAACCACAAGTTAAATGTAACCTTAAACTCCTAAACTAAACCAGTTCTAAAATTAGAAACTGCAAAACAATAAATTAGATCAAACCACCAATATAAAGGAATAAATAACCATGCACTAAATTAAAAATCAGAAATAAAACATTCACAATTAATGGAAAAAAATAAAAATAAAAATAAAAATAAAAGTTCTAGTTTCTTTTATTTTTGGAAATAAAAAAACTATATTGACATAATTAATAAAAGTTCACAAAAACATTGCACCAAGTGCGTGCTATCACCACACACAAACATACAGTGTTGATTCAAGGTGGGACACCTTGACATCACTAATTGTGTATTTAAAATTAAACGAATTAATACAACCAATAATTCCCCAAAAATAATTAAAATTAGAAAAAGAAAATCTACCCTTACCTTAGATCAAGACATCAAAAAGAGGGGATTTCACGCGCAATCCATGCTCTTATTTTCTTACATCACCAAGGAAGAGTAGATGACATGAGAAGATGATGGATCCAAAAGTGGGCTTGGCCAAACCGCACTTTTGATTGTGATGAGATGGGCATGTGGTGATGAAAAGTATGGAAAAGAAAAAGAAAAGATGGAATGGGTACTAGGTGTATGTTAATGTGAGGGAGAGGAGTTTTTTTTTTTTTTTTTTTTCATGGCTATGTACTTTGAATTATATATAGAAAAGAATGGGTTTGAAACGTATACGAGAGAGATGGAGAAAACAGTGGCGTGGAGGAAAGGAAAAGAAAGTAGACTTGGAATGGTTTATGAACAGTGATGAGTTAGCATGATGGGTGGGCCATGTAAATACTATTTGACTTGGAAACAATATATTTATAATAGAAAGAGAATATGGATGGAGCAGTTGGTGGGATGCTTTCAAATTGGAAAGTGGGTTGCGCGTGAGGTGGTGTGAGAAAAAAAAAAACAGCAACTTGAATGGTTTTTCTCCTTTGAAATTGGCGTGTACTTGGAATATACATGAGAGAGAGAGAAAAAATTGGCATGGAGAGAGGGGAATGGAAACCGATATGGCATGGACCCTAGGCATGTGATGGTAATTTCTTTTCCGATATGGAATTTGTTTGGCTGATATGGGAAGTGGACTGATTTGATTGGAATTCTTTTCTATCTTGATCTTTTTGGCCAACTTATCTCCTTATTTTTCTCCTTACATCTTCCTTTCCTTTTTCAATTTAAATTCTATCTCCAAGAGATAATTTCCAAAAATAATCTTAAGATTGCTACAAATAAAACGGAGTCCACCATGGACGTGAGACGTAGCATGGGATGGCCCATTTTATCTGTGAGTCACATTTCCTCCAATTTATCATTCATTTTCCTCACTTTTTTTTATTTCTTTTCTCTTCTTTCCTCTCTGTTGAATTTTTTCAAAAACAAATTTTCTTTAGCTTCAGGATTTGATGTGGGTCCCTTCTCTTTAATTTTCCTACAAATAAAAGTGATTTTCAATTAATTTAATAATTTTGAATAAAAGTCGTAAATGCACTAATGTGGGCCCAATTTACATAAAATGACACAATAAATTCTCATCATTAATCAAGATTTATCTTCAATTAACTAATGATGATGAGAAATTTTATCATTTCATGTAAAAACATGAATTTGAAAAATCTTCCAAAAATAGAAATCCAAAATAGAAAATTTTATGTTTTTATGGAAAATTAATGATTTTCAATGATTTTTGCAAGAAGATTCTAAAATGAATTTTAAAACCATAAAAAGCATGAATTCCAACTAAATGAAGAGATTTCTAATAAATAAGTCCTTAAAATTTTCAAAAATGAATATAAAATAATGCATTTTTAAGGACTTATCACATAGGCTCTGGTTGTAACAAATGAAGCCTAAAAGCACGTGTAACTACTTCTTTAAATAAGAGAAATGTTAGGAATGTTTGTACCTTTTGGAAGAGGGACAAAAAAAAAAATTGACACTTCCTTAAATGGCTCATGCTTTGTGCAATGTGAGGTTGTATGAACAATGTGAGATGGCATTATTTGGGAGTTTTTAGAGAATTCATATATATATATATATTATATGAATGGGCTTTAATCCCATGAGAAGTTTTTTTCACACACCTATCGTAAAAACTTTTTATGAGATCCACTTGTGGGTCCTATTTGGGGATGAGACCTAGGGGGATGGAAAGATCTATGTGGGACCATCATAAATATCAAGTTTGGCCCTAATTATATATTCATAACTCCTTCATTATGGCCGACAAATCTAGTTCATTTGGATTGGTACACAGTTGACCCAATGGTCCTGTAAATTTAGATTTGATTGAAACTTAGAGGTGTGTGACTATCAGGGGTTTATGTATATTGCAAGATTTGGATTTGGTGATAGATGGGCTTTACCTAGACTTATCACAAAACAGTGGTGAGAACTAGTTCTCATAGAATTATTTTTCTATATATATGGCTTTAATCCTATGAGTAGTGTTCTCACACACATATCATAAGAACTTTTTATGGGGCTCATTTGTGGGTCTCATTCGAGGATGGAACCAAAGGAATGGAAAGATTTATATTGGATAACTCCAAATGTCAAGTTTGACCCTAATCACATGTTCCTTATCCCTTCATCCGTGGCCAACAAATCTAGTGTATTTAGATTGGTGTACAGTCGATCTAATAGTTTAGTAAATTCAGATTTGTTCGAAACTTGGGGCATGTGACTATCGCTGGCACAACCGAGAGGGAGGGAGTCCTGTGTATTACAAGATTTGGATTAAGTGATAGATAGGTCTCACCTAAACTTCTTACAAAATTGTAGTGAGAACTAGTTCTGATAAGATTATTTCATATATATATATATATGAGAATATTCATGTGCATATGTCACTCACCATTTTTTTCATGAGAATTCTAGGTGAGACCCACTGTATGGTCCATCCAAATGGATCACACACATGATTCCATTGAATTTAAAACGTTTACCAATTTTTGGTCAAATCGGAATTTATTGCACAATTGGATTGACTATGCACCCATTCAAATGGAATGAATTTGTGGGTCACGGATGAAGGGTTAGGGACATGTGATTAGTGCCAAATTTGATATGTAAAGTGGGCTTGCATGGATCTTTTCATTTTCCCTAGTTTCATCCCTTAGTGGGGTCCATCATGGGCCCCACCGAGAAATATACACGATCCCTTAGTGAAGAACATATGCATGTAAATATTCTCCATTTTGTATATATTAAAGTTATAAAAATCGAGGCCACATCAACACCCCTATTATTTCTTTTTTTTTTTTTTTCTAGAACGCCACGTAATATTTCTATTACTCCCATCTATCCACCAACTTCCCATATTTTTAACGTCTCAAATCTTTTTTAACCCGATCTCCCTCCATGCCTCGAACTCTGCGAGCTATCTCTTACAGCGATTCGAAGAAGAAGAAGAAACCCATTAATCTCTGCTCGGATTTGAAGACAAAGATCCTTCCACGGCTGAGCTCTGCTGGCTGGGGTTTGATCAGTGAACTCTGCTCACTTTGGTTTCTGTTTCTGAAGAAGAAGACCGTTTGCAGCATGCCGGCAAAATCGAATCAAGAAGAGGACCGGCGATCATCACGGAACCCTCCGTCTGCCAGCACCACCAGCACCGGCGACCGAAAATCCTCGCAGACTTGACTCACTGAAGAAAAGAAACCACCATCGCCACAGAGGTTGGTATAACCCCCTCTATTTTTTTTTTGGATTTCTGTTTCTCGGGTTATCTCTTAGGCTTGGACTTCAGTAACAGCTGTGAAGACTCATCTCTCGTCATCCATCACAGAACGACATCTGTGATAATTGTTCTTTACTTGGCCTGGAATGCTTTCTAGGGTTACCCTTCTCCTCTGTACCTTCATCCTCCTATTCTTCTTGATCCTTCCCTTCTTCTTCACTGTCAGATGCCGTGATATCGGACTCTATAAACGGGAGGTTGGCGTTTCTCGCTCAGATCGGACCAAATCAACCTTCACTCGGACTCTCCCATCTCGCTCACAGCAGATCTGCTGCGATCTCGGACTCTGTAAACAGGAGGCTGGGGTTTCTCGATCAGATCGGACCAAATCGGCCTTCACTCGGACTCTCCCATCTCGCTCACATCAGATCTGGTGCGATCTCGGGCTCTGTAAACGGAAGGCTGGGGTTTCTGCTGCGAACTCTCAAACCAGATTCGGCCGCTGCTCTGATCTACTCTAATCTGCCACCTATGGTCCTTGCGGCATCGACTCGACACCGCCAATTTACAGGTTTCCCCTCTCTCTCTCTTTCCTCACCCATTCATCTTCGACCTATCTCCACTCTCTCCTTCTCCCTCTAACCAAATAAGCACAGATCTAGCCTTACAACAACACATGCATTCAATCAAAGATTGACGCCGCCTCTTTTGCCTGTAGAAGCACCGCTTGGTACAGCAGTCATGGCTTTGTATCCATCACTGCAAATGAGATCCACCTATACACCGAAAGAGGAAAAGATCAAATTAGCCGAACAGAGAGAGAGAGAGAGAGAGAGAGAGAGAGAGAGAGAGAGAGAGAGAGAGAGAGAGATGGAAAGGGGTTTAAAAGATGGCATTTCTCCTTCTCGACCTTGGCCTGCATTTCTCGCAGAGTGGCAGCTTCTTCTTCCATCTCCTTCAATCGCTTGCCAACAGCAACAGCGTAACTGTAAAGCAGGAGAATGACTCGCAGTAATAGATAATAGGTCAAGCTATGTTAATTTAAATTGAGTTTTGTGAGCTCACGTTATCACGTGGTTGCTGTAAAGTGGCTTCCACCCCATTAGACTCATATTATAAGAGAATCCTATAGGCATCCGTCCTTCACCATTTTTTTCGTGAAAATTTTAGGTGAGGCCCATCTATCATTCAATCCAAATCTTGCGACACACATGGGACCCCATGATAGCAACTCACCTCAACTTTTGATCAGATCCGGATTTATTGGACCGTTGGATCGACTATATACCAATCCGAACAGAATGAATTTGTGAGCAATGGATGAAGGGGTTACGAATATGTGATTGTAATCAAATTTGATATGTAGGATGCATTCACATAGATCTTTCCAACCCTCCCAGTTTCATCCCTTGGTGGGGGTCCATAGTGGGTCCCACTAAAGAGTGTGCACGAAAAGTCCATAAGAGATGTATGCACAGGAAAAAGCACTCATATTTTATATATATATATATATAAATCATGTGGAGGGAGGATTTGTTATTTTGTTTCCACCATACTCAGTGGGACCCCCTCAACTTAAGTAGAGTACAGTGCAAAAGAAACCAGAGACATGGGACATGTTTTGGCCTTTTCAGATAGGGAGGTGAGGAGATGACAGAGCGACAACCTTGACTGGTATTGGTTTGATTGATGGCTGGCGGTATTGGTTGATGGTTTTGGAGTATTGGCAACGGATTCCTTTGGCCCATAGAAAACCTGGTAAATTTAAATCTGATGTCCATCGTTCTCCTTCCTTTTATGGCTGCGGTGAAATTTGATGGTGATTTTTGTCTTATTTTTTATCCAGCCAATGGAGCTGGATCTCAAAAAGGAGCCCATACATGCATTAAAAAATGCCCACACATGTGATAAAAAAATCTCACACATGCAAAAATTGAAACCCAAACATCTGAAAAAGGAAACTTAAAAGTTCAAAAAACAGTGGCATATCTACTATTCAAGTAATCACGTGATTCTATAGGCAGATTACTGCGACCCATCGCAGTGGTTTTCATTTCATCTGCAAACATGTTAAGAACACAGATTGGGATTTTTTTTTTCTGATTTTCGAATTTCCGGTTTTGCAAATAGCCATCATGGTTGGTTTTTCTTTGTGCATGATGATCATCATCTTGATCTGTGGGTGGCCCACTTTAATTTTGGCTCAGTCTTATCCATTTTGTTGGTATGTGAGTTTTGGGTGATTTTTTATTGGCAAAGATGATTGTAGAAGAACAGAGAATGATGGATTGTAACGGGTACATTTTCTTCCATGGATTTGAGAGGGGGGGGGGGGGGGGGGGGGGGGGGGTTGTTTTTTTTTTTTCTTTTGTAGTCAATGCACTAATTGTAATAGATCCAAAAAGGGATGTAGTAGAGGTATAATTTTTTTTTCTATTGTATTTTGTTATAGATTTTTTTGTTATAATTTTTTCTATTTTATTTTGTTATTTTTATTGTAGTAGAAGTTTACACTTGAAATTTCTTTTTTCTTTGGTCTTTTTTAATGATTCATGGATTTCTTTCATTTTATTCTTTCCTTTAATTTCTATTATTAAATATGTGGCATTCTTTTAATCATATTTCCTTTTTATATCTCACATATTATTTTGTACTTTTTCATTTTATTTTAATATTTTTTTCTTTTCTCACCTCGGCCTCACGGTGCCACATTAACATCAAGTTTTGTCCTCATCATACCAAGTCATGGTGGCCCTCTCTATAAGGATCTCATGCATAAGTTAATTATGATATTTATCATAAGTAACTTATGTACAACTTATTTGATTTTTACATTTATTTTCATTCTAATTTATAGATTTATTAATTATCTTTTTTCTTAAATTATAAATTTAAAAAATGAGAATTATAAACTAGAATTTTATTTATAGATTGTTTAAGTTTTATTATTCGTCTTCTTTATATTTTGTTAAATAAAATTTAAGAATAATTAATAACATAGTTGTTTTCGTTTTAATATTATCCTTCTCAATAATATGCATAAAAATTTAATATATTTTATAAATTTTGGGCACGGACTTAGTATATATATATGTATGAGATCAAATCTCTTGGCCATGGTGCTGATGCAATCATGATGTCAGACACTAACATCACTCACGACACACCTGCTGCTGTTGCTGGCTGGGCTTGAGGGTTTTTGAAACATGTGAGATCGGAACGGACCTCAAAATGGACCTGGAAACTAACTGCTTATGGACTGCTGGACTAGGCCTCATATCAGGTTGGGTGAGGCCTGGCCCAAACTTGACCTGGCGTAGGAACTCAGGCCCAAAGCCCTCTTCTTCTTTTCCCGTTTCTGTTTTTGCAACCAGGGACGGTTCCACTGTCCTTAGCTGATCGGTGCTAGCTGCTGTCAAACGGACTGTAACGCGAAATGGTCGCCGACGGCCGGATTCCGGTCTTCTCTGGCGGGGACGGCAACTACTGTTACTAAAAATCAGATCCTCTCTTTAATTCTCCAGCAGTGGCCACCGAGTGCGGTGGTGGTTCGGGTTGAGAACGAGGGCAAGGCGGCGGCGGCAGTGACTCCCTTTTTTTTTTTTTTTTTTTTATTCATTATCCTCTGCAATAGAGAATCAAAGCATCACCCCTCGCCTGCGTGTTTTCCGGCAACAGTTACTCCGGATCCTCTGTTCTGCCTTTGCACTGTAATGGCCCACCTTGATAATGAGATGTCTGTGAACTGCGCTGAACACAGCCCATTTTCGAGATCAAGAAACAAATCTCCTCCTTCGACCCCGATCCGACTAGATTCGTCGATCATACATCCACGAGTCCGGATCTTCTTCATAAAACCGAGAGAGACACCAACTTCTTTTTGTTTTATTATTATTATTATTTTTTTGGAAGACTTGAACCAAGGCTCTCTCTCACTCTCCTGTGTCATGCACCAATAGAAAAAAGGACAAAAGCCTCCTTTTTCTTTCTTTTTCTCTCTCTTCACTCACCCAGAAGGATCAAACACACCAACAGCACGTTTGGCAAACCGCGTTTCGGCATAAAGCCATCTAGTTTTCTATGAAAGCATAGAAAGCCCACGTTTGGCAAAGGCGTGGAATGCGGAATGAAGTATCATTCTGCGTTCCACGCATCAGCGGAAAGGGGGAGGGTCGTAACCAGCCCCGCCCCCGCAAGACCCAAGGCACTGCTACAATGCTCGAACGATGTCACTGTGTTTAGTGAAGATCTGAAATTTGTAGGTCCCATGCATAAAATTGGAACTGTTGAGGTTGTTCTCCATCCAAAAAATGGTTTCAGTACCAAATTTCAACTGTTGAATCACCTTATATATTGAAATCTGATAAAAAAAAAAGTAATCAGTGCTGCTATTGCAAATTTGGATTTCGTAGGCCCTTTTTGAAAATTCAGACCATTAACTCTTATCTAGAGGCGAAAAACAGTCATAGGACCAAATTTCAAGACGTTGGGTCATGTGGATTATGATATATTGGCTAAAACATTCAAAGCTATTGATTTCTTAAAGGTTTCTTCCTTAGAAATCCTTACTTCTCCTAAACCTGTTTTTTTTAGAGGGATTATGACATGATTCTAAGCTTCAAGAAGATTTTTTACAACCATAGACCATTGTCAAATGTACCCCAAGTGTCCCGCAGAGAACATGAATACCTACCACTCAGCACAGGCTCTGCGTGGATAACACCCTCATAGATCTCCCCTCCGTCGATGGTGCGACCATTAAGTGATCTCCACCTTTGTCAAGAATATAAGAATCTCAAACTCTCTTTGAACTCCTCGCGTCGGAACCACGTATTTGAACCTCACTCTTTTGTTGCAGATACCAAGGATGCGACCTATGAAGCACGGGTACCAATATGGATATTTATATGTGTATGATATGGGTACATCGATACAGTAAAATTATAAAAAAAGATAAGATATGGGTACGGTTGGGGTACATCCATTAAAAATCATATTCTTTAAAATTTTGATATAATATATTAATAATTAAAATAGGTTGGAATTATTAAATGCAATAAGCCAACAATTACTTAATAGCATTACAAATTCAATTTAATGAAAAAAAATAGCACCAGCAATTTTATTTTCTATATTTCATAATCCAGCATTCCTTTTTTTTACTCATTTCCATTTTCTTTTTTTTGTTTTTTTCTACTAGAGACGAGTGGATTGGAGATAAGTTAGGGCTAAAGGCATTTTCCTTTTAAGTTTTATATTTTTAGCCATTTCAAACTCTTATAAAAGTTTTTACTTAAAAAAAACTCTTACAAAAGTACCGAGAATGTACCCATATACATACCAATTTTTACTTACAAACGTACTCATCCCGTATCAACAAAGTCAAAATATACCAGGTATGTTTTGATCGTACCCAATATATTTTTGTCGTACCCATACCTGTACCCATATTGGGTACATACCCAATACGGGTACTTGTGCATTTTGAAAATACCCATGCTTCATAAGATGTAACCATCACATATAAATTTTACGTGGTTCAGTAAGATTATTTACTATGCTAATTTCACAATCTCTATCCATAAGTCTCAATGTTACTCTCTCAATCCTCATGCCATATGTGAAAGCCCCAGCAGAAAGACCAAAATACCTATGACCCTAAAGTTGATCATTGGCTAACCTAATGACCTTATCCGATTAAACCAAAATACAAGACATAAACCGAACAACGACCCCATTTATCAATCATGCAAATCAAATATGTAAATGAAGCTTAATAACTAGTAGGATTTATGTTGGGTTACTAGATTTGAATAGTAAGAATGGACTAGCTGGTCCATTTATTAATCACGTAAGAACTCTCAACACAACCATGTTTGATTTAGTTGGCTAATAAAATATTTATTTCTCATTTGGATGTGGGTAAGGATTTGTAACGCCCTATCTTATAAGGGCAAATTGATTTGGGTGAAGCGCTGCACTTAAGGTAAGTATAAGGGTGCATATTCTCTACATGTATAGTTGATTTATTGATTCTTATTGAGATCCTTGCATATACTAAATTACAGCTCTTTATTCTTCTATTAAGATTGTGTAAAATAGATTTAAATTATTGATGATTGGGTTGTTGAATGAATGTTACAAATAATTGGTATTGAGACCCTAAAATGTAGTATGATGGGTCCTTTTTGTGTTTCATTTCAAGGGAAGTAGAATGAATCTGAAAAGGAATTCAGTTTGTAACTGAATCTCCCGGAGCAGAGTGTCGGTCCTAAAGCCCAATCTGTCGGACTGCGGTTCTGAGAGGTGTCCGATCGGTTGGATTGTGGTTCTCAGAGGTGTCCAATCGGTCGGACACCCCATCCAATTGGTCGGATAATAGAACCCTGTATTGGACAATTAACTTTAGAATTTAGTTCAATGGCTAACCATAGGGCTTTAAAACCAACCTTACCTTAGAATCTTAAGCATAACCAAGACCATTTAAGGCCTTAGAAGTGGAACCTTTACCTTGAACAAATTAGCCCAATGGTAATAATATACTAAGAAGGAAGAGTGTTGAGCTATCACTCAATCACTCTTGACTTTTGGTTGTTTCCTGATGTCACGTCATAGGTGTTGGCATAAGAAGTGGTGTCCATTACCCATACAATGTAACACTAAAATTTTGGTAACATATTGACACTGGACGTTTTATGAATACGCCGTATTGAATGACTAAGGAAACGCAGAATGTCTTAGCATATGGTTGACTAGTAAATTTCCTTGATAACCCGTTAATCCGAATGTATTCATATTATTAAGTAAACCTTGTCTTTAACATGATTTAATCATATACCCATTTCTCCTAGCGAACCTTGAGGCAAATCGGAAATGGAGCTTCTACTGAGCGTGAGCTCGTGAGCCAAGATAGGTGTAGCTAAGGTAGAGAGGGTTCGAGCTCTGGTAGCTCAATTACGTATGTATTATTGATTATCCGTTACTTCGTTTAATTCTGATTTTATGATTGGTAACAATCCCTAAGACTGATATATGTTTTTGTATGAGTACCAGTTGATCGCTATGTATGATAAGTATGAATTCGAATTCGATTCAGTCTTGGTACATTGAGTCGGAGCCACTTAGCTTGTACCCATAGGAGGTTCGACGAGACTAAATGAGGGTATTCCATATGTTATTTACTACAGTAGTTATATGAAGAGTTGGTTGAATCTTTTTGGGTAGCTAGACGGTCTTGGCCCGATCGCTAGTGATTTTCCACAGTATGATATGCTCTCTTTTAGGGAGAAGATAGCCACGTGGATGCCAATTAGTATGATGTTGTTTTTCCTCTATGATTCTTTATTCATGCTAATTATTTACATGCACAATCTGCCTAGTTTCCAAATTTGCTCTCTTTTAATCCTTATGTAGTTTAATTTCAATTGTTACATCATGATATGCTTATGTATTATTATATTTGTTTAACTGTCGTGTTAACAGTGCTACCCTTAGTGTTATAGGTACGGAATCTAGTACCAATACGATAGTCGAAGTGCTCCCAGAGGAAACCACAGCGGTACCTCGGGACGTGGATGAGTGGAACGAGGAGAATGTATTTTATTAGTCATCCTTCACATCGCGTAACAGGGTTCTTTGGGTTGTTGTGTAGTCTTAGATTGGAATGTAGTTGGACTGATCATTTGCATTTTGATCATGGAACTTTTGTATCATGTGCACGTGGTTGGAAAACTAAAAGACTTTTGTTATATTAATGGAATTATCGAATATCTTATTAGTGCCTATGATATGTACAAGAGAGTTCTCCAGGTTTCTGCTTAAATTAGAAATGATTGATACGTGTATACGGACACGTACTTGTAGAATCATCCTTGTGGCAGTTCGTATGTGTCTTGAAATGGCACGAATTGTCACGGGTTACGAATGCCATACCTTAGGGTCCATTATTAATCCCCAATTCTCGGGTTCGGGGCGTGACAATTATGTTTCTCCATTTCGTTCTATTTTGAGTCAAATCTTTAGATAAGTTAAACTTCTTTAAATCGGATTCAATGATCTCCATCAATGTTTTCTTCAGCCTACCTTTACCTCTTGATCTGCCATTTACCATATAGCTAAACTTTTTTTCATCGGTGCAATTAATGGCCTACGTTTAACATACCAAAACCATCTTAAACGGATTTCTCTAATCTTATCCCCTATTGGTGCTACTCCAAAATGCTCTCAAAAGTGTTCATTTCTAATTTTATCTTTCTTAGTTTTCCCACACATCTACCTAAGCATTCTCGTCTCCGCTACATCCATCTTATATATATGCGTCTTCTTAATTGGCCAACATTTTACTCTATAAGTTATAGCTGGTCTAACTACTGTCCTATATAATTTGCCTTTCAATTTTGTTGGCATTCGTTTGTCACAAAGCATTCCAAAAGCTAGTCTCCACTTCAACTATCCAGCTTTTATCATATGCTCTACATCTTTGTCAATCTCCCCATCCTTACTAATCATCGAGCCTAGGTACCAAAAAGAATCTCTACGTGGTATCTCATGGGTTTCAATTTTGATAGTGGTTTTAACATTTTGTATATGTCTACCGAAGTTACACTCCATATATTCTTTCTTTGTACGACTTATTTTGAAGCCTTTAGATTTTAATACCCCCCACCATCTCTCGAGTTTTGCATTTACACCATCTCTTGTTTCATCCACCAATGCTATATCATTTGCAAACAATACATACCATGGTACTTCTTTTTGAATATGTACAGTTAACTCATCCATAATTAATGTAAAGAGAAAAAGGCTTATGGCTGGTCCTTGATGCAAACGTATAGTCACAGGAAATTCACCAGTTTTTCCACTGTGGTTCTCACATTTATTACTACTCTTCATACATATCCTTAAAAAATTCAATATAACCACTAGGGACAATCCTTTTCTCCAAAACCTACCAAATTAAATCCCTCGATACCCTATCATAGGCTTTTTCTAAATCGATAAATATCATCTGTAGATTTTTCTTCTTTGCTCGATATTTTTTCATTAATTGCCTAAATTAAAAGATAGCTTCCTTAGTTGACCTTCCTGACATAAAACCAAATTGATTTTCAGCGATCTTGGTCTTCCGTCTCAATCTTTGCTCTATTATTCTCTCCTATAACTTCATAGTGTGACTCATAAGTTTAATCCCTCGATGGTTGGTACAATTTTATATATCTTCCTGATTTTTATATATAGATACTACAATGCTTCTTCTCCATTTATCTGATATTTGCTTTGTTATAAGTATCTTATTGAATAGTTTACATAACCAACTTACTCCAACTTCTCTTAAGTATTTCCATACCTCTATTGGAATATCATCTGGTCTTGTAGCATTTCCTGTCTTTCATCTGGTCTTGTAGCCTTTCCTGTCTTCATTCGCTTTAATGCTTCATTCATTTCCACCCCTTTAATTTTACGGAGAAAAAGTATGTTTTGATAATGAAGTATCCTCCTTAGCTTGTATATCCCCCATATGTTCTTCATTTAAAAGTTTTGTTAAAATATGCCTTCCACCTTTTTTTTTAATATTGTTGTCCTTTACCAGAATATTTTTCTCATTGTCCTTGATACATTTGACATGATCTAAGTCCCTACTTTTTTTTCTTTTATTCTTGCGAGCTTAAAAAATATCCTTCTTCCTTTTCTTGTTCCCAACTTATTATAGAGGTCATTATATGCTTTGAATTTTGCACTACTTACTACTTTTTTCACTTTTTTCTTTGCCTTCTTATACAGCTCAAAATTTTCTATACTCTTAGTCCCCTGCCAAACTTTATAACAATGTCTTTTCTCTCGAATAACTTCCTGAACCTCCACACTCCACCACCATGTTTTTTTATTAATATATCTCATTCCTTTGGATTCTCCAAATACCTCATTTGCAACCTTTCTAATGTAATTAGCTATTTGATTCCACATTATTGTAGTTTCTCCTTCAAGATTCTATTCTTTCTTTTAATCATTTTGTCGTTAAATGTATTTGCTCTTTCCCCTTTCAAAGCTCTCCACGTTGTTTTAGAGTCCATTTTGTTTACTACCATTCTCTTTCTACTTCTAATGTAAATATTTAAAACTCCGAGCCTATGTTGCATGATCAAACTCTCTCTTGGGATAATCTTGCAATCTTTATAAGCCAATTGGTTCTGTTTTCTAACTAGAAAAAAGTCTATCTAACTCCAATTACTCTCACTTTTATAAGTAATTAAATGCTCATCTCTCTTTTTAAAGTAAGTATTTGCTACTACAAGATCAAATACCACTACAAAGTCCAATATAGTGTTTCCGAATTCATTCTTTTTTCCAAATCTTTGCCCTCCATGCACTCTCTCATTTCCTTGATTGTCTCTTCCTATATACCCGTTTAAATCCCCTCTAAGGAAAATCTTATCACTATGTGGAATTTTTCACATTAAATCATCCATCTCCTCCCAAAATTGTCTTTTCACTTTCCTCTAGTCCTACTTGGAGAGCATATGCACTTATGATATGGATTATATTTTCTTCTAGCACTAGTTTAATTACTATAATTCTATCACCAAACCTTTTTACTTCAACAATTTTCTCTTTCAAATCCTTATTTACAACTATATCCACTTTATTTCTTGTATTATTTTTTTTTTGCATAGGAAAGCTTATACCCATCCGTGAGCTCCCTAGCTTTATTCTCTTTTCACCTTGTCTCCTGTATACGAGCCACACTAATTCTTTTCACTTTCATAAATGTACCTCATTGGAGTTTTACAAAGTGTCACGTTTATATTTCTAATTGGATGGAATGAAAAAAGCGTTGGGATATGGAATATGTCGGGGCGTTGTATAGCCTTGCTCTCTCTATATGTATAAAGGTGAATATTACTATGCATCTTTTCCTCACCATGTGATGTGAGATAATGACGTAGCTCTCCCTTTTTACATATAAAAATCTCACTTTTTCATAATGCCATGAAATAACTTTTTCATTTTTGTGCATGAATCTTTCAAAAATATGCATTTTTCCCTTGTCACATGGTGAGAAAAGGATGCATAGTAATATTTTCTATATATATATATACACATACACAATAGTATTCAGGTGAAAATTGTTCTCATCTACTTTCTGTGAGAACTTTTTATGGGATTCACTTGTGGGTCCCATTTGGGGATGGGACTAAGGGGATAGAAATATCCATCTGGGACCACCCTACATATCAAGTTTGACCCTAATTACATACCCCTAAGCCCTTCATCCATGGCCCATAAATCCATTCCATTCGAACTGGTGTACAATCGATCCAATGGTCTAATAAATTCAGATCTGATTAAAACTTTGGGCGTGTGGTAATTAGGGGGTCCCCTATGTATTGCAAGGTTGGATTGGGTGGTAAATGGGCCCCACCTAGAGTTCTCACGAGAATAACGGTGAGTGACATATGCATATGAATATTGTTATTCAAGTGAGAACAGTTCTCACAATTTTTTTTATGAGAACTCTAGGTGGTACCCACTGTTTGATCCATCCAAATAGACCACAACACAACCCCTTGAATTACACATGTCTACTAGTTTTCAGTTAAATCCGAATTTACTAGACCGTTGGATCGATTGTGCACCAATCCGAATATTGTACCAACAATTTTATAAAAAACAATATACAATTTGAGGTGTATAATATCACATGACTTTAAAATATTGTACCAATAGTTCTATAAAAAATGTTTGGACTCCGATAATTCATGGGCGAATGCCAAGTCTAAAGGTATGATTAATATAAAAAATTAAAAATTAGCTCACAATAGTAGCAGTTTAATATATATATATATGACAATATTGTTTTCAATTCTTTTGTTGCTAAGTTGGTAAAAAACATAAGTGAGAGTACATGAATTCAAGTTAGAAAGGGCCAAAGAAAAAAAAACAAAAAAACAAAGAAAAACAAATCAATAAAATGAGAATTGTTTCCTCCCCGCCATCTGGAGGGATTTCATTCACCACATGTGGGGTTTGATTGGGTGAAACATCACTTTCTTTGTTTTTATTGGCGATCTTAAAGCATTTTCCAGCTAAACGCTATTTTAAGAGTGCTGCTATTTAAACACAGGAAATTTCTCTCTTGAGTCAAAATTTTTTTTTTTAAATTTCCAAAATACCCTATACACATCTCTCTTCTTCCCTCCATCTCCTCCCCCTTTCCCTCCGGCCGGCGGGAAGGGAGTTTTCCCTCCCTCTCTCTCTTCCCCTCCCTCGTCCTCTTCCTATTCCTCTTTCTCTCCTCTACCACCCTCTTTCTCCTCCTTCCTCTCCTCTCCAAACCTCTTCCTCTCCTCCCTCTTCTCTCCTCTCCCTTTTCCTCTCCTCTCCTCTTCACTGGACCCCTCCCCCTCTTCCTCTACTCTCCCTCCTTCCTCCTTCTTCCTCTCTCTTCCTCTCCCTTTCCTCTCCTCTTCTCTCTTGTACGCACTATTTGACCCTACGAGGCTGAACATCAGTGTGTGATGTTCAGCCTCGTAAGGTTGAACAGTGCGGTGAGGAGAGGAGAGGATGAGAGGAAAAGGGAGAGGAAGAGGGAGGAGAGGAGGGTAAAAGGGAGAGGAAGAGGGAGGGAGAGGAATAGAAGAATGAAGGAGAGGAGAGGAAGAGGAGGAGTAAGAGGAAGAGAGAGCAGAGGAAGGAGGGAAAGGAGAGGAAAATGAGGAAGAGGGAGGGAGAGGCGAGGAAGAGGACTAGGAGGAATAAGAAGAGGGAGAGGAGAGGAAAGGGAGAGAAAGAGGGAGGAAGAAGGAGGAAGGAGGGAGAGCAAAGGAAGATGGGGAGGGGTCCAGTGAAGAGGAGAGGAGAGGAAAAGGGAGAGGAGAGGAGAGGGGGAGAGAAAGAGGGAGGAGAGGAAGAGGGTTGGAGAGGAGAGGAAGGAGGAGAAAGAGGGTGGGAGAGGAGAGAAAGAGGAATAGGAAGAGGAAGAGGGAGGGGAAGAGAGAGAGGGAGGGAGAGCTCCTTTCCTGCTGGCCGAAGGGAAGGGGGGAAGAGATGGAGGGAAGAAGAGAGATGTGTATGGGGGTATGTTGGAAATTTAAAAAAAAAATTTTTTTGACTCAAGAGAGAAATTTCCTATGTTTAAATAGCAGCACTCTTACCTTAGAAAAGGTCAGCCACAAAAGTCCCTGTGCAGTAATTTGAGTATTAGAGATCCTTATCATATATTCGAGCACCACCACGCTCTGCATCTACCTGTACAGGTTGTTTCCATGTATATCTCTAGCAATGGCAGACTTCGGAGTACTAGATAAAGCTGCAATGGCAAAATCATTGTCGTCCATTCTCACCTAACTTCTGAAATTCTTCCTCTACACGTACGTCCCACATGGTGTTGGGCCCCCCAAATGCCATCTGTAGCGATTGCTACATCTGATGCTGTCGTTGCCATTCCAACAAGGTGTGATCCGGAGGTGCCCTATACTCATGATAAGGAAAATTAATTTTTGCACGGGTCCCATGGAACTCTATGGCCTTCTTATCATAAGCTCGAGCAGCTTCCTCAGCTGTATCGAAGGTCCCCAGCCACACCCTCGCTTTCTTCTCTGGATCTTGGATCTCGGCCGCCCATCTACCTGATGGCCGTTGTCGAACACCTCTATAGTTTCTTCTCTTCTTCTCCTCCTCTTCGTTATTCTCGTATGGTGGGGAGAACAGGTTGCAGCCCAAGCAGTCTTCAATCCCCAGGCCGCAAGTCGAACATGGGTCCTCGCTCACATTCAGGAAAATCATGGAAACACTAGTTTTTGGAGTAGAAGGAGTGTCTCCCATGCCATGTAAAGGCATTGTAACATCAGGGACGGTACTGCCCACCGCATACCCATTGAAGAGCACGTATTTGTCAGTAGATAGAATGATAGCATTCTCTTCTTCTGGGGCGATGCCGGTCCTGAGACCAACTCCTTCCTCTCTAATGATCCTTTTGTTCACGGCTAATTTGGAAGTTCTTTTTTGGTTCTCCATTGTTATTCTGTAATCTACACTCTCGTCACCTTTTTCTTTCCTCTGATTGTATGGGTTTTGAACTTCATGTACATGTATATATAATCTTTAGGTGGGGGTGCGGCGAGGGTGGTCAATGCAGGACATGCATTTCTCGGAATTGTGCTTGTCGGAGCAGGAGTTCTAGGAGGTGGCGGTGTACTAGTCGTTTTGTGAAAATTTTAGAATGGATGTGGTCGCTGTGCAAGGGTCGTTATCGTTTCGGCCTTATAGAGCTCGCGTTACTCGCAAAGGCATATGGATGGTGAATCCAGATGTTTTGAGGCTGTAACTCGATCAAAGAACTCCCAGAGTCAAACACGACAGTTGCACCGCACATATGGTTACTTAACTGTAGTTAAATGTGGTGTGCTTAAATTTTGCATCAATCCGAGTTTGTTTCATTGTTGGGTCGATAGTGTGATGAGTAATGCAATTAGCACAATCTCATGCATATTCATTATCACCTCTTTCATTAAATAAGCAATCTAACGGTGGAATGACATGACATTTGAGGAGACCCCAAGTAGCAAGAGGATATTTGTTTTGAATGACTTGGATTTCAACAACTGGCCTCTAGAATTCTATTCCTTCAACTCAGGATTTGTTTGGGTTAAAGCCTCAGAGGATTCATATCCCATCAATTGGTTTGGTGTGTTGGAGGATGGCTCTAATACCTACATAGTTACAATTTCTATAAATACAGATTGCAAGGAGAATAAGAAGAACAAACTTTATAAATTTTACACAATTACACTATTACAATGTTTACAAGTAATACACACTAATACACACCTATAAGGCTTACTGGCCACACACAAATTATATAATGACACCTTAACCCTCATACCTCTTACAAGAGGAGATGCACTGCACTTTCACTTAAGAGCCCTCACTACACCTCACTGTACTTGTGCTCAACTCTCTTATGGTTTACTTGTCTGATTCTTCACTTATACCCAAATGGCCTAAGGGCTCCTCTATTTATAGTTGCTTCGAAAGGATGGTTGGTGGTGCATGTGGTGTCCAAGTGGGACATGTTGATAATTCACCACCGTTTATCATTTCGGTTTTGAAGCCTCCAGAGAGTGTGAGTCGGTGGATGTGGCTTCTGGGACTTACTAGAGAATGGTGATGTGTTTGAGGCAGTGGAGATAGAGCTTCTAGAGTATCGGGAGTCTTGGAGATAATAAGTCCATGTAGTCAATGTTTAACCGACATTACTCCCCTTCAAACACTAATCTCATTCTTTTGAAATCGAAACTATCTTCATGCCAAGCTTTTCTCTCAGTTTTGTGAATGTATCTGATGGCAAGGCCTTGGTGAAGATATCTGACATTTGTTCTGTAGTACTACAGTACTCTAACTTTACTGTTTGATACTTTACATGATCCCTTATGAAGTGAAATATAATGTCAATGCGCTTGCTCCTTCCATGTTGTATTGGATTTTTAGCGAGTTTGATAGCAGACTTGTTATCCATATATATATATATATTTGTGGATTCATCTTGCGGATGATCGAATTCATCAAGGAGGTTTGCAACCATATTGCTTTGCAGACTGCTGCTTATGCTACGACGTACTCAACTTCATATGTAGATAAGGCCACAATACTTTGCTTTTTCGATACCCATGTGAAAACTACCGATCCAAGATAGAACACATATCCTATTGTACTTTTTCTTTCATCTTGATCACCTCCCCAATCACTATCTGAATATCCATATAATTTTACTTTATTACAATAGCTATAGAAAAGACCCATATCTAGAGTACCTTTGATGCACTTGAAGATTCTTTTGGCTACAGCCCAATGAGACTCCTTTGGTGTTTCCATATATCGGCTTAAAAGTTTGACATCATAAATAACGTCTAGCCCTATGATAGTAAGATATCTTAGGCTTCCAATCAAGCTTTTGAATAGTGTCAGATTAACATCTCTTCTTTTTCCTTCTTTTGTCAATCTCAAGCCTATTACTACATGCGTGCTTACAGCATTGCAGTTGCTCATTCTAAATTTCTCAAGGATTTTTTTTGTATATTTTTTCTGTGAGATGAGAATGTCATCCGACTGTTGCTTGATCTCTATACCAAGAAAGAAAGACATTAGTCCATAGTCGATCATTTCGAATTCCTTAAATATAGCATGCTTGAATTCTTTGAACATTTGTAAACTATTCCCAGTGAATAGTAAATTATCTACATAGAGGCATGCTATGAGTATTTCTCCATAAGCATTTCTCTTCATATAGACTGCATGCTTATATGGGCATGTGGAGAAGTCATTATTTTGTGGATAGTTGTCTATGCAAGCATTCCATGCTCATCGGGCTTGCTTTAGCCCATATAAAGCTTTCTTTAAGTGATATACTTTTTGCTCCTCTTCTTCTACTATAAAGCCTTCGGGCTGTTCTACATATACTTCTTCATCAAGCATGCTATTTAAGAATGCTGATTTAACATCTAGTTGATAGATTTTCAACTATGATGTGCTGTTAGAAAGATTAGCATTCTTACCGTATCAAGTCGAGTGACAGGAGTAAAAACTTCTTCATAGTCCACACTATACTTCTGTTTATGACCTTTAGCTACGAGCCGCACTTTGTATCGATCGATTTCTCCATCAGCTGTGCACTTGATTTTGTACACTCACTTGACTCCAATAACTTTTTGGCCTGGAGGGAGTATAGTAAGCTCCCATGTGTCGTTCTTTTCAATGGCATGAGTCTCTTCTTCCATTGCTATTCTCCAATGATTTTTTTTAACTTCTTCTTCAAAGTTAAGAGGCTCGTTATCGGTATAGAGATATAAGAGGTTTGTCTTTTCAGTTCTTCATAGATATCTTTGAGGCTTCTCATTTTGAATGGGGTTATAGATGAGGAAGAGCTTCGAGCAGATGAACTACTTGAGGATGATGATTCATATCCTTCTGGACTTCTTTGATTGGATGATGTTGCACATGGAGGTGTTACTGCATTTTGCTGCGGAATTTCAGGAGTTTGAGGATGTGTTTCTTATTCCTCCATTTTAAGAGGCTTATATTGAACTGTACCTTTTTCATTCCATTTCCATGCTTCTTTTTCACTAAAGACTACATCTTTAGTTACCACCACTTTTTTAATAAGCAGATGATAGAGTTTGTAGGCTTTAGACTCCTCATTGTATCCAGTGAAGCTACACTTTTCTCCACGATCATCAAATTTCTTCCTCTTGGCCTCTGGTACTTGGGCATATCTAACACACCCAAAAGTTCTTAGGTGTGTCACACTCGGTTTATGGCCACTCCACGCCTCTTGAGGTGTCTTGTTCCTAACACTCTTCGTAGGGCATCTGTTAAGTAGGTAAGCAGTACATGCAGCTGCGTCTACCCAAATTCTTTAGGCAGACCTTTTCTTTAAGTAAAGTCCTCGTCAAATCGAGGATGGTGCGGTTTTTCCTTTCCGCTATACCATTCTGTTGCACTGTGTAAGTAGTTGTAAATTGCTATCTGATGCCCTGCTGTCTAAAATAATCTTGATTTCTTCTGAGGTGTATTTTCCACCTTGTCGGATCTGAGTATTTTAATTTTACGGCCATTTTCAATTTCAACACGGGCTTTAAAATTCTTGAAAGTTGTGAAGGCAGTAGACTTCTCTTTGATAAAGAATATTCAAAGCTTTTTATTATAATCATTAATGAAAGTAATGAAATATCTGTTGCTTCCAAAAGAAGGTGTCTCTAATGGTCCATAAATATCTGTGTAAACCAATTGCAACGGTGCCTTAGCTCTCCATGATTTTCCTACTGGAAATGAGTTTGCGGGCCAAGTGTGCATGCCTCACACACATGCTTGGACTTTTCAATGTTTGGCAAGCCATGCACTATATTTGCAGTGGATAATGGCCTAAGCGCATTAAAGTGGAGATGCCCATATCGAAGTTGCCGTTTCCATGATTCATTGTTTATAAGTCTATGGAAGCACTTCTCTTGCCTTGTGTTGAGATGGAGTGGGAACATGCGATTCTTCGCTATTTGAACTCTAGCTATATGCCTCCCATGTATATCTCTCAATGAAAGAGAGAGGTTTTCCATGTGTCTTGCATACCCTTTCTCTAGGAGTTGCCTAATACTGAGAATGTTGCTTTTCATGTTGGGCACATAATACACAATAGAGATATATGCAAGCACTCCAGCTTTTTGATAAATTTTAATTTTTCCCTTACCTTGTACTGGAAGCTTTGATGAGTATCCAAGACTTACTTTGCCACTGACATCTTCCGTAAGCCCTTCAAAGAGTTTTTGCATCCCGCACACATGGTTGCTTGCACTGGAGTCTAGGTACCGTACGTTCTCCTTATCATAACCTTCTTCTTGTGCTAGAAGAATTGTGGATAGTGATTTTTCTTAATCACTTGCTTTGCAAAGTTAGAGTGCTCCCTTTTATGTGAAAGTTTGCTCCAGCAATCCAAAGTATAGTGTTTAAACTTGTTGCAGTTGTAGCATTGGACACTTTTTGAATTACCATGACCGCATAAGAATCTTCCTCGGCCATCTCCTTTTCCGCTATTACTGGTTCCCTTCGTTTGTTTTTGCACTTGACTTTGAGGATTTGCTCCCCCTCTACCTCTTCCATGATTATTGATTAAGCTACCACTCCTCTTCTAGTTTCCATGACTGGGCCTTCTCTCACTTAGAGTCAATTTTGATGCTAATGCTTGTTCCAAGACCATAGAGGTGCTATTCTTTTGCATACATTGCTCATGGACTTAAAATGATCCCATTAATTCTTTAATTAAGAGAGTCTCCAAATCTTTGACTCTCAATAGCCACAACCACATGTTCAAACTTGGTTGTGAGGGATCACAAGGCTTTTCAATAACTCTGATATCTTCTATCTTTTCTCCATTTCTCTTTATTTGATTAACTATTACTAGCAATCGGGAGAAATAGTTAGAGATACTCTTATATTCTTTCATATGAGCAGCTTCGAACTTTGCTCGGAGAGTTTGCAGACGTACTCTCTTACCCGATTAACTCCTTTAAAGGTAGTGCTAAGAGTCTCCAATGCCTTCTTATTTGATATCGCTTATGCGATCTTTTTAAAGGTTGATTCATTTACCCCTTGATATAGTAGCAACAAAGCCTTCTTGTCTTTCTTTCTTTGATCCTTGAGTGAGGTCTTCTACTCTGTGGTATAGGCAGCTTCTTGCTCTGTAATAGGTTCTACATATCTATCAGTGACTATCTCCCACAGCTCATGCAATCCAAATAGTGCCTTCATCTAGATACTCCAGTTTTCATAGCTCTCCTTCATCAACTTCAGGATCTGGGGTTAACCCAAGCTTAAGGCCATCTCTGCTTGTAGGTGGAACTGGCTCTGATACCAATTTGTTGGAGGATAGCTCTAATACCCACTTAATTATAAATTCTACAAATATAGATTACAAGGCGAAAAAGAAGAACACACTTCATAAACTTTACACAATTACACTATAACAGTGCTTACAAGCAATACCCACTAATACATTACTATAAGGTTTACTAGCCACATACAAATTATACAATGACACCTTAGCCCGCACACCTCTTACAAGAGGAGACATATTATACTTTGACTTAAGGGACCCTCATGACACTCACTATACTTGTGCTCAGCTCTCTTTTGCTTCACTTGTGTGATTCTTCACTTGTACCCAATTGGCACAAGGGCTCTTCTATTTATAGTTGCTTCAAGAGAATGGTTGGTGGTACATGTGGTGTCTAAGTGGGACATGTTGATAATTCATCCCTGTTCATCATTTCGATTTTGGAGCTCTAGAGAGTGTGAGTTGATGGATGTGGCGTCTGGGACTTACTAGAGAATGGTGATGTGTTAGAGGCGGTGGAGATGGAGTTTCTAACTATGGATAAAAATTGCGGTATCGGTCGCGGTATTGGTTGGTCCAAAAAACCGATACGGTATCGATATCGGTCGCAGTTCGCGGTCCGTCGCAGTCATCGCGCTGTGAATTTTTTTTAATCCAAAAAAATTGAAAAAATATCTAAAAAATCCAAAATATTAGAACATGCTAGAAACAATGTTTTTTTTCATTAGTAACACATATATATCAAAATATCGGTCCCCCTAAGTTATGGTATCCTGTATCGCTGTCTTGTCTGAAATTATGATTTTTTTTAATAAAAACCATAATTATGACTTATAAAATATGAACTATTTATTAGTATGAAAATTTAGAGAATACAACTTATTTTTAATTTATATATAGTGGTTGTAGACTTGTAGTATTGTACACTTGTAAGTTATACTTGTATCTTATATAGTATATAAATCATTATTTATCAGTCATCAATTATCATTCATCATTAATCAACCATCAATTCATCACTCAATTATCAAACAAGTTGTAAAATTCAAGAACATGAATATTAACATAGCATATGACATAATGACAGTAAAATAAATCATAAAGCAATTGGAGAGAATCAATATATACCCTAATTCCAAGTGGAGTGTCTTCCAGGCTCGATATCATCATCATCATCATTTCTTCTTCTTTGGTATGGGTTATAATAATATGATCCAAACTCTTCCATTGCACTCCCATACCCCTGGCTATATTGATATTATTGTTGAGGAGCGAAGATCCCTTCATAATATGATGAGTTATCCTCTGTAGGATCAACCATAGTACCCCTCTGTTGTTGTGTCAAATTAATCTCTTGTAAACTTTCAGAGGCTTTCATTAGCTCAAATTGCTTCCCAGTCAAGTCCTCAACCATTTCTGATAGCTCTGGATCTCCATCTAATAATGACTCTTCTGCCTCCTCTAGCCACTCACCTAACAAATCATCTTTTGTTGAAAATATATAGTCTAAATTAATTGAGCAGAAGTAATCTTGTTGATCCTCAAATGCTCTTCTTCTTCGATTTCGACTGCGGAGCTTGAGGTTATAGTGAATGTAGACCAGTTTGTTCAAATTATCTATCGTGATTTTATTCCTTACTTTTTTATGGATAAAAGCAAAGGTGCTCCAATTTCTTTCGTAATTTGACGAAGATGTAGTTTAACTGAGAACTTTAATTGCGATCGTCCTTAATGTTGGAGCACTCTCTCTATAATTTAACCACCATTCAACTGAAAATAAAAGAAAATAATATTAAACATTCAATTTTTGAATTTTCAAATAATAAAAATATAATTTACTATTTATATTATACAATCTTTACCAGGATATGTTTGTGTGAAAGCTCTTCGATCAATGGTGGTGCCAAAACTTTCTATTCCTTCATTATATACATCGATCTAATAGCATTAAAGAAGAAAAAGAATTATCAATATCAATTATTATGACTTATGAATAAATAATGATATAAATTAAATTGAAGAAAACAACATACATTATATAAGATCTCTACTTTTTAATTTACTTACTTGGTTTGTTGCCCTAATAGCTTCATCGGCATCATTTACTAGTTTTTCAATAACATTTTTCATGCCCACTCGAATTTCATCAGTTATATTTCGATCCAAAGATTCATATCGAAATTGTGGATTGAGAAAGTAACTTATTAAATGCAAAAATTTATGTGAGTAATGTATTAAAAAGAATTTAATATAATAATGAAAGTCAATAAGAAATCAGTCTCTACTTACCAGCAGTGTGTAAGTCATGATGCAATTAACGCTTCTAACGGCTATCGATGATTTTTCAATGTTTAGTATAATATCTATAGTTTGCTCTAATAGCCATCTTTACTCTCGCCATGGCCTCATGTAAAAAGCCCATAGTTGGCTTATGATCACCATCAACCAATCGAAGAACTTTTATTAGAGGCTCAAGAACATTTAAGCAATTTTTAACATGAGGCCAAATCTTATTGGACTCAATGGTCTTGCATACTTCTTTTGCTAGGGGAGTTGGTCGTTTTCCCCATTTAGAATTCAGCCATTCATCTGATTTAATGAGTTGGAGAAGCCCTCCTCTATACTTGTAAATACTCTTGATGGCTATGAAGTGGGTGGCAAATCGAGTAATGCCAGGCCATAGTAGTTCACGATTGTTTGTAAATTTCTTCATCATTGAAACAAGTCTATAAGACTGGTAGAAAAAATTAGTGATTTTCATCATCTTTTCAATCACTTGTTTCATGACTTTTCTTTTGGAAATTTCTTCAAGCATTAAATTTATGCAATGTGCTGCACATGGTGACAAAAAAATATTTGGCCTCTGATGCATAAGCATCAGTCCTACTTTCTTCATGTTTGCAGCGTTATTGTTGACAACTTGAACTACACAATCTGCCCCAATATCATTAATCACTTCATTAAACAACTTATTGATGTATCTAGCATCTTGAACAAAATCAGTTGCATCAACTGATTTGATAAAAAATGTTCCCAAAGGGCAATAAACTAGAAAATTCAAGATATGACGTTTTGTGAGGGTCGTCCACCCATCACACATTAGTGTGCAGCCCCTTTCTCTCCAAATCCTCTTAAAAGTTTCCACCCAGAGCTGTAACTCGTCATACTCTTTTTTAACACAGAGATGACCAATCTCATATGGGGTGGGTGCTTTTATACCAGGATCATGTTCTGCTGTTGCATCTAACATAGTGGTAAAATAAGGAGAGTTTTGTCACAACCCGAGCCCAAAAATTAGGGGTTAAAGAAAAACTAACCAGTGACACACGTACTCCCATGCATGTATACCTAGACCTCGCCCAAATGTACACACACAAGGGATCAATCACACGTGCAAACAAGTGTACGCGGAAGCTGTAAGTATCAGGGCATACCACAAAATAACAAAAGACACAATGATTACAAAAGATTGGACTGATCACAAAGATGTACAACAAAATAGAGAGACTAGTCCACAAAATCAGAATACAGATATAAATCTGACCCAAAATAAAGTCTACAGCAAAATCCCACAAATACCCTCAGACACAATGGAGGGAAAACAAAATGATGCACATCGCTTTATGAAGAATGGATCACGTCCACTCCTCTAGGCCGGAGGGGGCCTCGCGAGCCTCTCCTGGAGTTGGGTTGACCGACGCAGGATCAAAAGAGGGATTTGAGCCTGCAACACCAAGAACAACTCATAAGTACAACGACTTAGCAAAATATAAGCCACAAGAATATAACACGAATTGTATTTATCAATGAGCAAAAGTAGTAATGCAAATATCTATAGTGAGCATGTTCGTACACTAGGTAAATCGTGCAGGAATAAGTATGCTATCAGAATCATCAATAGAATTACACACTCAAGCTGGCTACTACATTTGCCATATTCTCCCTTTCGAGAGCACACAAATATGAGAACACCATCGACCGGGCCAGGGTTCGAATGGGTCTCTAATTCCCGGGGTCCGGAAGCTCAGGACTCGAGCACTTTGCAGAGGCGATCACACACACTAAACCAAAGTTAACCCCGTCGGGTATCCTGAGGCTGAGGTTAAGTAGTGCCATATATAGACAATCGCAATCACAATCAAATCAGATGATGCACATCAAGCAATATCACATACGGATCTCATATCACAATCTATCACAATAAACGAATAATAGTAGTGCATCACACACTGATAAGCAATACGGCTCATACTGATAAGCAATACAAATAACAATACGAATAACTAATGAGCATAAGCAAATACGAATCAGCACTGACGAATGAGTACAAATAACAAATAATCACTGAACTCAAGTACTCCATATGAACCATAACAAATACACAGAAATGAAGTGTCCTTGCCCGGGCTTTGCTCTGGGGATGTAGCTACATTTCCTACAGAATCGAGAGGTCCAGCGCATAACACATTAGGGCAAAACAAAATCAATATGCTATGCAAATCAGATATACCATGGTGAATCAAGGTCAATTACAAGCCAATCCTAATCTAGTTGTCGAGTGTTTCTAACCGTGCATGCTGATGTAGTTTTAAGGTATTTGATACACAGTTGTTCCATCAAGGAGTGTTGCTTCTTCTAGTGAAAGTATACCAAAGTCCCTTAAACCAACACCCATAGGAAGGTGCTAAACAACTGGATAACATACATGAATGAGACGTAGCCCTCAAGATTATTCATGTCATTCTGACATTCCATTGGGCATGTTCAGGTTGCTTACATTCTAGTGTGAGAGTCATATCGGGTCTCTTCTTTACTCCTACTTGTTTTTGTATTCATTTCTCAGAATCACACGGTGTAACCGTAGGTGAACATATGGCTTAGCCATAGGCATTTTACGGCGTAGCCATAATTTGCACTGCGGCGGAGCCGAGGTTCCCTAAACTATTCATCCGTATTTACGGCTCAACCGTAATTTACTCTACGGCGCAGCCGTATCCTGCTCTACGGCTTAGCCGTAACATACTATACGGCTTAGATCTGGCTGGGCCATAGAAGAGCAGCAAATGTGCCAACTCTCAGTTATTTCAAATGTCACCTTGTATTGATCTACGGTCAAGGTCACGGCTAGGTCACGGTGTAGCCGTAAGCCATTTCACGGCTCAGCCGTAGCACAATTCATGGTTTAGCAGTGAGTGCGCTGTGTCAGTTTCCTGAAATAGTTACAGAATTACAAAATGGCTAACTTTCAACTGAATACAGACAGATACGAACGAATCTTACTCAATAGGGCTGTCTAACAATTATTCATACAAGAAGAGTAAATTATACACACAATCAAAGCATTACCAATCAGTGTTGACGCTATTTGTGCTTATACTTGCCTCAAACCGAAGTCAAATACACTACAGTCGTTGCTAGAGGCTCAATCCGCTGGAGACACATGAAACGCACGCTGCTCCCTTCCTCACGTAACAGGACAGAAATGAGAAAGAGAGGGAAAGAGAGCTGAACGAGAGAAGGAGATCGTTAAAGAAAGAGAGATAATGGTGGTAGGTAGGATATTTATAAGATAAAAGAAATCAAATTTACAACCAAGTCCACCATTTACCTCTATTTACAGTTCGAGTCAATTGACGATCCAACGAGAGCAAATGAAGTCATTTGGATCCAAAACAATTACAAAGATTAACAAGCTCGATGAAATAAACACGTTGACAGCAAAATGACACAAAACTGACAAGGTCTAACAAAAGCAGAAATTACGAAAAAGGGCTCGAACTAGCGAAACTAAGTCAAATGCAACCAAACGACCTATTCATAGCTCAAGACCAAAGAAAAGTAAAACCAAAACACTCTTAGCAATAAAAATGACACTTAATTACCCATTAATTCGGCTTAAGTTGGGTCGGAGTGTTACAAGTTTGCCTTATGCGGTGGAATAGCTGCATATAAAAAGAACATTCCAGTAGGTCTTATCAAATTATCTCTTGCTTTATTAAATTTTCCCTTCAGTGCTTTTACAATGCTGGGTTGCTTTGCTGTTGGTTTTCTATATGCAAATGGGTCTGTTGGACCCACCACACTTGGCCTACGAGGTGCCGCCTGTGTAGGAGGTTCATCATCATCCTCAATATCTATTGGGCGGGGTTGTCTTTGACTAAATGCTCGACGTAAACCCCCTCCCCTAGATCCAGATAAGCCACCCTCATCATTTTGGCCACCTCTCATAGCTGCCTCATACTGCATTCTTCTTCTTTCTTCTTCCTCTTGAAGTGACCTCAAACTTTCTTTTCTAGCCCTGCTTAAATTTGGATCCTCATCATCATCAGAGGAAATAATATCTCCCTCCCTAGATCCAAAAACTTCTTCCCTACATGCTTCAAATTCCTCCTCTTTTCTTTTTTCTCTGACAACCTTTTTCTGTTTTCCTGCATCCAATAACTCTTGTATTTCTTTTTTCACATTAGGTGGTACATGGGGACACTTTGCTACTTGGCCTTACCTATTAGCCAAGTGTTGCTTCAATCTAGTTATCCCTCCATTTATGATTTTTTTTGGCAATAATTACATTTATTCTTTTATTTACTTCCAGCTTCTTCACAATGGTTCCATGCTGGATTAATGTCACGGACCATTTTAATCTCGCTTCTTCAAAACAAAAGAACACATTGGCACAATTTATAACATTTAAACTAAGATCCAAAATATAATAAAAACAAAGAAATTAATACATTCATATAGAAGTAATTGGAATCTCAAAAGGATACATTTTAAATGATACATTAATTATCTAATTTTTCTAATTCCATGTTCTAATAATCCAAAAATAAATTCAGAAATATAAAAAATACTGACATGTTACATATTCACATAAATGATGAGACAACCATAAAAAAATTAGCATATGTGAAGTATACAATGATTAGATAAAATTAGGAAATCATACTTATAGTGAAAATTTAAATATATAATAGTTTAATCTAAAATTTAAAAAAATCCTAAAATAAATTAAAAAATATAAAACTAATTACATTAAAGAAAAATTAAAAAAGTAATCATACATGAAGTTTACAAAGATTATGCTTACTTTAAAAAAATTATAGTGAAATCCTCAAAATATTCGTTTTAAATATTAAATTATTATTTCATACAAGAAAATAAAATTTGAAAATATAAAACTATTTAGTATTTACATAATGTTTTGAAAAAAATGAAAACTTACCATATTCATATCATACATGAAGTATATAACAAAATAACAAATTTGTGATTAAATCCTCAAAAAATCTTATTTTAATATTAAAATATTTAAAAATCTGAAAATAAATAAACATAAATGTCCACATCTTGTAGATCTATGTCTTCTACTACTAAATCTATCAAACTTGCTTCATAAAATCATGTTTTTACATACTAATAAAATTAAAAGTAATACTTAACCTTAAAAGACTCTAAATCTTAACAGAAGTTAAAATCTTAATATTTTAAAAAACCAAATAATAGATCCACACTCATAAATCACAACATGTAAATCCATAACATAAAATAAGTGGAATCATCATCATGGATCACTTTTAAGCTCCTACTAAACAAATATTTAAAAAAAAAGAAATTTAATATACTTACCTTATAAATGTATTTTCTTTACTTTTATAAGCCAAATCCACTAAAAAAAATGATTTTGTGATGCTTTTGGAAGCTAATGGAGGAGGAGTAGCAAGATGGCTGACTTTGGGTAGAGGAGGATGAGTAGAGGGGGAGAAAGATGGAAAAAATTAAGGTTAGAGGGTTTATATATAATATCGGCCGATATTTTCAAAATATCAGTTGATATATTGGTTTTGTCGATATTTTGAAAATATAGTCGCTATATCGCGATAAATTAGCGATGTTTTGCGAGACTGGTACCAAGACCGATACACATCAAATTATCGGCTCGGTACCGACCAATACCGATACGTATCAGCCGATACGAACAGATATGGGCTGATTTTTTCAACCATGCTTCTAACGTATGCGGAGCCTCGGAGAAAATAAATCCATGTAGTCGGTGTTTGACTCACAAGGTGGTGGCTGCCAGTTCACGTTCCCTCTGTAGTAATTCTGACATCACGCGACGCGGATTTCTCAAGGTTAAATGCTCAAAGGATTTGCTTCATTTCCCAGAAAATCTTACCCGATTTCCACGCGGGAGGAAATGTAATCTGATGTGTAGACTTTATAGTTTACACCGTTGTAGGAACTTCACCTGACCTATTCGCTTTCCTTTTGGTTTCCAACGTTCCAACAAACCACAAGAGCCCGCAGAATAAGATGGCAATAGCCAAAAGGGTGATCTTTTGAAACTTAGACTTTGACTTGAAAGGTGATGCAAGTAGGAGATACCCTACGGTCGTGATCTGCTACTCTGTGATTGTCAACGGCCTGGATTTAGTAAACGGCTAAGTTTTAGGTAGCGTTCACGACAACTATCTTGTGCATCCGCGTCCAAGCTTTAACCTACACGAATCCCATGTTTGTGTTTTTTTTTTTTAAATCTAACGGAGGTATTCCGGACAAACTAATCCCTTTGTGTCTATAGGAGCCTGGTAAAATCCCAAGTGGCCCTTGTATGGGAGTGCAACTTGAACACACAACTTCCAGCAATAAACTTTGGTCCTAGGCTAGCCAAGCTACTCATTAGGGTTACTACACAAATTCTATGTTAAAGGAGTGGAAATCTACAGTAGGGCCCACGCATTGAAGTTTGAATTATCTAAAAATGAACACCCTACAGGTTGGTATGTGTGGTATCTTGAAATTATACATCAACCCAATTAATTGTATTGCACAGTTGGAATGATTGGTATTTGATGAAAAATAGGATCCTAATCCTTTTATAGGAGCAAGACACAAGGAGACCTTTTAAACATCATGATCTTGCTCTGAATAGCTCCTTACCCAAACGGTAAGGAGTTGCGGTCCTCACAGGACTATCCAAGGTTTCAGCCCTAGTTATGATGCTTCTACTTGTGTGTGCATACTTTCTTCTTATGTGTGTAGGGTTACTTTTCTACTTCATTGGGTTGCCTTCCTAGGAGTGTGGGCTCTTTTTGTTGAAATCATTGCTGAGTCATCACATGCATTGGAGGGGGTGGGCTAGTGACACTACGCAGGGTAAGTTTCCTCACTAGGTTAGGCTTGCCTATTTGGTGTGGATTAGGACTTTCCTTTGTGTTTTTCCTAATTTGTGTGTGTTTCTTGTTTAGCAAGTTAGTTTAGGGGTTTCCTATTTATATTGGTGAATGTAATAGGCTTTATTCAAAATACAGTAAAATGGTTTACATTGTGTTTACAATTCTCTTGCTCTCTTATCCCTCGAGAGAGGTTAGGATCTTAGGGCTCATAGCGAGATTGAAGATCTTCAAACTTTTAAGCTAAGATGGAGATTATTGGGTTTATATCTTGTATTTTTTGTTTGACAAAGTTAGTTCATTGGGTTTGCCAATGACCAAGTATAAGGTTATGGGTATTTTGGTAATTGTATTGAGGTTTTCATGAGAGCTAAGAAAGGGTTTCTTAGAGGCTAAGTGAGGATTGTATATTAATGTAATCTATTTTAAACTTTATATGAGAGAGGTAAGAGCTCTCTCCTCCCACGTGGTGCTCGAAGTTTGACCCACCACGTGTAGCAGGGGTTTTGAGAGTAAAATTAAAACCTATGAAGAAAGAAAAAATTAAGTGTTAGAGTATTGGGATCATTGTAACGAGTTAGCCAATATTTCACAGCGAAATTGAACAAATACTCACATTCTATGGACGTAGCTTTTACGGCGAAGCACGTAAAAAAATCTATATTGTGGTTGCATGCTTTTATTCTTCATTTTTTAGTGCTTGCGATTGATGAGTTTATCGTGATTCGATCTAACATAAGGTACCAGAACTATAAAAAAGCAAAAAGAGAGAGGCTCAACCATTCCAAGAAGATCAAGCGATCGTGACCGATTTATTACGTCCGGTGGATTTTGGAGACCATGCACAAATCGAGGAAAAAATTTGTGGCCAGATCGTCAGGGCCGTTGAGGCACGACAAATTTGGTATGTAGGAAGTAGATTCGGACTGTGGTCGGGATCATCTCTATTGTGTGTCTATCGTAGGATAGAGAAGAGAGGAGTCGGATTCTCGGAGCGGATCTGCTGCAAAGACGGTCTGTAGCACCGGTGGGCCAATGCTGAGGAGGTCGACCGGAATGGAAGAGGCAGATCGCCGTCATCTGAGTAGAGGGAGGCAACAGACGTTTCGGTCTCTGTGCGGAAGGCTTGGGAAAAGTTGGGATTCGCCCCTGCTGTAGTAACAAAGGAGGAGACTGTGTAAGAGAAGAAGAGCTCTGTTTCGGGTTATGCGTTACAGAGCAGATCGGAAAGAAGAACCTAAACACATCCATCAGTGGACCATGTACCAATCATCGCGGTGATCGCTAATTTGGGATTATTTTATTCAGAGGTCATTACTTTTATCTTTTTCTTTAAAAGGAATGTTGTCTCTAGTGAAAAAGTGTAAAAGAACTTTGGTACCTTTCTTAATGCATAGAAAAATAAAAGGGTTGAAGGTCTCGGTTTAGACTGTTATAGGCTAACGTCATCGCTAACATCGGCAAATACATTCAAATACGATGTTTGTCCAAGTCATGGTCGGAATTTGTTTTCACGATTTCAGGGTCATCCGGACGCGATTTCAGATTCGTTTCATCCTTCTGGCCTATGATAGCAAGATCTACGCGGTGGTGCTGATATTGAGGCATATCAGACTAGATCAACACCGATGGATTTTGCAATGAGGTTTTTTTTTTTTTTTTTTTGTTTCCGGTGGTTCTTCAGGGCAAGTGAATTTATAATTGGTATAGAAAATAAATAGGGTCTTACTTGGTGAGTAATGTATTATGGGAAATAAAGTGTCGGGCATAAACCTAACCACCAAAGGAGGTATCCATTAATAAACAGTGGATTATAAAAGGAGTAGGGGCTCTATTTACAATCATGGTATTAGTAGATGATGACATGCTTGAATATCTCATTAATGTAAAAACTCTAAAGGAAGTATGAGACTTACATGCCAAACTATTTTCCAAAAAACCAAATTAAGGTGTGTTGCCAATGTGGACAACCAAGACACAATGCAAGGAACTGCAAAGTGAAAATAGTAGTCATTGAGAAAAAAAAAAAACTATGAATGACTCAAGGCAAGGGGAAGCCAACGAGTATAAGGGAGCCATTGAGAAGGATGGTTGGAAACTAAAGGTGAATTAGAGATATCCGTCGATATTTCTGAGCATGTACTTACATCAATAGTTTAAGATATTGATGATGTGGTTTCTTCATATCTTTTAAAGCTTGTAGATAAAGCACACAATGTATTCAAGAAAGAGAAATCAACAGTGGAATATATGGATCAACCGGCAATTGAATCAAATCTTCATAAGGCATAGATTCCCAGGAGCTTAAAGATCATGTGTTAGAAAGTTTTAAGGAAAAAGAATGCGAAGAAGTTGAGGACGATCAATCTAGGATTGGATTAGATCTACAAGAGATGGTTTATGGAACAGTTGCAAAAATTATTTCTTGGGATGTTTTAGAGACTCACACTGATGCAGAATTGAGCATATAAAAGATCAAAGAGTAATAAGATGTAGGTAGTGATCAAATTGTAGCCTTGATTAGGGATGAGACATGGGGGATGGTTTAATGTCATGATAGTGTGAAGACGGTTGGATGCATGTGAGTCGACAATTGTAAAAGTCCATCCGGTGGGATCGCCGATGTTACATAGCGTGGTAGGAATTAAAAGGGTTCAACTATCAATATGAGTTAGATTTTGACGAGATTGAAGATTTTGGGGTGTCCCGGATTTTTAGATTGCAAGTCAAGTAATATGTAGAGGAAAAAATAAAATAAACTTGCAAATAAACAATCAACTACACAAGAAGAAGGTACATGGATCTTTTGACATAGAAAACCTCAACTGGTTAAAAAATCACGAATCTAACAAGGATCAACTATCAAGTAATAGCGAATAGTTACAAGATATACTAACAACCTTTATCCAATCACCCTTTTGACCTAAGGACCGAGTTCTTCTTGCGCAACTCTTTCTGTAATGTCTTTCCTTCACTATGTACTACTCTCACTTGATCAACTCACACCTTGAACATGCAAGATGGCCTTAATGGTTCGTAAGAGATGTTGAAGCAATATTCTCTAGCACAAACCATCAGCATAATCTCTCAATGAGAGCTCTAGAGAAAGGAAAGAATTTCCAATGTAAAGTCTCAACTCAGATTATGGAGATAGATGTCTTAGGGTTGAGAGAGAACCCCTTTTTATAACCCAAAACTCATGCCTTATAAGTATACTCTTTATAGAACTCAATTTACTAATCCTAGTATAATTTAAAAATAATTCGTCATAAATTCGATGGGATTTTTTCTGCCATCCAATTGATCGTCTAGATACTCAATTGATCGGGTATCGTCTTTGCCTCAGATCCAATAGATCCGATAACTCTGTTTTTCTTTGGTTTCTTTACTTCAGCTCTTCTAGCAACATGAACCTCAGTCCATCTAAAAGAAATATAAAATACAATACAATTGACCTAAGTTTTGTCCAACCTATGTGTTAGCCAACACTAAAAACCTTACAATTTCTCCCTTTGGTAACTAATGGACAAAACTTCCTAGATATACAATCTACCAGAAATAAAAACCAAAATAAAATTGAGTAAAATTATATATATTTTTTTATACCATTAGCTCAAGTTTGTCTTCATATTATTTTCATACTCACCTTTTTTGTCTAGAATTGACAAAAAATAATGATGTCAATATGCAGCAAATATATCAATTAGGATCTAGCAGTAGCTCACCCTCAATTATGAGTCCCTTTAATGGCATATCCATATTAGCTGAGGGTGGGAGATTGATCATCTTGATCAGGGCTTTTGAAATTTGGTACTCACACTTGCAAATTTAATAATTTCGACTAGTGTGTACTAATATAGTAGGCAAATCAGCTTTTTTGACCTAGATGGCTCGAGTTTTGATTATTGGCTTAGACAATTACTTCCTCCATTGCTTGTTCTTAGCAAAATCTCTTAGCTTGTTGAAATGGGGTTGAATGTATTTTTTAATTCCACAATGATAGAATGTGGGTTTAGCTTTAAAACACAATACATTTTTTTTTCTTTGAACTACTTTCCATATAATTTGTGCTTGTAACATGAGGGTGTAGCAGGTGTCATAAAATTTAACGCAAAACATTTAACAAAAATAGTTTGACCTTTAGCCTTTGAAGCGGATGCACCTTGATCATAACCAAGACCGCATATGTCATTAGGCTATTTCAGATTGCACCAAATGTCAATGTGTGTCTTCGATCCAGGATTCACCTTGTTCAGTAAATCCTTTGTAGTATTTAGCTCAGACAACCCTATCTTCAGTTTGCCATTCAAGTCTTCTTTCTCATTTTGGCAAGTTTTCAACTCTTTTTTCAATGTTTCAACTTCTTGTTCATAATTTTAACTTTTAGTAGTCAATGTATCGACCATGGAACTTTTTTGTCCTTCCAGCTTTAAGAAAAACAATCTAATCTTATGAAACTATCAACTCAAGTGAAATTTTGTTCCCATACTTTGTTTACTTAACACAATCTTTAAACAGAGAGTCATACTTCTCATCCTAATTAGGTTCTTCATTTGACACTTCATTATCATAACATTTGACAGAAGCAACCTATGACAATCTAGCCATGAGAGCCATAAAATTTTCTTTGCTAGGCCATAATTTTTTTTTTTTTTTTTGCTAGGAGGAAGATTCTCAGTATCAGACGAATCATTATCCCAACTTGAATTGAATGCCTTTTTTTTTTCCTTTGTTTTTAGATTTCCACAATCATGTGCAAAATGGCCATAGCTTTGGCACACAAAGCACTTAACCCATTTTGAAGAATTATTCTCAAAATTGGGAATATTCATATCACTTTTCTTTTTCACGAGGTTTCTAAAGGTCTTTATGAGCAAAACAATTTCTTTTGTATTTACTTCCTTGAAATCAAAATCTAAATCACTTTCAACTTCTTTTGCTAATTTATTGACAACTTTTAAGGCAGCTCCTTTTGGTTTTACATTCTGATTAGCAATTAAGTTTGGCTTAAAAGTTTGTAGATTCCCTACTAACTCATCATCCTTAAGATTATTCAACTTATTAATTTCCATAATGGCTACAACTGTTGAAGGATAACTATTTCGGAGAGACCAAATAACTTTTTTAATAATCTTATCATCAAGAATTGGCTCTCTCATATTGAAACACGAGTTGATTAAATCACTCAACTTGGCATAAAGTCATTAAATTTTTCATCATTACCCATTCTCAGTGTTTCAAAGGCAGTAGTCAAATTATGCAACTTAGTTTCTTTCACCAAATCAGTTTCCTCATGCACTATTTGCAAGATGACTCATTCATCTTTCGCATTCATACAAGTGGAGATCCAACGAAATTCTAATGGTGATACTCCATTGTAGATTGCATTTATAACCTTATTATTACAGTTGCATGCATGTTTGTCATCTTTAAACCACTCACCCATAGGCTTTTTACTTGATTTTCCTTTAGTAGTAACCATAGGTGGGGAGTAGCTTTTCATAATAATTTTCCATGCATTTTCATCTATGGATCTCAGAAAAACTATCATTCTAACTTTCCAATAAATATTGTTACAAGATCTATTAAGTAGAGGGGGCTTGTATGTAAATGAGCCTTCCCGATTGAACTTCATTTTAAAAATCTCAAAGGATTAATATAGTAAATTAGTGTAACCCTCTTTGATACCAATTCAAGATTTTGGGGCGTTCCGAATTTCTTAATTACAGATTAAGTCAAATGTGATTGAGGAAATAAAACACACTTGCAAATAAACAATCAACCACATAAGAAGAAGGCACACAAAATTTTTTAATGTGGAAAACCTTAATGGGGTAAATACCAATGAATCCAACAAGGATCAGCTATTAAGCAATAGCGAGTAGTTACAAGATATACTCACAGGCCTTATCCAGTCACCCTTTTGACGTAAGAACTTAGTTCTTTTTGCGCAACTCCTTTTGCCACGTCTTTCTTTCACCATACACTCTCTACTTGATCAACTCATTCCTTAAACACACAAGATGACCTTAATCTTCTATAAGAGATGTCGAAGCATTATTCTCTAGCCCAAAACTTCAGCGCAATCTCTCAATGAAAGCTCTAAAGAAAGGAAAAAATCCCCAATATGAAATCTCAACTCAGATTATAGAGATGGATGCCATAGGGTTGAGAAAGAACCCCCTTTTATAACCCACAATTAATACCCTATAAGTATACTCATTATAGAACTCAATTTACTAATCCTGACATTGTTTGAAAATAATTCTGCATAAGGTCGGTGGGATTTTTTCTACTATCTGTTTGATTGGCTAGATACTCAATTGATCGGGCATTACCTTTATCTTAGATCTAATCAATCGGATAAGATCGAATCGATCTAGCGACCTTATTTATCTCTGATTTCTTCACTTTAGCTGTTTTGGCTATGCGAACCTCAGTTCATCTAAAAGAAATATAAAATACATTTCAATGGACCTAAGTTTTGTCCAACACATGAATTAGCCAACACTCAAAAACTTTATAGAGACCTTTGGTTCAATTGGAATCAAAACAGTACATGTGCAGATTATATTCTAGTTAGCAAAAGGTGGAACTTAATGCAGATGAAAGTCAAACAGGCTATTCAGCATGGGGGAGTTGACACGAGAATTTACTTGAAGGAGCCACATGGTTTAGAGGATCAATAGATGCTAGCACCACGAACATGGAAAATCTTTTATCAATTCAGATGGAAACATGGAATGATAATGCTGGGAGTCCACACTGAGGGAGAGTATTGAAGTCATTGTTGACTCAACAAATGCACCAAAGGGGTTAGACCAGTGGTGCTATGTAGGGTGGGTTTCCTTACTAGATTAAGTTTCCCTATTTGGTGTGGTTTAAGATTTTCCTTTGTGTGTTTTCTAATTTGGGTAGGTTTCTTAACAAGTTAGTTTAGAATTTCCCCATTTATATTGTTGAATATGATAGGATTTATTCAAAATGCAATAACGTAGTTTTCATTGTGTTCTCAACCTTCTCCCTCGACTCTCTTTGGTCCCAACTACGGCACCAAAATAATAATAAAACACTATGATATTGCCACGATTTTCATGCTTCTAAGTGTGTGCCAAGGCTAGATCATTTTAACCTTAAAGATAATTTGTGTTAGGTTTATGTCTTGTACTCTCGTTTGATAGGATTGGTTTATTTGGTTGGCCAATAACCAAGTTCAGGGTCATGGGTATGTTGGTAGTTGTACCAGGGCTTTCTTGAGGGTTAAAAAAGTAGAAATTATAGATTAATGTAACCTGTAATCCTATACTCAGTGTGGGAGAGGTGAGAGCTCTCTCTCCCTTAGTGCTTGAAGTTTTGACCCACCACGTTGAGCTAAATGGAGAACCTTATTCTTTCTTACGAACGTAGGCAAGTTTGCCGAACTACTTAAATCTCTATGTCTTCTTGTGTGGTTGATTCACAATCGTGATTTTGTTCGCGCTTTCACATACACGCTCACAACAAGTGGTATCAAAGCCACAACAATTTGATCAACCTCCAAACAACCATATTTATGTTCAATTGTAGATGTAAAAAGGGTTTTGTCACTGTCCCAGTGTCATAATGACTTTTGCAAATATACGAGTCCCAAAAATGGGAAAATGTTGGCCTGATTCATTAGAAATTGGGCTAACAAAATCTCTTCATCCCAAACCCATGGCATAAGGTTTCATCTGAGGGTATAGACACGCCATTCACCTAGTCAGGCTATATCAAATGTATAATAGACAATGTGACTCCATTGAGGTTGTTAGTTGAATTGGGATCAACCAAGAAGCAACTTAATGAGAGATGATTTGAACTCTAAACCATTCAAAATCACGAACTTCTCTCCCGACAGTACTAAACATATGGCCATTTTTCTCTCAATCAATGTTGGTCCACTAATGGATTATTCAATTGTCTTACACTAATTCATCATCCTTTTGTTTAATTTATGTCCAACTTGACAAGGCCTCTTTGAATTGACTAAGATCTGGCATTTAAGCTTATTGGTGAGGTACCATCTTTCCACAGAAATAATCAAGAATCAATTTTGCCTTTGGTGCACTAACCCTGATGGTGAGAGACTCGGATGAGTGAGTGTGTGGTGGGTGTTTAAGTATTGTACTTAAAAAAAAAGGTTTTTTGTGATAAAATTTTAAGGTGGGTTCCTGCATTCTCTTTGTTATGGCTGTTTCCGTGCATCTTTGGGTTTAGGAGATGAGTATTTCACACGTACACCAACTACAAATGGAACCCCCTTCAGTGGTTCAGTCAATTATTTATTCCTCATAAAAGAAAAACAGAGGATTTTATAGAAAAATTACCTTAAGTGCCATTTACCAAAAAGAAGATTTTAAATGTATGCATACCAAAGTGGTTCAGTATGTTTTTTATGTATATGAAATAAGGGTCGAATTCGATGCTTATTTGTACATGTCTGGCTTGAATTTGAGGTTTATTTGTAGACGCTTGCCTGGAATGACCCTGATTTATTTCTACAAATCCCAACAAAACCCTTTTTTCTTCTTCATCTTTATCTTTCTCTAGTCAAAGTCAAAAATGAAGTTTCTAATGTTATTGTAGGAGGGTCTTGGTGCACTCGTTTTACTTTCTTAAAAGGTTCACTTTTTTCTTCTTCATATTCATCTTTCTCCTATCAAAGATAAACTTTTATTAGGAGCACATTATATAAACACTCAAACACAACTAGAAAATAAAAAAACAAAGAGCAACGTCGCTATCCCACCCCTTGCTTAGTCATATGTCCACCTAAAGACCACCTGAATCAAGGATGAAGGGAATTTCATCTCATTGAAGCAAAAGTTGAATTTTCATAGCCCCTAGTTGTCACAACCCGAGCTCAGGAGATTGGGGGTTAAGACTAAACCTAACCAGTGACATATGTACTCCCGTGCATATACACTTAGACCTTGTCTAAATGTACACGCACAAGGGAATTTCACACGTGCCAATACATATACGTGGAAGCTGTAAGGTATCATTGCAGAACAAAGGAAGGCATACTAAAACAATATTAGACATATGTACAAAAGATTACAAATGATTACACGAAGTTCAGAGTTAAACAAAATGAGCCAAAAATACATTTGCTATAGATTAAAATTCAGCAACAAAATCTAAAGGAATCCCTCATCAAGGAAGACCTATGCATGCATGACAATATCGCGCTCCAGCGGAGTGATTATATCTGCTCCTCTAGCCCTGATGGGACATCTAGGGTCTCCCCTAGAGTCTGGTTGACTGACGAGGGATCGGTAGAGGGATTTGAGCCTGCAACATTAAGGGCAACTCATGAATACTACGATTTAGCAAAGTATAAGCAACAACGAGTTAACGCATGTTGTATCTAATAGAATAAGTAACAACAGGTAATTATAGAGTTCCAAATTCGTATACTAGGCAATCGTGTGAACAGTAAAACGTGCCATCAGAATCAATGTATACATGAGATGCACATAACTAGGTGGCTACCACATTTACCATATACTCCTTATTGGGATCATACATACTGAGAACACTATCAACCAGGCTAGGGTATGAATGGGTCTCGGGTTCCTGAGGTTCGGAAGCCCCAAGACATAAACTCACTGTAGTGGTGCCATATATACTATGCCAAATTCAACCCCATTGGGTATCCTAAGGCTGAGGCTGAGTAGTGCCTAACCATATGGAGTTAATGATATACTAGAACTTGAGTAAATTATGCATATCATATCGAGCATATCTCATATATTCCGAATCATACGTTCAACTCATACATACAATACTCAAGTTAAAGGAAACATATCGAACAAATCAAACGAAACGAACTTATCAAATCAAAAGGGCATAACAAGAACTATACAAACTAAACAGAAGAGTGGAGGTCAATATTCATCAATCAAGATGTCATGCAACTCAATTAACTCGAATCAAGAGAATTTACTAGCCAACCCTACTTTAGTCATCCAGTGCTTCTAACCATGCATGATGATGTAGTTTTAAGTTATTTGATACACAGTTGTCTTTCATAAGTGTTGCATTGTCAGGAAAGTGTATCGAAGTCCCTTAAATCAACACTTATGGGGGGGTGCTTAACACTGAACAACACACATGAATGTGTCACAGCCCTCAAGACCATTCACTCGAATTTCGTGTTCCGTTTGGCAAGTTAAGGGTGACCAACATCCTAATGTGAAGCCCCTATAAGGTCAATTGCATACCTACCTACAGTTCTTTACATAATCCACGGACCACAAGGCCCGGAGAAATATGCTAAAAGGTTCCTTTATTTGTGTTAGAGGTGGGGGAATAGAAATATATCTTAAGAGGTTTCAATTACAGGCTCAATCCCCTAAAGCAGAGTGCTTAAGGGCCGATCGGTCGGTTTTGAAGCCCGATCGGTTCGATTTCTGTTCTACATGTGTTCGATCGGTCGGACCCTATGCCTGATCGGTCGGACAGTCTGTTTTGTTACAGAATGCCTGAAGTGAAACCTGCAGTGCACGACAAAAATCAAGCCATTTAATTACAAATATAGGGGCTGTAAACCACGACATATTTGTGAAATTGAAGGAAACTAAAACAATCACGGTGTACCAATATGTGTTCATCCAAATCATGCTTATACTTGCCTCAAAAGAGTTTTAACAAGTGCATAGTTGTCCTTGGGTTCAAATTTGACATCTACACACTGTTCTAACACCCATGCATGAGAGGAGAAAGGAAAAGTGAGTGCATGCAGTGAAGAAGTAAAGGAATTCAAGACTTATAGAAAGGATCAAGAACCCAACTCGTACCTAGAATACATAAGAAAACAATGTGGACAATGAGAGTACTCAATCCCCCTCCTTTCTCAGTTTTGATCGTGGAGAAGATGGGAAAACAGAAAGAAAGAGATGAAGAAACAAACTTTGAGAGAAGAATAAGGGTCAGTGCATGCATCTGAAGTTTATATAAGATAAGAATTAAACCAAGTCTAAGAAAGTCCAATAATTTATACTATTTACATTCGAGTCAAATAAAGGTCCAACTGAAATGAATGACGTTGTTCACCTATGAGTTAGTTTCGGAAGTTGATAAGCTTGACAAAAGACATGTGTTGATGCCAAGATGATGCATGAGTGACAACGTCTTATAAAATCTAAAATTACAAAAAAGGGCTCATGTCTACCTAATATTGGTTAAATTTAACCCAATTACCTATCCATGACTCAAAACAAAATCGAAACAAAGGCAAAATGTAACACTCTGACCCGAATTAATCCAATTTAGCGACTAATTAATGACGCTAAAGTTGTTAATTGTATTTTGCTTTTGTTTTGGTTTTATTCCGGGTCATGGATAGGTAGTGGAGTTGAGTTTAACCTTAATTAGGTAGACATAAGCCCTTTTCGTAATTTTAGATTTTGTAAGACGTCATCATCTATGCATCATCTTGGCGTCAACACGTTTATTTTGTTGAGCTCGTCAACTTTCGTAACTGACTCGTATGCTAATGATGTCATTTGCTTACATTGAACCATCATTTGACTTAAATTGCAATTTGTGTGAACTTTTGGACTTTCTTGCAAGTTTGCTTCATCTTTATCTTATATAAATCTTGACCACTGACTCTTTCTCTCATTCTCTTATTCTTTCTTTCGTTGGTGTAGCTCTCTCTTTCTTTCTATCTCTCTCTCTCTCTCTCTCTCTCTCTCTCTCTCTCTCTTTCTTGATTCTTCTTCTTTTCTTTTCTTTGATCAAGCCAAGCAAAAAAGGGAAATTGATGCACTTCCTCTTCATCTCTTTCTCGTGTGACTTCGGTACGCTTGGGGATTTAGTTTCCTCTTCCCCATCTTCTTCTCATCCGCCATGGCTTGCACTTACTTTTTTCTCTCTCTTTCTCATGCATGATAACTTTGAATCATGTTTGGACGTCGAATTTGAGCCCAGGGATAACCGATTTCATGTTAGCTTTCATTTGAGGCAAGTATAAGCATGATTTGATTGAGCACATGTTGGTACTATATGATTGTTCTTAGTCTCTTATTGCTTGTGCATGTGTGTAGCGTGAATTACAGCCCTTTGCCTTGTTATCGTATTTAAATTGGTTGTTTTCATGACTGCGAATGTTCAAGACAGCACAGTTGTTCTGTATCAAAACAGATTGTCCGATCGATTGTGCTTCAGAACCCACCGATCCGGCGCTCCCAGAACCGAAATTCGATCGGTCGGGCACCTCATCCGACCGATCGGTCCTGCAACAATTTGCTTCATGAAATTCAATCTGTGCACTGACAACTTTTGTATCCAATTCTATTCTTCTATCTTCACACCAATCAAGGAACCTTTAGGCTATATTCGCGGGCCCCGTGGCTCATGAATTCTACAAGGAAGTCTTCCAAAGACCTCTAATAAAAGGGTAGGTATGTATTGGACCTAATAGTGCCTTCACATTAGAGGATGACCGTGACCCTTGACCTACCCGATGGAATACGAGCATTGTATGAATGGTCTTAAGGGCTGTGACGCATTCATGTGCAAGTTGTTCATTGTTAAGCACCTCCCCATGGGTGTTGGTTTAAGGGGCTTCGATGTACATGTACGATACAGTGCAACACTGGACAACGGTGAATCAGATAACTTAAAACTACATCATCATGCACGGTTAGAAACACTGGATAACTAGAATAGGGTTGGCTAGTAAAGGACCATGATTCCTGCAAAATAATTTGATTTGCATTTGCATATTGACTTCTGTTTTGCCCTCTACGAGTTTTGTGCTGGGGCAAATGATTGGATAGTCCCTAAGGGCTCTGTCTATGATTAATCCCGGGTGAAAACAACGTTCATTTGATTTATGTGAATTGAGAAGTCTTGACATGTAATGGTATCTCAGACTTCGTACTTTTGCACAGATGACTATTGACTTCCATCCTTCGGTATGGTTGTTTAGTACCTGTTATACCATTTGATTCGGTAAGTCTGATTATTCATATGATTTATCATAAGCGATCTGTTTCCTTCCATTTGATTATGTATGTATGTATGTATGAATTGACCGTATGCACGTATGATATATATTCGTTATGATCTGATCTGCATGATCCACTCAAGTCTAAGATATGATTGACTCTGTATGGTCAGACACTACTCAGCCTCAGCCTTAGGATGCTCGACAGGGTTGACTTTGGCGTAGTTTATATGGCCTCATTGCAGTGAGTTTATGTCTTGGGGCTTTTAGACCCTAGGAACCCGAGACCCATTCGTACCCTGGCCCGATCGATGGTGTTCTCAATACGGATATAAGATCCTTTTTTTTTTTTTGGAGCATATGGCATATATAGTAACCACCCAGTTATGTACGTATCACGTCTACATTGATTCGGCTAGCATGTTTCATTGGAACACACGATTGCCTAGTATATGAATGTGAACTCTATAATTTATCCGTTGTTACTTTATTCTGTTAGATACAACATGCGTTAACTTGTTTTTTCTTATACTTTGCTGAATTGTCGTATGCATGAGTTGTCCTTGGTGTAGCAGGCTCAGATCCATCCTAGGCTCGTCGGTCAGCCAGACTCCTAGGTAGACCCCCGATATCCCATCCGGGCTAGAGGAGTGGATGTGATCCTTCCGCCGGAGCGCGAAGATTTCATGCATGCATTCTGGTCTCCTTCATTTTGGGATCTCTTGGGATTTTGACTGTATTCATGTTGTATATCTGTATTTTGATTTATTTTGTATAACTCTGATCTTTTGTAATCTCAGTATATCATTGTGTTTATGTGTCCTTCCTTGTATATTTGATACCTACAGCTTCCGTGTACATGTATGTCACGTGTGAACTTTTTCTTGTGTATATACATTTAGACTTGGTTTGAGTGTATATACACGGGAGTACATATGTCATTGGTTAGGTTTTTCTACTAACCCCCGATCTCCTGGGCTCGGGTTGTAACACAAAACACAAACAACAATTAATTAGTTATTAATTAGTCGCCAAACCAAATTAGGTTGGGTTAGAGTGTTACACCAATATGTTAGAACACATTAGATTTGGGGATTCGTCTAGTATTTTTAAAGAGAAAAATTGATATTGAATCCAACATACTAATTCTATTTAGCCCATAAGTCCATAACAGCACAGCCATTCTAATTAAAAAAAAAAAAACCACACAAGAAACAACATAAAAATTAGAAAGAAAAATTGAAAAAAAGGGAAAAACCATTTATCTTCAGAAATGAACGAATTAAACAAGTTGAAAACACCTGTAGGGACCGATGAAACACGAATGGAGGAAGATCGGCCTCTTGGGGAAGAAGATGACACAATTTCAAAGCATGAGGAAGAGAAAATGTGAAGAAAAAAGGGTTTTGTTGGGTTGAGAAACAGACTAAGGTTGAAATAGAGGCAGACCTGTACAAATAAGCCTCGAATTTTGAGGCAAACTTGTACAAATAAGCCTTGAATTCGATGCTTGTTTAAATAAATAAAAAAACATATCAAAGTGGTTCCATGCATACATTTAAAATCTTCTTTTTCATAAAGTGGTCACGTAAGGTAATTTTTCTTGTAAAATCTTAACGAAAAACCTTTGTTGCATTGTGTGGATCTAAATATAATTGTTGTACATAAGGATCTATTTGAGGATATGTGTTGTGTGTGTTTATTTGAGTATAAATCTTATGTGATTCTTCTATGGGTTTTTAATAGCATGAGATCACTTCTCTAAAGTTAGTTGGTCTAAGGTTTCTCCTCATATTCAAATTCAACTCCAATGGCCCACCTTAAAATCCTAAAGGCATATTGTAAAAAAACTATGGGACAATCTTTGTCGTTCTTTCTTTTTTCTCTTTTTTCAAAATAAGAACCATTTTCTTTTTCGGTATTCAACACATTAGAACTCAATCCAAAGGGAAACACAATGAAAACTACTTAATCTGAATAATTGCATTCTACTAAAATAGAATTACATATACATATATATATATATGGGATTCCCTCACCTCATCTTAACTGGATGGGAGAAATTTTGTCTGCCCGAGCACGTGGGGCTCACCTTTAGTCCATTCAAATAGACCACACACAGAGGCCCCCTAAAGTGCACATGTCAGCCAAATTTGTGCCCCATTCTATTTAATTGGGCTGTTGGATTGAGTAAGACCAATTTGAATGGACTGTGCACTGCTAAACTTTTGTGGGTCAGATGTAGATGATAGAAATCAAGGATGGGGTTGATATTTTGTAAAGAAGAGGCCTAGTGTAAGGTCCCGACCCAATTTAATTGTAATTTATATTAATTAAACTTGATTTCCTATTAATTAATGTATTTTAGTCTTAATTTATCTTGTTTTCATTTTATCGGGCTATGGATAGGTACTTGGGTTTGAACCTTACTTAGGTAGTCAAGACCTTTTCTATTTTAGAATTTCATGGTTATGCATCATTAAGGCATCATGTTAGTTGCATATTGTGTATTTCATCATGTGGGTCATTATTCACGTTTGGCCCAACTTAATTCGGATTCATCTCGAGCCGGTTTAAGCCCAACTAACTCAAATTGGAAAATCCTGAAACCAGTGGACTTGTCTGTGATTTCCAGAAACCCAACCATTTAAATCAAAGAACCCATCGTTTGCTCTTCTCCTCTTTCTCATTTCTGCTAGAGTAGGAGTTCTTCTTCCTCTCCCATGCTCTCTTCCTCACCTAGTCTCCATTTTGGGTAGCAGAAGGCTTTGCATGCAAGAGTTTCAGCACCTTCTTCTTCTTCTTCACTCTTCTTGTTTTCTTTCTTAGGGATCTAAGGCTTCATCTCCTTCATTTTGCTTGTAGAAGCCTTGAGGTAAGAAAACCCCATCACCATTGCATTTTTTGGATTCAATAGAGTCAAAGAGACTCAAGCTTTGAGCATGCATGCATCACATTCTCATTTCTCTTAATGCATGTTTTAGATCCATCTCTAGTGAAGCCTTTTCTACCATCAAACCAAAAAGCAAATTGATTTTGGTGAAGCACTACACTTAAGGTAAGTATAAGAGTGCATTTTTTTACATGTATGGTTGATTTTATTGATTCTTGATGAGTTCCTTCTAAGTACCAATTTACAGCTCTCTTTTGACCTTTAATTAAAGTTGTAAGATTAATCTAAATGTTAATGTTGGGGTTGTTGAATGAATGATAAAATGGATGGTAAGGAGACCTAATAATGTAGCATGAATGGTTTCCTTAGTGTTTGGACGCAGGGGAGGTAGAGGGAAGCAAAGGAGGAATAGATTGAAACTCGTTCTACCCGGAGCAGAGTGCTTCAGAGTCGACCGGTCAGTCCTGAAGCCCGATCAGTCGGATTTCAGTTATGGGAGGTGTCCAACTAGTTGGACACCATACCTGATTGGTCGGGTAATCCAGTGTTCTGTATTAAAAATTCTAGGTAGATATGGTTCCATAACTGTCCATAGGCCTTCTATAGGCCTTCCATAGTTCATAGTGTGGCACAAGGAGAGGCTACACCTTTGATCCTTGGTGAAGCCGAGGTGTTTTAAGCAAACCTTACCTTAGGATTGTAAGGATAATTAAAGACTATGTATGGCCTTAGAAATGGTATCTTTACCTTCAACAAATTAGCCCAACGGAAATTAAAAACTAAAAAGAAAGAGTTTTGAACTGTCACTCATTCTGCTGTCACTCATTTCCTCTTGATTTTTCAGTTAGTTTCCAATGTTACGTCATGAATATTAGCATAAGAAGAGGTGTCTTCTATATACACAATGTAACACTAAGATTTTGGTAACACAACGACACCGGACGTTTTATAAATACATCGTATTAAATGACCTTGGAAACATGGATTATCTAGCATAGGGTTGGCTAGTAACTATCCTTGATAATTACTCAATCTAATTGCATTCATATTGTTAAGTAACATTGCCTTCAACATAATCTAATCATGTGCCCAATTCTTCCTAGCAAACCTTGAAGCGAATCAGTGCTAGAGCTTCTATTAAGTATGGCCTGTGAGCCAAAATGGATGTAGTTAAGGTTGAGAGGGATCGAGCTCCATTAGCTCATTTAAGTATGCATTGTTTGAATATCGGTTATTTGTTTAATTCAAAATTTTATGATTGAATATATTCTCAAGACCGAATATGATCTAATCATCATCACAAGGTTTGAGAAGTAAGAATGGGTACACGGGCCATCAATGTTACTTGCCTGAGAACCACCCTTGGCAAAGGAGTAAGGCCTTTAATGGTAAAGTTGAGCTTCGAATAAAATCCTTGGAGTTACCAATAGAGAAGACACTAGAGCAGCTGGATCGCTTGCCAACTGTCAAGTTTAGGAAGCATAAAAACAACAAGAAGAGACCTCGTAGCATTGAAGAACTGAATTGGACAAAAAAAAGAATTTTTTATGAGCTTCAGTACTGGAAGAAACTAAAACTCCAACACAACCTAGACATCATGCACATTGAGAAAAATATATGTGATTAGTTCCTTAGAACTTTATTGAATATAGATAGGAAGAACAAGGACACAGAGAAAGCTCATCGAGATTTAGAGGACATGGGCATTATAAAAGAATTGCACATATAGAAGCGTGCCGATGGTGAATATGTGATGCCTTCGACAATGTACACATTGTCCCCGAAGGAGAGAAAGGGTTTTTGTGAATTCTTGAAATTTATTAAGTTCCAGATGGCTATGCAGCAAATATCTCGAGATGTGTAACCACAGCAAATAATAGATTATCGAGTTTGAAAAGTCATGATTGTCATGTCCTTCTACAATGACTTATGCCGATTGGGATGCATGGGTACCTCAGCAAGGATTATTGTACTACATTGTTCAAGTTGGGTAATTTTTTTGAGGAGTTGTGTTCCAAGACATTGAGGAAAAATGATTTGGAAAAATTAGAGGAGCGCATAGTTCTCATACTTTGTAAGTTGGAAAAGATTTTTGCTCCAGCATTCTTCGATGTGATGCTCCATTTAGCAATCCACTTGTCACGTGAGGCCATGCTTGCAGGACCAGTGCAATATCGTTGGATGTACCCAATTGAAAGGTAATTGTTACCATGTTAGTGTGATTTTAAAGTTATATTTTAGTCTAATTGTGTTGCATTTTAAACTTAATTCTAGTTGGTGTTTGTTTGAAGATTTTTAGGGACTTTGAAAGGATACGTCCCCAATCAAGCTCAGCCAGAAGGTTTAATTGCCGAGGCTTATATTGTCAAAGAATGTTTAACTTTTTTCTCAATGTACCTTAATGAGGTTGAAACTTTATTTAATCGAGACGAACGAAATGCTGATAGTGGTCATTGTGGTCTGGGATTAACGGTCTTTGTAACAACCCGCCCCGCACCATCGAGGTATTGTCCGCTTTGGACTTCCCAGGAGGTCACCCATCCTGAAATTGCTCTGACTCGAGCACGCTTAACTTTATAGTTTTTTATGGAAGTCCTCACGGTTTTATCCTCAAAAGGCGCCTCGACAGTTTAGGACGGATTATTACTTATATTCTTTCATTCAGATGTACTTTTTGGGACTGGGTCGTTACAGTCTTCACACAAAATGTTCGTCCTTTTGGATGATTCACAAAGGCTCCCGAGGTGTCCGAGAATGAACTCAATATGGCGCAATGGTTTGTGTTGTATAATAGCATTGAAGTACAGCAATACCTAGAGTTTGTGGTCATCTAATTAAGTGTATGCATAGCTTGTAAACTTTTTTGAGTTTTCAAGTTTTTTATTTATTATTCAAATTTCTATAATTAGGGAACACAAGAATCTACTACAGAATCCAAGTGGACGTGATATTACTCAGTTACAACAACAAAATTTTTCGAATTGGTTTAAATTACGTGTAATATATATAAGATATTTTCGATTATGCTTGACTTAACATTAACTTAACACATCTACTATATGTTGTTAATGCAGATGAATCAAATGCGGTCGCAAGAGTCACCAGAAACAACCGATGACTTTTGGTCATTAGTAGACAGTCCCAATGCAATAGTCAATCTTTATTCGGGTTGCATTTGTAATAGAATCCGATTCCATAGTAGAGATCGAGACAACTATCGTAAAACCCAAAATAGTAGGTTGGTTGCACAAGGCGACCATAAGGGACAAACAATTAACTTCTATGGATACCTAAAGTTATTTTGTTCCAATGTGAAAGGTTCAAGATTGATAGTTGGAGAACAATACAAACAGTTGCCCATTGCATAAGTATTAATGTCAGAAATCGGTGGTATCAAAGTGATCCCGTTGTCTTATCAAGTCAGGCGCAGTAAGTCTTCTATGTTAAAGATACAAAATTAGGTATAAATTGGCAAGTCGTACAACGAGTCCGACATCGAGGATTTTGGGATGTAACAAAGTTGGATGGTGATGAACGTAGCTTAGCAGAAGTATCCAACCATAATGATGAGTACCAGCAAGAAAAAGCAACCGGGGCTGTCCAAATTTTCATTGAAAATACTCATATTCAATATTGTGGAGATGGTATTGATCCCGAAATTATTCTAAGAAATAGAGTTTTGCATTCAAGCAACCAAGTATATAGTGGTGATGCATAAATGATGGACCATAGTGATAACGAGGATGGAACAATGACATAGAATGCAGATGATGAAGAAGATGTCCAACAAAGGCATTCCGATTTGGATATAGAGCCCAATTTAGAATGCGATATGTAGTATTTGTTTTCCTTTACATATGGATTGATGTTTTTAATAAATTTTTCATTTGTATATATTTGCTATTTACCTTTATTCAGTTTCTGGCTCCATATTTGTTACAAATATATTGATGCCGATATTTTCTCACTGGCAAGCTATGTAGATGGTTAAATATATATCAACATTTATTTTTAATCAGATCTTGATGTTAGTTGACTATTCATACATGTTTTCATCATTTTTCAGTAACTAGTATTTGCTAAAATATCCAAAAATGAAAATTTGTGGGTCAAGCCCGAGTCTCTGAGGCAGAAGATGTTAGATATTGAAAAAGAAAGAATGGCTACCATTGTAGAAAATCAAATGAGACTTAAAGCTTTGGGGTTGCACAGGGCCGTGAATTCTTGGAGGGCGTCGGTTGAAAAAATCACCCATACAAATTTAGTTAACAAGAGAAAAAGAAACATGGTTAAGGAAACCGATGACACACGTACTCCCGTGCCTGTACACGTAGACCTGGTCTAAATGCACACGCACAAGGGAACATTCACACGTGCAAAACATGTACGCGGAAGCTGTAAATATCAGAAACATCAAACTAACAGTACAAGAAGAGAATACGAAAACCGAACTGACATATATATATAACTGAAGGTTTTACAAAATGAACAAAATAATATGCATAAGTCCTGACATATACAAGTATGACAATCCTCAAAAACAAGGAAGACTCTTATGCCATACATGACCAAGCCGCTCTCCAAGGGAGTGATCACATCCACTCCTCTAGGCCGGATGGGGCCTCAGGGGTCTCAGCTGGAGTCTGGTCGACTGGCGAGGGGTCGGCAGGGGTATCTGAGCCTTCAACACCAAAAACAACTGTGAATACAACGATTCAGCGAAGTATAACCATAACAAGTTAACGCACGTTGTGTCTAATAGAAGAAAGAATATCATGTAAATTAAACAGGGCACATTCGTATACTAGGCTGTCATGCAAGAAGGAAACATGTCATGTGAATCAATGTGTACATGCTGTGTACATAACTAGTTAGTGACTACATTGCCATATACTCCCAAAAGAGGGATCTTATATTGTGCAAAGAACACCATTGTCCGGGCCAGGGTACAATGAGTCTTGGTTTCCTGGGGTCCGGTTCCCCAAGACGTTTTCTTACTGCAGCAAGGCCATGAAAACTATACCAAATTCACCCCGTCGGGATCCTAAGGCTGAGGCTAAGTAGTGCCTAACCATATAGAGTCAATCATGAAAAGCCTGAGTAGATCGTGACAAGCATATCATACATGCAAATCTTAGAATATATCTTATACATGAATTATCCATTCATACTCAAGGTAAAGAAACAATTATGTGAAAGTATCTGAAATAAGTAATCATGCAATAGAGCGGAGATCAATAGTTGACAAACAACATGTCATGCAAGCAACTGTTAGTATAGTGAACCAAAGTCATTTACTAGCCAATGATAATCTAATTATCCAGTGTTTCTAACCGCGCATGATGATGTAGTTTTAAGTTATTCGATGCACCGTTGTCTAGTGTTGCATTGTATTGGCTGGTGCACCGAAGTCCCTTAAACCAACACCCATGAGAAGGTGTTTAACAGCTGGATAACGAACATGAATGATTCGCAGCCCTCGAGATCATTCACGCATTGTATCATATTCCATCAGGCAAGTCTAGGTGTTCTACATTCTATCATGAAGGCCATATAGGTCTTTTTCTTACGTCTATTCTTGTTATTCATTCTTCCAGGGGTGATACGGCTTAACCGTAGGTGAACGTACGGCTTAGCCGTAGGCATCTTACGGCGTAGCCGTAATATGCACTGCGGCTCCCCCGCGGTTCCCTTTACTGTTCATCCGCAAGTACAGTTCACCTGTATTTTGTTCTACGGCTTAGCCGTGTGTGTTCTACGGCTTAGCCGTGGCTGAGCCGTAGGAGGAACTGTCAATTGCTTGCTTTCAGTTAATCCAGAAGAAGGCACCCTGTACTGATCTATGGCTGGGTCACGGCTGAGGTACGGCTTAGCCGTAAGGCAATATACGGCTTAGCCGTGTCCTGGCCGTAGAAGAAAACTGGGTTTTCACCCTCTCTGGACTTTAAGCCGTAGGTGATATACGGCTTAGCCGTCCAATGCACGGGATCAAATTCTGAATCAAGTGCAGAAAACCTGTAATGACATCAGAGGTGCAAATATCTAACAAAGAAAGAAGGAATACCAACCAATTGGGCTGTAAACACGTTTTCCATGCAAATTCATGTGAATTAACTAAAATCAAACAAATACCAACATGGGTTCTTACAGATTATGGTTATACTTGCCTTAATGGGTTCAATTACATAACTACTGTCCTTGGGCTCAAACACAACCAAATCTCAACCACTGCAACATGCATGCATGAGAAACAGGAGGAAACCTTAAGAGCATGATCAAGAAACCATAGAACGAGAAGAATAAGAATGAGATGAGGGAGATGGAAGAGAACCCAAACTCACCTTAATCCAATCACCAGAGAATGAAAGAGAATGAAGGGACAACAACCCTTCAAATTAGCTTGATCGATGATGGAGGAGAGAACTCAGGAGAGGGAGAGAAAGTTCCACGTGAACAGTGAGAGAGAAAAGAGTGAGAGAGAGACTTGAGTCGATGAAGTGTATATATAAGGTAAGTGGAGGTCACTTTGCAATGAAAGTCCAAGTTATAGTTCTATTTTCAGTTTGAGTCAAATCCGGGTCCAATGGGATCATACGACATCAGTTGCAAATGACGTAGTTACGAGAGTTAACGAGCTCAACGAAAGACACATGTTGACATCAAGATGATGCAAAGATGACCATGTCAAAGAAAAGCTAAAATTACGAAAAAGGGATTGGTCTACCTAATCCAGGTCAAACTCAACCCAACTACCTATCCATGACCCGCAACAAACCCAAAACACAAGCAAAACACAATGAACAACAAAAACAGGATTAATTAGGTGCTAAACGAGGTCAACCTGAGTCGGAGTGTTACAGATGATAAGGAGTATAGTTCGCCAAAGGGTGAGGAAGGCTCGAGTTACTCCAATGGAGATGATGAAGAGTATAGTAATAATGGTGATGATAAGTGTTCTGGATCTCAAATGAAAAAGGTAATGTGTGTGTGTGTGTGCATCTAAGACTGATTTTATATTTACCAACAATTAACTAGTGTGGTATACACTTCTTTGTATTATTGATAATTAATGATATTGTACTCATAATATGTTGATTATTGGTAATTAGTGACATATGTACACGTAATCTGTTATTTTTTTTCTTTTAGGTCACATTGATGATTGCCAAACCTCAATCGGCTCGTCATCTATCAGTTTCCATACCCACACAATCCTTAATTCTGGAGGTACAATCCCAACCTGCACAAACCCCACATGCTCCTTTAGCACAGTACCAACTTGCACAGATCCAACATGTACCTTTTATGAATACACCAACCACCTAAGCCAATAGTGTAAGTAAGAATCTAATGTTCTTTACTTATAATTTTTATCTTACTCTAATATATTATGCATACAAGCTTATACAACTTTTTTGTCTTTATAGCCTCAAGTTTGACCAAAAGGTCTGTACGAGGCCTGACAAAAGGTAGGAGAACTAAGAGGCTTGTAGCGCGATCAGGTAAAAAACTCCCAGTGGAGTTCCCAGATGATTGCAATGTGCCAGTAGGGCTTAATACCCCTTCTTTTGCATTGGAGCTTGGCAAAGAGATTAGAGGGGTAGTGCCGCTAAGGGCATCAATACATGGACTGATATTGATAGTTCACTTAGAGCGCCCATCATACGACGAGCTTTGGTAATTGAAATTTATTAATTAACTAATAACATTAATTTGTATTATTTAATAGGTATCAATACACTAATATTATGTTTCTAGAAAAGTTTGAGATCAAGGATTACATAACTAATCCCAAAGTACAAGCGGCAGTTGATAAAAAATGTCAAACGTTATATAGGAGTTGAAAGTACAGCTTGCACCTTAAGTATACGAATATGTTGGAAAAAGGTGTTGACCCCAAAACTCAACCGCCTAATAACGTTAAGCCAGAGCATTCGAACTACATGATCGACCATGTATGGACTGATGAGAAGTGGAAAGTAACATTTGTATGTTATATATGTCACTAAGCTATTTGTCGCAAATCTCTATTGGTTAAGATTTAACATGATTGAGATTTATTAACTTTTTTTTATTTTTTCCTTAATTTTGGTAGGCTAAGTTAGAGAAAGCCAAAACATCTCGTGCACTACAATCATACATGCGGGTCGAGGTCCTTTCCATCAACATTGTATATCATGGTGATGTTGATTCTTGATAATTTCAAAAAATAATGTTAACTAGATTATAGTACTTACATATGACCTTACTCATAAAACTAATTAACGAAATCAGGCGGCAGAGAATGGAGGCCAAAAGCCACACTTTGTGGACTTTTATAAAAACTCCCACTAAAGTAAATCAAAGAACGATTGGGTGAATCCAAAATGCAAGGAAAATTATGCATGTATGTAATGTTTGTGTGTGTGTACGTGTATCACTAGAATCTTGTGATACTAGGTATAATGCAGTGGATAGACTACTTTGTTTATAGCGTGCTTATAGCATATTGTATATGTAATATTTGTTATTACTTTTTTACTTTGGTTTTTAATATATTTAGATGGTAATAATATTATTTCTCAATATAATTAATTATTAACTCCTTGTAAAAATAACAGGATGAATTGGTAAAGTTGCGAGATAGGTGTTCACACCCAGGTGCAGCCCCGATGAGCGAGGATGAGATGTCGATTAAGGTGATTGGGCCAAGACCGGGGTACTTGAAGGGATTTGGGGTCGGACCGAAGCTCTTGTCTTCTAGGAGTGTCATTCACACTTGAGCACTTGATTATGAGTTGTAGAGCCTCAAAGAGCAGATTGAAGTTGCAAATAAAAGAACTTAAGAATTCTCAGCTTTCTAGGATATGGCAATGGAAGCCCTGCAGCCGGCGGGATTGTTTTCGACATCATCACCCGGTGGGGCAAACGTGTCGGGGGCTGATCATGCCGAGCCTTCTTGGTTAGTAAATTCATGTTTATCGTATGAATTTTAATACATCAATTTTAGAATTTCTATTTTAATTTAGAATAAAACATGCATTTATATTTATTGAGTTGCTTGATTAAAAACTCCAATGGCTTCTCTAATCTCAATCTAAATTTTCTGCACGTATATTATACTTGAAATGTGCTTGAAAAAATGTTTGATGCATTTCTTTCTTCTTTATTCACAGATGGATGAGCGACATCATGGAATGCATAGCAACTTTGATGAAACATGAGAGAGAAAAAGAGAGAATCTGCTTGAATTTAATACATTTTCTAGATACTATTTGAATATTTTTATTTTGTCTTTTTTTTATTTTGATATTCGAGGGAGGTATGTTTTGGAATTGAATTGTATATAATTTTATAATAAATGCAAATGTTTGAGGTTTGAATGAATTTCATTATGAATGCACATTGAGGTTGATTTTTTATTTTGATATTTGAGATTAAGAAATTATTTTCAATTGCAATGAGTTTATATGAATACAGGTTGTATATAAAAAATTAAAAAATATTAGGTATGATGTTATACCTTTGCTAATGCTAATAGTGGCATTAGCAAAAGCAAATTTTGAACATGCTTACATGATATATAATAATGTTTCCAACGCGGTTATTTGTGTTGCGGAGGAAAAAAATTATTTGCCAACGCAGATATTGCATTGTAGAAAGTGGACTTTTAACAACACGCTAGGTGCATTGTAGAAAGTGGACTTTTGCCAACGAGTCACGTGCAATGGGAAAAGGGAACTTTTGCTAACACGCCGCATGCATTATGGAAAGTAATTTTTTTGCTAATGCACCGTGTGCGTTGCGAAAAGTGAACATTTGCCAACACGATAAGTATGTTGCAAAAAGTAAACTTTTGTCAGCGTGCCGTGTGTGTTACGAAAAGTGGACTTTTGCTAATGCGCCACGTGTGTTGACAAAGGTTTTTTTTGCCAACGCACCACGTGTGTTGACAAGGGTTTAAAACATTTGCCAACGCACCTATTGCGTTGGCATATGTCAACTAATTTCTACAACAGACCATCTTTTTGCAACGTTTAAAATAATTCGGCAACATATTTTCCCAACGAATATTACGTTGCTGAAAAGTTAATTTTCTCCAACGCAGTCAACTTACGTCGCGGAATACTTTTATTAACGAGGCTTTGACAACATGCTGGCAACGCACTCAATTACATTATAGAATGTGTTTAGCAACGTAAATACTAACCTTTGCAAACGCATAAATGCGTTGACAAAAAGGTTTTTTCTTGTAGTGCACATTAAAATCACGCGTTCTTCTCTTATGGTTAATTGCTATTAACTTAAGTTAATTGTTTATTCGTTGAGTTGCATATAAAAATCTGTGTTGAAACCTTAACCTGCATTGGGGTTAAAATCCTTTCAACCTCCCATTAAATTCCATAAATTATAAAGAAACTAAGGACAAAAAATGAAAAGATAGAGTCAAGAAAAATACTATAAACCCACTGGAAATTAATGGAGAATAATATAAGAAGAGCATGAAGATTATGCCACTCCAAGATCAAAATACCTAGACACCCCACGGTAACATCTTTCTTGGAAAGAGTGACTCCGGACAGTGGATTTCTTAAAAGAGGAGAGGAAGGGCGTCAAAGGGGAAGAAGAGGTACATACTGATGCATACCCGGGGTGTGGCAAAGAAGAAGGGGGTACATACTGATATACGTACCTATGGAATTATTACTAACTTAGTGAACCCTGTAAAACAAAACTGTGAATCACGGTATCAAGAGTCGGGAGTAATGGAGGATCGAATTGCGGTCAAGGCACTATAATAATATTTTTATGTTTGTTGTCAACTTGTCATTACCCAATGAAAATCAAACGTAAGATATACTAGCTCAGAAAAATCCGTACAACAGATTTCTCTAATGCTAATAGGTCGCAGGAGCTCTGTTTATCTTAACGTCACATGGAAAATGCAAGGCACGTGGCTGAAATGGAAACGTTTCTGAAATGTAGGCAGCACAGCTGGTTTAATTTTGTCTTCTTTGGTTGGAAAACGAGCAGAACGACAAGACAAGCGGCATTTTGTCGTGCTCAATGTAGCGGCGGACACAAAGGTTAAGAAAGAACCCCCCTGTCACTGGGGTCAATTGCTGTTACAGACCATTGATTGCAATTAAAAGATATTTTTGGTAGCGAGCAGACCGAGTCACGAAGGAGACCAATAATTCGCACATTTTCTAGAACACATGCATAATCCAATTTGTACGGAACTGCGGACACATTGAGTTCTCCCGACATTAATAACCCATCAGCCCGTCTGCTTGCTCTGTTTCTCTGACATTGCCAGGGGCCAGGACATGGATTCGGATGGGGTTGGTTCCCAGCTCGGGACGACTCGCGCTTTTCTGAGCCTTGAGTCGGTCTCTGACGCTACAACCACAGCTTTAACTACACTAATTAAGTATGGTGCAACATAAAAAGGACAAGATCGGTGTTTTTTCTTTTTTTTTTTTTTTTTTGGTAAAAAAGGAATTTGATGTGGTTGATTTGGACGCTTCCAATGGTGGACAGTAACAACGCCACTAAGCAAATAAAGAACTGAGCATGCTGATGGCCGACCAATAATAAGCAACACGCCCAAAAACTACTTGATTAAAATAGCAAAAATTAATCTGAAGAAGGCAACCTAATGCTAGATTTGACTTAAAATAAAGTGAGAAATAAAATTCATGAAGACAGTAGTTTAATTGATTATGGACTTTTAGAATCATTGTTCTATAAATTAATATTAAGCAAGATTTCACACTCATTGTAGTTGCTAAACCGAAGTTGTAGATCATGCAAATTAGTCAAGTTTTAGGGTGTATTTGGATGTGAGGTAGATTAAAGTAGAGTAAAATAAAATTTTGAAATTCAAAATTTTCTTCTTCTTTTTAAAATAAATTTAAATTTCCTTCATTTTTTTTAAAAAGTCAAAAATTCATTACTAAATTACAAAAAAATATCTACTTTTTATATAAAAGATTAAAAATTCTCTTATCAATCAACTAAAAATAAAAAGTAATAATAACCCCATCATATGTTATTCTTTCTTGATTTTAGGTATACTCTTCTCTGTTTTATTCTATCCGACATCCAAATAGACCCTAGCCAGCTTTCAATGATGTCTATCATAATCTCCAACAACCCTAATCTTGTAGGATGGTCCATTCTTTTTCCATATGAGTAAGACACAAGGAAACATTTTAACCACTGGTCTTACCATGTTTTGTGTGCTGCTAAGTGTGCTCCACACATTTACCCAAAAAAAACAAAAAAAGTGCTCCACATGCTAGGTCATTCCAAACTTAAGAGAGGAATCTTCATGTGAATCCGGCCGTTTTGTTATAATTAACAATATAGCTCATGCTTGGCTTGTGTGAGTCAAGCCCAAATTTGGGGTTGATAAGAAAAATGGAATCAACCAGCAACAAATCAATAAGAGAGGCTTTGAAATCCAAGCCAATCAAATTCTCAAACTTCTGTCATGGCAACTAAACATATTGGGCCAATTTTTACTCTGACAGTTAGCCCATCAATGGATCATTCAATTGTATTACTTCTCTATGACAACTTTTTTTTTTTACCTTTCAAAATAAATAAAGTATAGGCCTAAGCATGTAAGTTGGAGTTTTTCTTTTTTAGTCTTCTAAGTTGTGCTCCACTCAATCTTCCCATGACGGTTGCTTACAAGAATCTTGGGGATTATTTGGTAAATATTTCCACACGTGCAGCAACGGAAGCAATGCAACAACCAATAGGCCTCAGAGGTGTTCCACTCCACATACGTCAGATAAAACTGGATTTTTTTTTTGAAACGGTAACAAAATTTCATTAAGAGAAAAAGGAATACAGAGGACATAGAGAAATGAAAAGAAAGGCGTAGGTGTAAGAGAGATGAACCAACTCCAACCTCAATTACAACACACCCACCCAAGGATAAAAATGGAATGAGATGCGCAAAAAGAAAGCTACTTGCATTCTCAGATAAAGCCAATTCCAATAAACATGGAATTACAAACATCGAAAAGCAAAATAAAAAAACATCAAAAAAAGAAAAGCAATGATTTCTCATTCCATCTGCCTATAGCCTCATGGTTGAGAACTAATTCTAAAAGCTACAGCAAAGGTTAAAAAAAAAAAAAACCGTAACACTTGCTCAAGAATTCTATGCTATACTATAAGAAAATGTGCTTCTACTGCTAAAAGGATACAGGAGTAGACAAATATTTGTAGCGGTGTTTGTTACAAATGTGTGCGTCACTAAAGAAAAAAGACTAATGGCAATAGAAAAGTGTCTGCTACTAAAAAAGTCCAATGGCGGCAGAAAAAAAAGTGCTGCTAAAAGATAAACCAATAGCGGCAGAAATAGAAGTCCGTAAGTTATAATGGAAAAATGCCTAATATTAGTTTCAACAACAGAAATTATAACATTAGTGGCAGTTTTTCATAGTTGCTGTTAAGTGTTTTAGTGGCGCTTTGTTCTATCTGCCGCTAAAAACTTTTTTTTTAATAAAATAAGATTACACTAGAAAATCCTAATATGTGCAGGTACCAGTAGAAGAATCTGCATATATGTTGCTATTTAAGGTGAATTAATGGATCAAGGTCCACTTTAATCCAATCAGACTTAGAGTTGGGTACTATACATTGGGCCTAGTTCATGTCCACATCCAAGTCCATTTGCCCTAACCAATTTACATTTCAACTTCAATGTGGCTTTACTTGAAATTTATCACCCTTGAGTTTTATGGAGGTACAATTATACTAATTGAGTTTAGTGATTCAAGAATACATGATAGGCTATATTGAGTCCAATTCCAAATGATATTTTTATGAATAAAAGTATATAATTTAAGAAAGAGCAATGTTTCAAAATGAACAAAAGGTAAGATAAAAAGATGAGTTGTGAGCAAGATCCTAATATTATTTAATAATGGTGACAGGAAAGAGTGACATTTTCGTAAACATCATGAGTTGAAAACTTTCTTAATACATACCATTTTCCATATTTTTAAAAAAATAATAATAAAATCAACCAGTAATAAACCTGACCTAACCTATGTTTGTCATGTGGCATGTTTGGTATGAAAAGGTCTAAAGCCATTTTTGATAAGTGGCAATGCTGAAGCATCATTAGAAATGGCCTTAAATAATAGTTGAGGAGGCTTGAGAAATTTGTGGTCGTTAATGGTGCTAGATCTCATGATTTAGTGGATTTGATGACTAATATAAACATTAATCGATCAAAATAGCCCATGCTCATGCAATACATAAAAATACCTAAAATCTTGGTGGTTTGGTAATGATGCAGTTATGCAAGAATGACAAAGGTGTCATGAATGGAGCATTAAGTTAAATGAGTAGATTTCTTTGCCATCTCTCTTAGCATTAACCTTGCCTCATCATCATTTTATATACACCTCATTCCATCTAAATAAGAGATAATCTCTCCACACTTCCTGTGCCATTCGAGTTAGTTTTCCTCTTATATATTAACGTAGTTACTATTTCAAATAAAATAATAGAATGGTTGAGGAGAACTTGGGGGTATTGTTATCTGCTTGATATGCAAGTATCCCCCATGACAAGAAATCGCCCAAGAAATTAGAGTTATATGAATGAACTGTAAAGTCATATATGACTTTGCCTTGGTAGATGGTACATGGAAGTTCCTTTCTTTTTCTTTTTTGGCCGAAACTCTGAGATGATAGTAGTTGTATGCTTAAAGAAACATGAGATGTGGTCCTCTTTGGGTGAGCACTGAAGATCCTCTTATGATCTTGGAGTTGCTGCAGACTCTCCTCTTTTATGCTTCAATCTAGCAAGTGATTTTCATATGATTTACTTCATAATTTTATTTGCTACAAGTGCGTGCTCTTTAGCTGTCAGAATCATATGAAAACCAATTTGTGAATTTAGCCGCTCCTATTGTGGATCGAAAACCTGTTTTAGCACCAAGAGACTTGTTGGTCGACCTTCTCTCTATGCATAAAAAATTTGCTTTTGAAAATTGAAATTTCTATATAAAAGAAGAAACATATAGATCTGTAGGGTAGAATTTGCAATAGTAGGAAATGGTCATGCCTCAACCTATGTAACCTTGTTTCATAAACATCTTTTTCTCCTATCTAGCTTCATTCTTCTCAGTATATGAAGTTGTGACCCAATTTCACAGATTATCCTTCTTCTATACTCTAGCTGCAAAGACATCATTATATGAATCCTCAAATTAACTATTTAGTTACAAAAAACTTTCACATTGAAATAAAACAAGATAATCTATATAACAAGAATGAGCCGTGAGAATAAACTCTGCAACAAACTTTCATATTGCTTGTCCCTCATGAAACAAACTCTGCTTACAAGTAGAAAGTATAATTGAAACATTGGTATTAAGCATTGTCATTCTTATATGCTATACACTCAATTTCATTCTTCTAGTTGTACAAAATTTACACCCCATTTTGCGGCCAACCTGGAACATAGAAAAGTAGAAACACCTTCCCAATGATACCTTTACTGTGTTTTCCAATAGCCTCAGTGGCAATTGTAGCTTTATTTTGTTCACCATTCTACTTGGGTTCCAGGTTCTCCTTTCAAAGTCTCAATAGACAAATGAGGGGACCCTTTACCTTGGTCAGGTTCAATGTCCATCTGCAAAAAATAAATAAAATAAATAAATAAACTTGTTTGCTTAGCTAATTGGCAGTAACATAAAAATAAAATAAAGAATAAGAAAAAGAAAAAAATGAACTGCATTTTAAGTAATCTAGGGTTGCACAAGAATATTGCAAACCATAGTCAGTTAGAATATGGATGGCAATTTATGCGTAAGCATTTGGAACAGTGTCCAGATGCAGAAACGCGAAAGGAGCAATTAGTGGTTACCCATTTCCAACATTTCTTCCCTGAATAATACAAGGGTTGGTGTGAATAATAATGTTGGCCAGTTAAAAGAAAGAGGAAAATAGACTCCCACCATTTGATTTGGATTTCTGCTCTAGTTAAAACACAGAGTGCAAAGACAAACAATCATCTTTGAGGAAATATTCAATTTCTAGTGACACTAATGATCAAGGATTATAAAATTTGTCTCCTCTGATATGTATGTCTAACTGATGTTGGATAAAAACCCAAATGATGCAAATATTTGTACGTCCTTCACCATTGCTGTACATCATTGGGTTGTAATTACCACTGATACAGAGATCCTGAGCGATGTTTGATACATACCGATACATGTCAATTCAAGAGCCATTCAATGATACCAATTATAAAACAATGCACAAATGTTTGTTCGACTAAACATTTTGGGGGCAGTTTGGAGTAAATCCAAGCACACAGAAATACTGTTAAGCACTTCTTTGTTGCTGTTAAAAAACAATGTATATATATATAGAGAGAGAGAGAGTGAGAGATAGGGAGAGTGAGAGAGAGGAAAATATAAATAGAGATACCCTTGATAAGTCCTTAAAAGTGTATCATTTCATATTTATTTTAGGGATTTTTAAGAACTGATTCAATAGAAATCTCTTCGTTTAGCTAGAAATCATATGTTTATAGATTTGAGCATCATTTTAGAGTTTTCATGCAAAAATAATAAAAAATCACAATTTTTTTTTATAAAATAAAAAAACTTTCCATTTTTTTATTTTCAATTTTTTTTACAAGATTTCAAATTCATGTTCTTTCATGAAATGATATAATCATCATTATTGGTAAATTCAAGTCAAAAAATGAATAATGATGTGGTTTAAGGTTATCATTTTGTGTGAATCGAGGCCACATTATTCATGACTTTTGGTCAAAATTGTCATTTTAATTAAAAGTTGCTTTTGTGTTTAAGAAAAATTGAAGACAATTGTTGCATGAATCTAAATTTAGATTTTAGGAACTCAAATTGGAATGAAGAAAAGAAAGTTATGATGGAAAAAATTCAAGAAAAGGAAAGTAAAAAAAGAAGAGATAAAAAATGAAAAGTCAATCCCGTTTTTATTTGGACAGCGTGAACTAAAACAGTTATAACTCTCAAACCGAGTATCTGATCAGGACAATTTAGGTATCGTAAAAAAGCTCTTTTCGCGTAGATATCTATGGAACCCATGATTGCATCAATTGGAGTTAAAACGACAAAGTATTAACCTTAGGAAATTGGCTTTGTATTTTTTGGCGGGATTGCATAAAATTAAAGTTTTTTTTAAATTTAGAAATTGGTTGTAGATAAAAATTTGCTCAAGCAAATGAACCAAGAATCTTTTGACTTACTATATATATAAGCTAACTTTTGGCCATAGGAAGAGATCAAATATTATAAAAATGATTCAAGGGGGGAGTTGCACAAGAACACAAGCCCTCTCTCTCTCTCTCTCTCTCTCTCCATCGCTCCTCCACCCTAAGATGGGTTAGGTCAACCTCTTAGGTCCCCTCCATTCCATCCATTCCAACATCTTGTTCATCCTTGGGAGCATAACTTGAAGTAAAAGCAAGTTAAAGAGCTAGGCAAATAACAAATCTTTCTGGAAGTTCATTATCTTTGGGTAGGATTAATGTAATTGTTTTAGTTTAATAAATTTAAATTTATTGCTTATTTGAATTGAGTTTTTCACTGTTAAACAAAGTTAGTGATATTATGTTCTCACTATAGAGTCAACATTGTATATTTATGCGTAGTAACAGTACGTATTTAGTACAATGGTTCCGAGTTTTCTTGGATTCTATCAAATAAGTTTTTAAATTCAGATTTAAATAATTGAAATCCATATTTTCTCTTTTATTTTGTTGCATCCTATTTCTATTCTCAAACTTAGTTTATTTACTTTTACTTTCATTCAATTGGTGGTTTGATTATTCTATTGTTTTGCATTTTTTAATTTTTAGGGTTGTTTTATATTAGGAATTTTAGATTGGGTTTTATTTCTAATTTCTAATTTTAATTTCAAATTTGAGAATATGAGTTTAATTTAATTTTCATTTTAGTAGGACATTATTTTATATAGATTTTATTAGGATAGTACTAGTTTTTCAATAGGACAGGTTGTGAGATACATAGCTCTCTGTGAATATGATCCTGACTCACTAAAAACTACAATTAAGGCCTTGCACTTAAGGCCATTGATCAGCCGTCAAAAAGTTCACAAAATATGATGGATTTTCTTTCAACACATGAAAAAGAGGTATTATCAGAGGAGTACAAGTGAGAACAGCAGTAAGAAATTCCTGTATATGATCAACAAAGCTAACTTAAGTCTTGAAAATTAAAATGCCTCCTTTATGTATGGGATACAGAGCTTGCATCCATAAAAATCAATTCAGAAGACCAAAAAAAAAAAAAACCAACAAAGTTAAGATCGCTATGCTAATCAGATGAGAACAGATCCTCGGAAATTTTGACAGCTTAAAAAATTGAATCCTACACTCAAAAGTTCAACTAGAAGACCTAAGCAAAGATGCAAATTACTAACAGAAACATCCAAATGTTTACCTTTCTCAGTGCCATAAAGACCCTTAGGCTTTCCAGTTGATCTGGATGTGTACATTGAATGACAAAAACATTCACAGGTTTTTGCTTCCACAAGGCCACGGTAAATTACACTTACCAAATTTCTCCATACTATTCCTTCTCATTGATATTCTTAAAACCGAACAATCGGCACTTTCAATCAAATTACTTCCATTTGTCTCAAAAGAAGAAGTGCAGTTAATGATAATGCAAACCTTTGAAGAGGAAACAATAGATAATATCGTGCCCTTTAGCCAATAGGGATCCAAGGGCACGAACGCCTCCCCGCATCTTAAAATTGAAAGAAAAGGAACAAACTCGGTTTATTAGGATACTCCCACTTGGCATCAAAGAATGCCATGGGAGTATGGAAAATACATGTGTGCATCTTGTTGAAAAGTGTAGTTGCAGTTGTGTACCCAGTTGTTACTAGAAGCAAAGCTTTTAACTATAGGAGAATGAACTCTTTTGAGAAGCGAGCATTAAATAGTAGGAGTTGCATCTTTTGAGACAGGAATAGCCAATGCCATCCAATAATTGCTACCTATAAGAAGAATCTGAAACAAAATCTGTGCTAGCAACATAAGCGACACAAGAAATCCTTTGTAAGAAGTAGTAATATATAGACTGACTCTACCTTTCTCCATATCTTTTTCTTGTACAAGCAGCTCTGCTTGACAATTTTTTTTTTTTGTCTTATTATTCTTCTCCTCCTTATTATCTTCTTCTTTCTACACAATACTTGTGCTTTTACCAATATCACTCGAACCATCTCCCAGGCTGTTATTACTTAAGCATTAATCTTTCAATGTAAAAAAAGAAGATAATATCATAAAATCTTGATGAATACAAATAACAAAAATTGAAGAAAACCCATAAGTTCTAAATTTTGGTAGGTTGTTGTAATGTTGAGAATGCAGAAAAACTGCTTTGGGGAGTCGATGATCCTTCTTTTTATAATTTCTAGATTTCTAATTGCCTTAATCAAGGCCCAATCAATGTAATTAGACAGCTATAGTATCATGTAATTCAGTAGGGTGCACTACTTCAGTTTTACATTTTGTGCAGCTAGGGCTCACTTTAGATGATCAAACTATTTGTAGTGGGTAAGTGAAATAAAGTACACAATGTAAAAACTAATAGCAAGATCGCAAGGATTGAGGTTTGAATTAAACTAAAATCCAATTTAAAACTACATGGATAGCTTCAAATTTTCAGAGTCTAACATTGCATTATGGATGTAATGTGGTGTACCTGGACCAGGTTGGTTTAAATACTTGGGACTAGACCCAGACCCGAGCCCAAACAATTATGACCATGGATTTAGAATTTAGAATATTGGAGAACATTGACCAACGGGTCAATCTTTAGAGTCGAAGTCTCAAGATCACACAATCATGACCATGGAATTAGAATTGAGAACCACTGGTCTCCCAAGTCCCAACACCAAAATAAAGAAAATCAATCAAATCAAAATAATACATTACCTCTACAAAATAGAGGAATACATTAATAACACATCTGGATAGATTCTCTTTTTCAAATTTTAGGAATTGACACCTAAGAAACTCTTTAAACCTTAATACAAGTTTAAGTTCCAATCAGATCTAACTATGAAGATAACCAACAAAAGTGAATCTAATAACAATATCAAGCACCACAAAGAAGATGGACACTGGATTTTTTACGTGGAAAACCCAAACGGGAAAAAACCACGGGACTAACCACCGGTCCACCAAGATCAAACACTATACAAAAAAGGTTAGAAGAACTACTTACTACCATTTTTTCAGTTGAACACAACCTAAAGGACTAGAATATCTTCTTCTTACTGACACACAAGCCGTTCACCTTCTTAAAGCTTGAACTTCACGCCTCGATGCCTCTCGAGATGAATCACCAAAGTAGAGAAAGAAGACCAACCTCAGAAGCTAGCTTTGCAGCACTTGAATGACATATAAGCTTCAGAGAAAAAGATCTCTCAATAGATTTCTAGGGTTTTATTCTGGAGAGAGTTAATTTTTTCATAAAAGAGATATTCCTTATATACACAATAGCCGTGGAGTCCTTTTCGCTTTAGATTCGAAGAAGATAAGGATGGACTTGATCGCACAAGATATAGATCTAAAAAATCAGAGTTTTTTAATTCTCGACAGCCAACCCAACCGACCAACCAAATACCCTATCTGACCAATCAGGCATGGGGTCCAATAGATCGGGCACCTCAGCTGACCGGTCGGTCTTTCATTCTGTCTGCAGATACAGAATTCATGTAATTCGACCGATCTACCATAAATTCGACTGGTCCAACAGACAAAACACTTATATTCCAACTGTAACATAGAAGACCTTTATTTGAATCTTTGGTAGAGGCTTTAGTCCATCTAAAAAGTAAATTTACAACACTTTTAATTTCAAGTTTTGCCCATCCAATGAACTTACTAATATTACATTCCTTACAACCTAATTACATTATATCATTCTACCTAATACTAGAATTTCCGCCATTTGTACATTAAACTGCATATCAAAAACAACAAATTAGCACCCTTGATATAAAACCAATATGTGCAGGGTTTTTTTCTATTCAACTTGTCATGTGACTTAGCTATGGGAAAAATCATACACAGATCACAATAATTTATTCTTCAAAAAATAAGAAAATAAAAAGAAGTCCATGAGAGAGAGAGAGAGAGAGAGAGAGAGAGAGAGAAATTTTACAGATTCCCAAAGTGATGTTCAGCCTAGTTAAAATGCATCTTAAGATTAGGACATAATACTTGAGCACATCCCAAGAGGCATTATTAAACAAATAAATGAATAAATGCAAGTATTGAACTCATAAGTCAACTTTCATTCTTTGTTTCATAAGAATTGGCCTGTACCAGCAACAATAATAATTGCATGATTTGTACTTTTTTAGTGCAGGGTCTTCTTCCAAAAGCTGTAATGCATAATCAGTTCTTCTAGTTAAGCATAATGGAAAGTAATTCAAGCCATACAGGTAGAAACGACACAAAAAGCCTTATAATTCAAACATAAATTGCAATGATACTTGAATGCCACTTCCATTTCCACTTTGCTGGAAAGAAAAAAAATTTCTGTTTAAACTACATGATCAATGGTCAATGCATTTTACAAAGCTAAAGCAATGGATATGTTAATTAAGTCTTCATAATCTAACAATATAAAGCAGCCTAAACAATAAAAGAGGTCAGATGCAGAACATTATGAAGTGGCACTGTAAGATATTGTTTAATGGAAGTATCTTCATGCTGACATGATTATCCAACAAAATGATGGAGCTAAATGAACAGATGAGGGACAAAGATAAGTCGGTCCGATTTTTTTTTCTCTTTTCCCTTTTTTATTTTTTATTTTTTAACTTTCTGAAGTTTGGGAAGAAAAGCATTGTGGTGGTGTGGGGGGTTGAAGAACCATGTATTTTATAAGCTGAGGGCCTTCTTTGGTAATTCTCTCCCTCCAAAGTCAGGAGTGTTGGATATCATGGGTGGTGGCCCACATGACCACCACTCACTTTGATATGTTCAAAGTATACGTCTTCCACTAAAGCCACGTCCCTGGAAACTCTCCAGTCGTGCGATAATGGAAGGCTTTCCGTTGATGGGGAGGAAAGCATTAGCGGAGTCTATAAAAGGCATTGGGAACTCTCTCATCTTCATATATACCATTACTGCTTGGCTTTCCCATCGATCAGCAGGCATTACGAGAAGACTGAGAGAGTTAAAGTTACGGATCTCCTCTTCGTTTCGCGATGGATTCAGGTATGCCCAATATTGGTTATTTTTCATAATGCAAATCAATCCGTCAATATGCAAATCCAATCCGTTAAGTTTTTTCCTAAGGGGCCATTTATGCTTACAATTGGTATCAGAGACATGGATTTCCATTGATATGGTTGGATTTGCATCAAAGGTGTTTACTGTTTACAGAAATAATAATAAATAAAAAAAAAAATTCGGCGGCAGCAGTCTCAGGCAAGCCCAAACTACAGGGCCGGACTGGGTTGCGCGGCGGGCCGCGCAGCTGCGCGCGGCGCAGTCGGGCGCTGCGCCAGTTTCTGGCAAAACAGAAACAACAGAATAAAAAAAAAAAAATTTTTGGAAACGCAGCGCCCAGCGGGGCGCTGCCCTGCAGCAGCGCAGCAGGGCGCTGCGCTGCAGCAGGGCGCTGCGCTGCAGCACCGCAGCAGCCCCAGCAGGGCGCTGCGCTGCAGCGCCGCGGCAGCCCCAGCAGGGCGCTGCTGCTGTTCCAGCGGCAGCGCCCAGGATTACATATAAAAAAAAAAAAAAAAAATCTCTGTTTGCCGCCGGGAACCAGCCGGCGACATTCACGGCCGGCGCCATGGGAGCGCCGGCAGTCCGCGGGGCCGGGGCTGTCGGCGTCGGAGGTGGAAGGACCGGGTAAAAGGGCAATCGGTTTTAACCGATTGCCCCTGTTTTCGGGAAGAAGGAGAAGTGGCTCGGGTCGGGTCTCAGGTCGTTTGGACCTGACCCGACCCGACCCGGTCAGTTTTATTTAAGGAAATGGAACTGGGTTAACGGATCGGGTCGTTTGGACCTGACCCGACCCGACCCGGTTAGGTTTATTAAAGAATAAAAAAAGACTGGGTTAACGGGTTTGACCCGGCCTGACCCGAACTGACCCGATCCGACCCGAACGGACCCGGGTCATTTATATAACGTCAAGTCAGTCTGACCTGACCCGATCCGACCCGGATTGACCCAGTTCATTTATACAACGTCAGGTCAGTCTGACCTGACCCGATCCGACCCGAACCGACCCGGGTCATTTCTATAACGTCAGGTCAGTTTGACCTGCCCGATCCGACCCAACTGACCCGGTTCAACTGGAATTAAAGTAATTGGGCCTCGGATTCGGGTTTTGACTGACCCGGGTCGACTGACCTGGCCCAGACCAACATTACAGAATATATAAATGGCAGGTCAGGTCCGACCTGGCCCGACGTGTCAAGCCCGACTGGACTGAACAGGTTATTTTATGACCTGGGTCTGACCCGACCCACTGGCCTGGCCTGGTTTGAATAAATTATTATATTTATGTGTTTTTTGAATAATTAGGTCATTATAAAATTGATCCGTTCCGATCAGAACCGTCCATTTGATATATTTAAATGCTGTAATCATTCTGATGGGACTGGATCATTTAAATGTGATCAGATCAAGGCCAGATCAAGGAAAAATGAACGATCAAAATCTTATTTTGATCATTACGGACACATATGATATCGGATTTTCGATCCGTTTCTTTTGTTGTGTTCCTTATGATGAGATCTACCATATTAGTGAATTAATTCCCGATCCAATGGTTCAATGATAATATCATAAGGTTTTATGCATGTTTAACTCATTTAAATTCATGTTTTCCGCTTATTGTTTACATGATTAATGTTGTTTGAGTTATAATTTGTTACATGCATGAATGTTTGATAAATAAATTAGTGTCATATGTTTCAATTATGAGTTAACTAGGCAGTCACCAAAGTGGCCCAGTTATGATGAAACTCATGTTTCAATTATTGAATTAGAGATACCATAAATAACACTAAAATTGCAACTTCACTTAAAAGATAGATAATCGACCCAAAGGAGTTTATCTTTCGATTATTTGGAGATTGGGATAAAACACATTAAAGATGTTTTGTGAATTCGTGTTGATCTATGCCCAAAGGTGGGATCTCACTTATTCACTTAATAAATTGTGGTTTTATCAAATAAACGAGAATAATAAATTTAACGTGTTACATTTGACCCAAAGGTTACTTGTAATGATGTAAAACTTTTATTTATGTTGTAAGTGTCCCTTTAAATTCAAAACATTATAGAATTGTGAGAATAATAGTTTATCTCTTCTTTTACAGCATCTTCCTCCAGATCCTTGTCTCTTCCCTCATGCTTAGGAACTATTCCTTCTTTAGACGGATCAAACTACCCTGACTGGTTAGACATGCTGTCATTAACCATAACTTTTCTAGACTTAGAGATGGCTTTAGATGAACCCATGCCTCCTGCGCCTACCGAACAGAGCTCTGAATATGAAAGGGCAAAATATGATCAGTGGCACAAATGTGATAAAAAATGCCAAAAGATTATTATGACTTCAGTCTCTAAGAGTATTAGGGGATCGCTTGATCAAGGAAAACATGCCAAAGAACTCTTAGATGAAATTAAGTCACAATTCGAAGTGACAGACAAGGCATTAGGTGCCACCTTAATGAATAAATTGACTAACATGCAGTATGATGGGATAAAAGGAGTTAGGGAACATATCCTACTCATGTCCAACCTAGCATCAAAATTAAAGGATGTTGACATGAGTATTTTCGATGGATATTTGATCCAATTCATTCTGGACTCCCTTCCCTCTGCATTTGGCCCATTTAAAGTAACATACAATCAGAACTCTAGTCGGTGGACCATTACTGAGTTGATCGCACGATGTGATCAAGAAGAGAGGAGGCTTAAAGCCGAAGGGCAACTTCAGGTGAACTTTGTCTCCCATGCTAAGGGCAAGAAAGGTCCTAGAAAATTCAAAACTAATGCCAACATGCCCAAGGTAGATCCGAAAAGTAAGAAACCGGTGAAGAGTAAGGGAAAGAAGGGATCCGAAAAATGTCACTTTTGTGGCAAGAAAGGACATTTCAAGAAGGACTGCCTCAAAAGGAAGAATTGGTTTGAGAAAAGAGGTAAGCAAAGAAAATTATCTCTTGTATGTGAAACCAATATTATTGATGTCCCATCCAATACATGGTGGGTCGACTCTGGTGCAACCGTTCACATTTCTGGTTGTATGCAGGGATTCCTTTCAACCCGGAGGCCAAGTGATGGAGAAAGAGCCATCGTTATGGGAAACCGGAAGGAGTCAAGAGTCGAGGCAGTAGGCACGTATAGGCTGGTGCTAGATACAGGATTTGTTCTGGATCTGCCGAACACCTTTTATGTTCCGGATATTTCCCGAAATCTGGTTTCTATTTCAAAGTTGGATGTAAAGGGATTTGTGTTTAACTTTAGTCAAGGATCTTTGAAACTTTTCCACAATAATATAATGATTGGTAGTGGTTTATTATGTGATGGCTTATATAAATTAAGGTTAGATACTTTATACACACAATCACTAACTGCACACCATGTTACTTGTGGGATGAATGTTGGCATGAAGAGAGGACTAATAAAAGAGAACTCCCCTAAGTTGTGGCATAAACGGTTAGGACACATCTCGAAAGAGAGGATATTGAGGTTGGTGAAAGACGGGTTATTACCAACCCTTGATTTCACTAATTTCGATGTCTGTGTTGACTATATTAAAGGAAAATAGACACAAACAGTCAAGAAAACTGCCACACGAAGTTCTGAACTCCTGCAGTTAATTCATACGGATGTTTGTGGAAAAATTGATATACCTTGTTTCACAGGAGAACAATATTTCATCACATTTATAGATGATTACTCACGTTTTGGTTTTGTCTATCTTATTAAAGAAAAGTCTGATTCTTTGACTATGTTCAAAATATTCAAAGCAGAAGTGGAAAAACAATTAGATAGAAAGATCAAAATCGTGAGATCAGATCGAGGTGGTGAATATTATGGTAAGTACACTGAAACAGGTCGTAACCCAGGCCCGTTTGCTAGATTCCTAGAATCCGAAGGTATTGTTGCCCAATATACAATGCCTGGAACACCTCAGCAGAATGGAGTGGCTGAAAGAAGGAATAGGACTCTTTTAGATATGGTTAGGAGTATGGTTAGTAATACATCGTTACCTGCATTTATGTGGGGTGACGCACTAAAGATGGCCATGTACATTTTAAACAGAGTTCCTACTAAAGCAGTTCCTAAAACTCCTTTTGAGTTATGGACTGGGAGGAAACCCAGCTTAAACCATTTTCGAGTTTGGGGATGCCCATCTGAAGTGCGGGTTTATAACCCGCAAGAAAAGAAGTTAGATCCTAGAACAGTAAGCGGATATTTTATTGGATATCCAGAGAGGTCTAAAGGGTATCGATTTTACTGTCCTAATCATTCAATACGAATAGTTGAGTCCAATAATGCTAAGTTTTTGGAAAATCTTGAAAACAGTGGGAGTTCTGAGGCTAGAAATATTGAATATAAGGAGATTAGAAATGAGCCTCAATCCTCTTTTCAAGGTGGATTAATGATTCCACTTGATATAAGGGTTTTCCCAGAACGATCTGTTATTCCGATTCCTCAAGATACACAACCAACTTTTGAAATACAGTCACCTGTTATTGAAGAACATCCAGAGGAATTGAGAAGGTCAACTCGTACGAGAAGACCAGCTATTTCAGATGATTATGTTGTGTATCTCGAAGAATCAGATATTGGAATTAAAGAAGATCCAAAGACTTTTAGAGAGGCAGTAGAAAGTAAAGATTCTGATAAGTGGTTAGACGCTATGAATGAAGAGTTAGAATCCATGTTTATAAACGAAGTTTGGGATCTCGTTGAACTACCTGAAGGGTCCAAAACAGTTGGTTGTAAATGGGTCTTTAAGACCAAAAGGGACTCTAAAGGGAAAGTTGAACAATTTAAGGCCCGACTTGTAGCTAAAGGATTCACTCAGAAAGAAGGTCTCGATTATCATGAAACCTATTCTCCGGTGTCTAAGAAAGATTCATTTAGAATTGTTATGGCACTTGTAGCTCATTATGACCTAGAGCTATATCAGATGGATGTAAAAACTGCTTTCTTAAATGGGAATCTAGATGAAGAAGTGTATATGGAACAACCGGAAGGGTTTGTTCAACAAGGTAATGAAAGGAAACTGGTTTGTAAATTAAAGAAATCGATATACGGACTAAAACAAGCTTCCAAACAATGGTACTTAAAATTTAATCATGTTATTACATCTTTCGGTTTTACCGAAAATCCAGTAGACCATTGTATATATCTCAAGGTCAGTGGGAGCAAATTTCTTATTTTAGTCCTGTATGTAGATGATAATTTACTAGCCAGTAATGACCTAAGTATGATTCGAGAAACTAAAATATATCTTGAGAATAATTTTGATATGAAAGATATGGGTGAAGCAACCTTTGTATTAGGAATCGAGATATTTAGAGATCGATCTCGAGGATTACTTGGGTTGTGTCAAGAAGCCTATGTCAAAACTATTCTCAAACGTTTCCGAATGGAAAGTAGCAGACCACAAAATGCACCCATTACTAAGGGAGACAAGTTTAGTAAGGATCAATGCCCCATGACTGACTTAGAAAAGTTAGAAATGAATAAATATCCCTATGCAGAAGCAGTAGGATGTCTAATGTACCTACAGACTTGCACGAGGCCAGACATTAGTTTTGCAGTCGGAATGCTCAGTAGATATCAAAGTAATCCCGGTTTGCCTCATTGGGTCGCTGTCAAGAAAGTGATGCGTTACCTCAATGGAACAAGAAGATATATGCTCACATATCAAAGATCCAATCAACTGGAGGTCATTGGATATTCAGATTCAGACTTTGCTGGATGTCTCGATACAAGGAGGTCAACATCAGGTTACATTTTTCTGTTGGCCGGCGGGGCAGTATCGTGGAGGAGTGCAAAGCAGACGCTAATCACTCCATCTACATTTGATGCAGAGTATGTGGCATGTTTTGAAGCCACAGGTCACGCATTATGGATGCGTAACTACATCATGGGACTTGAAATTATGGGCAGTATGTCTGAACCGATAAAGATTTACTGCGACAACGACGCTGCTAGGCGTTTCGCTCAAAATGACAAGTGTTCCAGTAAATCAAAGTATCTGGAAGTAAAGTATCTTGTATTCAAAGAGAAAGTGCGAGATCGTTTAGTGTCAGTTGTTGGAGCTCCATCGAAGCTCATGATTGTTGATCCATTGACAAAGGCATTGGCGCCAAAGGATTTTAAAGACCATGTAATAAATATGGGCTTGAATGAAATGCCTTGTAAAGGTCAATGATGTATGACACTTAATGTATTGATCAAATAAAGAAACGATTTTGCAATTCTTACTTTGTTATGGGCTCACATGTGGTAATTGTAAAATAAAGTAGGAATATAAAAGCATTATGACATTACAGTTCCCATTAAAGTAAGTCATATTAAAGATACTTATTAAGTGCTGGATTAGGCGAGAATATTAATGTTGTGATTGTGGAAGGAAGCATATTACTTAAGATGTGTAACCGCTACAGTTCGCATTAATAAACTAACCTTATCACAGATTAAAGGATCTTAACATTAAAGTTAAATGAAAAACCGGTATTTTCAAATGATGCGCATCAGTTAGAGTTATTTCTTTCAAAGTTTTTTCTTATATTTGCAACAGTTTTATAAAATAAACAGGAATTAATGGTGGTCATATGGACCAAGTGGGAGATTGTTGGATATCATGGGTAGTGGCCCACATGACCACCACTCACTTTGATATGTTCAAAGTATACGTCTTCCACTAAAGTCACGTCCCTGGAAACTCTCCAGTCGTGCGATAATGGAAGGCTTTCCTTTGATGGGGAGGAAAGCATTAGCGGAGTCTATAAAAGGCATTGGGAACTCTCTCATCGTCATATATACCATTACTGCTTGGCTTTCCCATCGATCAGCAGGCATTACGAGAAGACTGAGAGAGTTAAAGTTACGGATCTCCTCTTCGTTTCGCGATGGATTCAGGTATGCCCAATATTGGTTGTTTTTCATAATGCAAATCAATCCGTCAATATGCAAATCCAATCCGTTAAGTTTTTTCCTAAGGGGCCATTTATGCTTACAAGGAGGGCCCTCTCTATGTCATCTGCTAGCAACCTGAGGTGGTGGGCGCCTCTCTCTCTCTCTCTCTCTCTCTCTCTCTCTCTCTCTCTCTCTCTCTCTCTCTCTCTCTCTCTCTCTCTCAACAAGTTGAAAGAATGCCTAGGAGGGATGTAACGAGTCCTAGTGCTGATAGTCTAGCAATCACACTCACGGCCACGGCATGACTATCATCACCTGCATGGCCTCATCATATCAACAACCCTAATCAACTTTATGGCCCCACATTACAAACAAAATGCCTAAGCATATCCTCAATATTATTCCCGATCCCAATCAATTCAGAACTAGGGCCCTGTTTTTCCCTTCACACAGATGCTGGAATTTTAGCCTTCACACACTTTATTTTACCTCTAGTTTTACTTCTTAAGTCTTAACCCCATGGAACCACCTGGTTTTCATTTCCAAATTCTAATATACAATTTCAGTTAGATTTAAGTGTTTAAAAATGCTCTAAAATAAAAGGATAATATTCAGTCTTCACTTCACACAGGTGCTGGAATTTTAGCCTTCACACACTTTATTTTACCTCTAGTTTTACTTCTTAAGTCTTAACCCCATGGAACCATCTATCTGACCCCACTAAATGCAGTGGTTAAAATCTTGAATTCTGATGTATACCTAAAAAGCATACCTTCAAACCCGTGGCAGCATTATCAGTTTTCTGCTTCCTAGTAGAGCTCTCCTTCACTGCTATCTTCTCCGTCACCGACTAGCTGAACGTAGTCTTCCTGATTAAGATTTCCCTTTCTACTTGTTCTTGAACGCGGAAATCACGAGAGAGGTTGCTTCTCTTCTTCTCCTTCTCCTTATTCTCATATGACGGCGGGGTGAACAACTGAACATGTTCCAACCCAAGAAGTCTTCAATTCCCCGCCCGCACATCGAGCATGGCTCATCGCCGGCATTGACTGGGTTGTTTTCACTTCGACTGGGTTTTGTACTTCATGCAACTCTAGAGACAGCATTGCAGAAGCCAGCTGTACATAAAGATCTAAAAGCGGCCGTGGCACGTGGCCTTAGGGTTGCGCCGCTGGACATGCAACAGACAAGATCCTGGACCACTACTTTTTGCTTCAGAGGCCCAGAGCACATGTCTGCGGTGCGTTCGATTTGACCCGGTCCTCAACTGACGTCATTTTCTAAATTACAAAGTGGTTCAACGTCTGCATGTCGACGGTACTTCATATCCTCTCGGATTTCCACTACTGAGAAGTGCATGTATCCTCTGCGGGTCCTACATGCTGAAAATCAATTCAAATTGCGAGTCGCCATCATCAAAATCGTATGAAAAAATCCATGAAGAGCAAAGATTGGTTTTAATAAATAGCATTGAGTCTTTTCCATAAAAATATACTAACAACTATAACAGAGTCTAAATGTAAATGTAATAATTGTCTCTGATCTCTCCAAAAAATAAAAAGGAAAAAAGAAGAAAAAAGAACGTAATAACAACTATAATACAGTCTGCTGTAGTTTTTCCTTCTACCATTGCACTCTTGTTCTGTCAACATGTCAGAGTCAATGGGGTCCTATTCCTTTTAGATTGCTAGCATGTATGGACTTGGCACGATAATTCATTGTTAGGTGGTATTTTTTGCTATGCCCTTAAAACTAAGTCAAATCCAAACTTAGTCTTAGGGCCCGTTTGTTAATTTAACTGGTAGAGTGAAGTGAGGTGAATTATAATTTTAAAAGATAAAAAAATAAGAATAGTTAAATCAATCAAATGATTAGATTTTATTTTTTAGTGAAAAGAAAATATAAATTTTTGACTTTTTGTGTTAAAAGTAGAAATTTTTTGTCAATTAGTGGGATGAAAAAGTAATTTTTTGACATTTTTGTATAAAAAGTTATAAAGTTTTTTTTGAAATGTGGTATTTTGATTTGACTCTTCTGGGTTGTTGTATGTTAAAATGAAAAATGACTTTAACTTTATAATGAAGGGAAATTAACAAACGGCCCCTTAAGGGTATGAGAATTAGAGCCAATTTAAATTTTTCTTAAATAACAACTAGGGCTCCAGTTCCGGGTAGATTAAAGCCCTTCATGAGGTTATGTTTGCTGATTAAACAACCATAATTACACGCGAAACAAAAATTCATATTCTCCGCAGCTGAGTATTGAATTCAAATCATATGAACAAACCGCAATCATAATTAATAAATGGTCAAGAATTCCAAAGAATAACAATTAAAATTATAATTCCAAGACAAATAAATTAATGTTTGTATTAATAACCTCAAACATGACTTTATTTCAAGAATCTACTATTTCGAATCTAAGCACCATCACTAAGACACCTCAGACGATGTCATCAGCGCTCCACTCAATAACTCTATTATTTGATAGAATTTCTTACATCTCCTGATTCTCCGGTTCGGCATCGACAACGGGACCTAAACATTAAAAATAGTGGGTAAGATCGACGTAATTTGGCAAGAGGTAAATTGTAAGTAATAATGTTAATCAATTGAATTAAAATATATTTTTACATCCTACCCAAATTATATTGAATGCAAACACGATGGCATGAATGCACAAAAACGGGTATTCCTACAAATAGAATATATAAAAACCAATATTTCTGTCAGATATAACAAATGGCACAGCTACGTACTATATCCTATAGTACACGAGTACAACCACTTCCAACTGCACTAAATCAAATATATGTATCTAAATATATTTGAGAAAATTTAAAGGGATTTTGGGCAATCCGCTGGAAACTGAAACGCTATAATTTTAAGAATTTTCAGTTTTGGGGCATAATGATGTCAAATCAAGGTTAATCGTGGACGGTCTTGGAAAGGCTCGTGGTTCCTGTTTGGAGGGAAATCAAGCATCCGAGGGTCCTAGTCGGAAGAAAATGAAGTGCCTTATTGATGTGGATGATGTTCCTCAAGAAAAAAAATTCGCCATTTATGGGGTTTGATTTTACTGCATTTAGGGAAACAATTCTTTTAATGAGAGTTCAGACAAACCTTGTGGATGATCATGATGCACGTGAAGTCTCTTCAAGGCCGATCCTTAGGTTACAGTTGGTGATTTTAGCTGAAGAAAAGAGAGGGATACTCGCTGGCAAACCAAAATAAGAATTTACAAGAAAAATAATCGGTTGTTAAAATTAGTGGACTCAACACATGGGGCCAATCGATATTAGAAATGTGGTCGAGGACTTCACACTCCTAACATGTTTATGTCGCCAATGCACTGTAAGCTTAGTGGCATTAGGCATGCCACCGCAAATCAAATGAAGGTGGCAAACTGCACATGCAGTGTGAAGTCCAAACAATATCGGACTCATTTTTAAAGCGGGCCAAACAACTTGGATGAAAATGACGCACATGTACCAACTCGCATGGTCCACTGAACTTCACATCCGTTCAAGAAATGAGTTTAAGAGTAAAAACAGAAGCCACAAGCCGTAGTAAATCAACAAAAAAGAAATGGCATTATAATCAATAGTGAAACATCTTGGAATTCAATCACACACATCAGCGAAGAATGGCTTTAATAAATAGCATGGAGTTTTTTCCATAAAAATGAAGTAACAACTATAACAGAGTCTAAATGTAAATGTAATAACTGTCTCTGATCTCTAAAAAAAAGAACAGAAAAAGAAAAAAAATGAGAACGTAATAACAACTATAATAGAGTCCACTGTAGTTTTTCCTTCTACCATTGCACTCGTTTTCTGTCAACATGTCAGAGTCGATGGGTCCAATTCCTTTTAGGTTCCTAACATGTATGGACCTGGTACGATAATTCATCGTTTGGTGGTATTTTTCATGTAGGACCAGAATTTTCATGTCCTCCTTTCATGGTTGCCGCCATGTTCTCCTTTCATTTTCTTAGAATGGTGGTCGCCATGTTTCTTGCTAGTAGAAGCAACGGACAAAGCGGCAACAGCATATTCGTTGGAGCCGATCTTCACCCAGTTCCGAAATTCTTCCCCTCCAACTGCTTCCAACAAGTTGCCTTCAAATGTCACCACGGGTGGAGCTTCCCAGTTCAAGCTAGTTGGATGTGAAGTAGTGGGCTGTTGCCCTTCCAGCAAGGTGCCATCAGGAGGTGGGCCATGCTCAAAGGAAGGAAAGTTAAGCCTGGCGTGGGCCCCACGAAACTCAATGGCCTTCTCATCATAAGCTCTAGCGGCTTCCTCAGCTGTTTTGAAGGTCCCCAACCACACCCTTTTTCTCCTCACAGGATCCTGGATCTCAGCCACCCATTTACCTGACCGCTTTCGGACACCCCTATATATTGGTGGGGAGAATAGGTTGCAGCCCAAGCATTCTTCAGTCCCCCGCCCGCACGTCGAACACAGGCCTTCACTCACATTGAGCGAAATCAAAGACCCACCTGCACTTGTGGGGGGAGTATCTCCTGAGCCTTGATAGGGCAGTGTCAGGTCATAGAGACTACTACGATCCACAACCTCATTGAAGAGTACATGTTTGTAAGTGGACAGAATGATAGAATCCTCTACTTCTTTGGTGAGGCCCGAGCTGAGAACGGCTCTGCTCGGCTCTCCTTCCTCTCTAATGACCCCTTTTTTATTGGGCTGTTTGGAGGCTCCCTCTTGGTTCTCCATTCTTCTTTTTGTGTTATCAATTACACTTTTCGAACTCTGTATGCATGTAAATATATAGTCTTGGATTCTTCGCACGTTGCTACCCGAACTAGCCAGTCGGCGCCGTTGCCGGCCTACTTCAGTAAAGTAACGTGCAACAGTGAGGTACGGTTGGGTCCTTTACGGTTTGACCGTCTAGAACCATTTTCCTAAGCAACTGGCAAAACGTGCATGTTTGCATGGTCGTTTGATGTGTAGTATTCCCACAACAAAATGAGTGATCACAAAGTTAGATGGCATTATCCAAAAGGTTAGGGGTATGAGGTATTCCCTACGCGCCTTGATATTTGCGCCTCCTGCATATCTGGTTGTGGACAGATGGCATTATCCAAAAGGGCAGGGGTATGAGGTATTCCCTACGCGCCTTGCGATTTGCGTGCGGACACGCGTGCGGATGTGGATTGTTGGATCTTGAAAGATTTTAATGGGTCCTACCTCCCTAAAAGTTTGGGGTTCATGAAATCATTCTAACCCATTGATCTCCTTGGCCCATAAGTTAAAAAATTTTATATTAAAAAGTTTCATTAGATCTAATAGTTTAATCTATTCGGATTTAAGGGTCCTTCTATACGGTCCACTTGAACCATAATTTCAGTGGGCCCCACATCGGCTGCAATTGGCGGAACCACGAGATTCACGTTATGGGGGAGCCAATGTAAAATTTTCATAATTTTTGAATGAAATCACGGGGCTTGTTGCAATTATGGCCACCCCCAGCCCCTAGCTCTTCCCCTGCGAAGTGCGTATCCAATATTTTTATCCAAAACTTTTGAGTGCGTTTGAGCGTTTCATAATTTTGTTTTGTAGGTTGGAAAAGCTATCAGTTTCATCAAAAACAATCGCATAATTTCATTATTTTTTATTTGCCCTGCCTAGAGGGCTGTGACCCGGGAAAGCACACACTTGATTTGAGTAAATTAATGCAGAGCATGTTCAAGACTTCTCTGATTCTCAGTCTCTTTGGAATAATAAATTCATGTAAAACTGATGTAAATAGAAATACAATAGTAGGCCTAGACAGCGGCGGATGAGGTCCAATTGAAATATAACAAATTCTCAGTCTCTCTTGAACCCGGATTTTCATTTGGGTGAGGCAGAAGAGGTTCAATTGGAAATTTTAACCATTCATCTGTTCAACCTGATGGTGGGCCCACTATTTTTATAGAGCGCACGTGATGGAGTCCTAGGCTAGTCCATTTGTTCCTAATGTTAGGTAATCATATTTTCATCATGTGAATGGTGGGAACCATCTTTATCAAAATAAAATTTTAGTATATATCATTGGATGGGTTGACATTCATTTTGGACGGCTTAAATTATCATTGACTAAGCCCTACAATAGATTCTCAAAGACTTTTACGTTCACATATAATAGCTGTAATGGAGAACTTGTCCTCATCGCTATTGAACCAATCAAAATCTAGTTCTTTCATCACCCATCTCCACTCTTCACTTCCTCTCACCCATCCTCATGTACAGTCATGATTACTACATGTGGACTACACATATACATAACAAAACTCCAAATCCACTTCCCTGGTGAAAACATTTGATATCCCCTTTTCTTTTCTTTTTTTTCTTTTTTTTTTTTTTTTGCTTCTCCATTTGTCATTCTTCTTCTTTATTCTTTTTTCTTTCTTCCTCTCTTTCCTCTCAATGTTTTCATTTCTCTTCTTTCCTCTATCTCCCCATTTTTTCTCCTCTTTCTCTGGCTCTCCTTCCTTTTCTCTTTCTCTCTACCTCAAGAGTGGGGTGGAATCATTTTCAAAGTGGGGCGTAGTCATACGGCCAATAGCTCATCACAAGGGCTTTTCAAATTCGACTAGTACAACACGCCCACATTCCATAAGACGGGTTCGCCATTGGGCCTAGAGATATAAAGCCAGTAAACAATAATAAAGTGAATGAGGAATAGCACCAACTAATTTTCTTTGGGGTCTTTGAAGCATCGCAAGGAAGAAAATTAGCCAACGAGCTAATCTCCAAGCTAAAAGGCTCAAAGATAAACTGTCTTGGTGCCTCACCAAAAGTAAATAAAACTCTCTCAACTAAAAACCAAACTCAAATTCTTATTCAATATCAATGTCTGTATCCCATGAAGAGATTACATCTTTATTTTTAACTAAGATATTATCTAATAAAGGAAACAACTAATTCAAATCAAATAAAAAGTCCTAAACCAAACATGACTGGATTTGCTAAATATTAAAAAAGCAACTAAAGCAACTATTAATAATAGGATCTAGTCTAATTTATTCGGTTTTATTGATTTTGGGTTGAATGGGCTGGCGAATCATAGATCTGGCATGCATCAGTTCTCCCCCGCTTGGAGGAAAACTCGTCCTCGAGTTTTGTAAACGTCCACCTGGGTCAAAAATCATTAGAACAAACTTTCATGTCGCTGATTGAGTGTCATATTGAAGATATGCCTTGAAAACAAGATCGAAGCTTTTATTCCACTCAGAAGGACGTTGGAAGTGTTGCGTCTTCTAATGGCTGCTTGTATCTTGACGGTGTGATCTGACCATTATATACTGTAATTGTAGATTATGCAATAGGATAGCATAATTGTTGATTGACATTGGTTGATCTTTGAAGATGAAATCAATATGGTGCACGTCAATCAATGTGGACACATCTTCTTACGAAGCCACTGGAGCAATTAATTTGTCACCCGATGTGACAATCAAATCCATTGGATGGTTATTGTCTGCTTGTACATCATCTTTCTTTCCATGAATGGATTTCTCAACATCACCATTGGAATTTGTTTTTTATTTGTGTTCATCTTTTGACTCTTCAATTGATAGTGATGAGGTAGATGAAAAGGTTGTTAGTTGTAATGGAACAAGGCCAATATATCGTCCTTTCCAAGAAAAGGAATAGATATTCTTCTCTTTGTTATATTGCACTTTCCGAGTAAAAAGCCATAGTTGTCCCAAAAGAATATGAGTGACATTTATGGAAATTACATCACACTAAATTTTATCTTCATATACACCAATCTTAAAATATACTAGACATTTGTAAGTTACAGTAATGACAGAAGCATTAGACCATACAACTTTGTAAGGCTTTGAGAAGGTCTTTATAGACCAATTGAGTTTTTCAATAATATCTTGCGTCACAAAATTAATAGCACTATCATGATCAATAACTACATTGGCTAACCTGTCTTTACACCTTACTCGTGTCCAAAATATCATAGTCTGTTTCCACTCTTTATCTTCCATTTCATTGGTAGTGAGAAGTTGACAAATGACAAGGGTGTAAGTATCATCTCCTTCAAGATTTGTTTCTGTCAGATGATATCTCGTCTGTCGCAGAGAATATTCTCTCTCAAGTTTAACTTGTTGCAAGTGGGACCATTAAAGCACGTGCTTAATATGAATTGCTTCCTTATATGCTTCATGAACATTGTTGCAAGGTTTCATCTTCTGAAGAATGTCTGGCGTCAAATCTCTAATAAAGCGAGTCAAATCATGTATCTCTTTTTTTTCCAAGCCACAAACTTAGTGCAGTCTTGAAAATTAAGTCAAATATTCATAAACTGCCGAATCTGCCTGACTGAGATTGAGGAATTGCTCACAGTAGACCTTATTTACAAAATACCAATCTCCATATTTATACTCATATAACATGCTTTGAAATTCATCGGCTGGTCCAAAGATTATCATATTATAGCTACAGTAAGTAAACAAAATCTTTTAAACTCTCAAAATGAACTAACTTGATGGCTTGATCTTAATGACAAAAATATGCAAGTGAAGATGGATCGTGAATCAGATTAAAATATCATCCTTTTGAAAATCAATGGCTGAGATCAATCAATCCAAAAAGACCGGATTGTTTTGGCTGGGCCCACTTGTTTTTTTAACCACTTTGTGGGTTTGGATATGGGTTAGATCAAACCCAAACTTCAGGGCTGATTGGAATTCGCTTTGATATCAATTGAAGCAGTGCAGGAAAGAAGATTAGCAAATGAGCTAATCTTTAAGCCAAAAGGTTTAAGAATAAACTATCTTGGTGCCTCACCAAAGACAAATAAAACTCTTTCAACTGAAAAACAAACTCAAATTCTTATTCAATATCAATGTCTGTATCCCATGAAGAGATGACATCTTTATTTATAATTAAGATATTATCTAATAAAGAAAACAACTAATTCAAATCAAATAAGAAGTCCTAAACCAAACATGACTGGATTTACCAAATATTAAGAAAGCAACTAAAGCAACTACTAATAATAGGATCTACTCTAATCTCATCATCATCATCATTATCATCATCAAAGCCTTATCCCAACCATGTTGAGATTGGCTACATGAATGCTATTTCTCTATTCCGTTCTATTTTGAGCTAAATCTTTCGATAAGTGAAACTTCTTCAAATCTGAATTAATAACTTCCATCCATGTTTTCTGCGGCCAAGGATCTACTCTAATCTATTGGGCTTTATTAGTTTTAAGTCTAATGGGCTGGCCAATCATAGATCTAGCCTACATCAGTCTTTTTGCTAAGTCTCATTGAATTATCAATGATTGTATATCTGTAATTGATTAAAAATGAATAACAAAAGATAAATCTTCATCAAATATTCTCTCTTTTCATGGATTTGGAATCAAGGGAACATGGGATACGAATATTCAACATCATCTTAGTAATTCAAACCTTGGAAAACTCAAAGTGTCATCTACATCTTCACAGTACATCCTGATCTTCCTTCTGCTCTTTAATAATCATTTCACTAAGAATACCTATGTATTTATGAAAACAAAAAAACCCTCTACTGCTTTGCATTCTTTATTACCAAAAAGATAAGAAATAGAACTTAGGAAAACTGAGAAGTGAGGGGGCTGGTATACGCCATGCATCATCTCATATCAATTGTTGTCCCATGGTTTCTGTTTTTAGTAATTGATAACTTAGCATGATTTAATTCTATTGAACTCTAATCCAAATTATATAGGTATCTTATCAACTAGAAGTGTTGAATCTTCTTGATCTTCATAAAATAAGCGGATTGTGGTCAAAACTTTTGTCATTATCCACTCAGTTGAGTTAGAAATGAACAAGTGCTAACACACGCGTACACAATGAGAGAGAAAGATATGCAGGTCCAGGCCAAGACAAAGTACGCTCATGTATGCTTTGCAATGCTATGCATTATTGAGGAGTGGGCTTCATCCAATAAAGAATTTTGAAAAGTATTTATTCTGCTTAAACTAACATTTTACGGTTTTGGTAGGAATTGTTAGCTAAAGAAATTTGAAATTGTATTATAGCCTACTAGTCGCAAGTTCAAATCATAGTAGGAATGACTTGGCGCAAAAAAATACGTGTCACTAAAAGTACGCCAATCGGGTTCTACCTAATAAGGAGTATTGAGGAGTGTGCTCCACCCGATTGGGAACTTTAAAAAGTATTTCCATTGCCTCTAGTAAAGCGAGGTTTACTCCACCTGATAGAGAATATTGAAAAATATTTCTACTGCCTCTATTGACACCTTAAGGTTTTGATAGCGATGGTATCGGAGCATAGGTTCCACATGATTAGGAATATTTAGGGGTGGGCTCCACCCAACGAGGCATACTGAAAACTATTTTCCGCTGCTTCTATTAGTGCTTTGAGGTTTTGGTGGCAATGCTTAGCTAGTGAAATTTAATATAGTATCAGAGACTAGGTTTCGCTTAAGAGGTAGTAGTTAGGATGGGGTCCACCAAATAGGGAATATTGAAAAGTATTTTTAATACCTTTACTATCACCTCGAGGGTTTGGTAAGAACTATTAGCAAGAGAAATTTAATATGCACCACCCTAACAAAGGTCATGAAAGCATGACAAAAAAAAGGTTAGTTGAAGATTCACCTATAAAACCCATTTTACTTTGAAATTCATGAGACTCATCTCACTTATAAGTCCCATTTCTACTTTCAAATTTGAATAGCTTGGAAAGCAATTGTTAGACACCATAGCAATTTAGAACTCTTTATCCACCGCTTGTGACTCCTCCGCCAAGAAATATCTGGCTTCTATTTTCTTCGATGGATCTTACTTCTTGTGGATCGCCAAAAATGGTGCAAGGTTAAAGGGCATTGTAATGCCCCCAACCCTGCTTAACCCTAAATAACTCTAATTCATGGAGATTAGGTTCTAATTGAGTTAGTTTTAGTGTTAGCTTTAGTGTTAAACCCTATGGGTTGGTGGTTTTGAGGAATATTGGATCAAATAGAGGAGAAGAAGGACCTTTTTGTAATTTCTGGTTATGGGATGCTTTGGGTTGCATGCATCATCTCGATGGGGTTTCGGAAGCATCATATAAAGCATTATACTTGCATCATCTTTCATGTTTTGACCCGACTCATTGAGCCCATTTAGGCCCAATTGAAGCCCAAAAGCCCTTTTTTCAAAATAACTCAGAAACTGTTGGACTTGCATGCAACTACAAGAAAAACTTCTTTTAAAACCAGCCCCATCCCTCATTAATCGACATTTCCATCTCATTCTTAGCTAAGAGCTTCATCTCCTCTCTTCTCCTTCATCCCTCTTGCATCATCAAGCCAAAGGAGGCTTTGCATGTGAGATTGGGTGAGCCCATCTTCTTCTCCATCATCAACTTCATCTTCTTCAAGCTTTGGGTTCCTCAAACCCATCTTCATTGCTTCCCCATTTGAGAAATAGGTAAGACCTTCTTTTTCATTGTACTTTTTCAGTTTCTAATGACTAAATGACTTTCGTGCATGCAAGAGGATTCATCCCCATTCATTCATTTCACCACTGTAGGGTTTAGAATTGAGCTTGGATTTTGGGGTTTTTATCCATTGGAGTGTAGGTTGGGCTACTAAGGCTTGGTTTTGGCTAAATTGATTCCTAAGCATTGTAAGAGGTAGGTGAGACTTTTGATAGATCAGTATGTGGTGTTATGTTGTTGATTCATGGATTTCTCATTTTTAGATTAACCATGCATAGCTCTTTTTTTTAATCCCTCCTTAATTGTAAATGGCTAATAATGGTGGATATGATGTGAAAATGGCTTGGCAAAAGTGGATTTGGCTTCAAAAAATGTCGTTGATTGGTGTGTAAAAGGGGTGTTTGAAGTGCCATTTGAATGCATGAAACAAAGGAAAACTGAAGCCAAATTGGGCTTTATTTCTAATGGCTCCCGGCCAGCAGGCCATTTCTACAATGGCTTGGCCCAGCTTGAATTACCAGCTAGCCATGGCATCTTGTACGGCTAGAAGTAGGCTAACTCTAAGGCTAGCCGTAGAACACTTCTAGTAAGCCACAAAGACTTGAGATTTAAGGGATTTTTAAATAACCTTTGGGACTTAGTGTGGACCTTTGTTGGAAACCTTAAACCCAAAAATGATGAACAATGGTTACCCTCAACATATGTGAAGTATTGAGCTACTTATCACCTGTGTAGTCACTTGATTCATTAGCTAATGTGTGCGACTCCATGGGTGTTGGCATAGGGTGAGTGACGTCCTTCATCTTGCATGATAGCAAGGTTACATCAACACCATAAATCCTAGGCGTACACCGAATTAGAAGGCTAACCCAAAGAGTGACCGTAAACTTTGGAGTTTGGCTAGTAATATGCCTTGATTCTCATCAACCTTATGCATTCATGTCTTTAAGTTCATGTGATGACCTCCACATGATCTCATTCATGCTTATGTATATTTATCAGGATCGATTGATCCATGTGTTAACAAGAAGAATAGAAGAAAAAGATGTTGTTTGGAGAATTTCTGTCAATGTAGTAAGAGCATCGACAGTCCATTATAATATCACTGTGGCTTAATTACCTGCTATCATTTTATCCTAAATGTATGTAAATATAGCTAATGAGGAACCTTTGGATATCATTACAGATTTGCAGCTATAAATGTGTTGACCATAGTACTTAAAGATCCCACACATGGGATAAGATGTTTGCCAGATCAACGGCCTGGATCATGGGCCTTCTATGATGGATCAGGCCTGTCTCTTCACTCCCCCTCAAATTGATGCGGGGGCGAACATAGCATCAATTTGGAAAGTATATAATTATGACGATCCCGGTTAGGCCTTTTCGTGAGAATATTTACCAATTAATCATGTGAAGAGGTGTAGAGTAGATGGATGGCGTCAGAGACGACATGCTAATGAATGAAGTGACAATTAACCTCAATATGCTTAGTACACTCATGGAAAGACGGTATTTTTCACAATTCGTATTGCACTGGTACTATCAGCATAAAGTGGAGTAAGGTGCTCGAGGAAGACACCAAACTCGCGAAGAAGACGACGAAGCCATATAACCTCGCTACTGGCAGATGACATGAATCGACATTCTGCCTCAATGGTAGATTTTGAAGGAGTGCTTTGTTTCTTGCTTTAACAAGAGACAAGTGTGCAATTGTAATGAAGATACTGAAGGGTAAGACATCTGTATATACTTGCAATTGTAATAAAGCTACTAAAGGGTAAAACAATCCTCGATCACGAGTACCTTTAACACACTAAAGTATTCGATCAAGAGCTTTGAGATGTTGATTGTGAGGATTACTGATAAATTGATTGGTGGTTTGAACAACATGGGAGATATCAGGCTATATCATAGTTAAATAAAGAAGGCTACCAACCAATCAACATAGTTTGATTGGCAAGACGATGCTTATCCTCTTTGCTGATCTTGACATTGAGCTTAATGGGGGTGGAAAATGTTTTTACATCACCAAGTCTAGCAAATTAAACTAAGTCATCAGCATATTTTCATTGAGTAATGTCACGACTCGAGCCCAAAAATCAGGGGTTGGTAAAAAAACCTAACCAGTGACACACGTAATCCCATGTATACACACTTAGACCTCGTCTAAATGTACATGCGGAAGGGAAATTCACACGTGCAACCTTGGTGCACTCGGAAGCTGTAAGTATCATTGCAAAAAGAAAAGAAAACACTAACATAACTAAGAGTAACAAAACATGACATTAATTACATGCTGCGCAACAAAAGTGAGTAAGAGTGTTTATGAGACAAAATACAAGATATGAATTGTTACATCAAAAGCATACAAAAAAAGGAGACTGATGCATATGCTAAGCCGCACTCCGAGGGAGGAATCACATTCACTCCGGAAGCCCTGACGGAGCTTCTACGTTTTCCTCTACAGCCTGGCTGATCGACGAGGGATCGGCAGGGGAATCTGAGCCTGCAACACCAAGAACAACGAGTGAATACAACGATTCAGCAAAGTTTAAGCAACACTAAGATAACACGCGTTGTGTCTAGCTGAATAATTAACAGGTAAGGTTACATAGAGTGTCAATATCATTGACTAGGCAATTTGTGCATTTGTGAATAAAGCATGCTAATACAAATTAATACAAGAGCGTACTATATATGTGGCTACTACATTTGCCATATCCACCCTCTAGGGATCTTTACCTAATGAAAACACCATCAATCAAGCCAAGGTATGAATAGGTCTCGGGTTCCTGAGGTTTAGAAGCCCCAAAATATAAACACACTGTAGCAGCAATATACATACTACGCCCAAGTCAACCCCGCCGGGTATCATGAGGCTGAGGCTGAGTAGTGCCTGACCATGTCGCATCAATAATTTACTTAGGCTTGAGGAATTATGTTCAATGCATTCGTGATAATCATTCATACTCAATTCAGGTTAATAACCAATGTACATGTATTGCAAATCACTTGTCAAGGACACGTCAAGCATATTTGATACAATATCGAAATCGACAAGACATACGTTGAGCATTCAAGTCTTACATAAGAGTGGAAGACAATAATCATCATTCAACATGCCATGCAATTCAATTTGATAGAATCAAGACAATTTACTAGCCAACCCTACTCTAGTTATCTAGCGTTTCTAACTGTGCATGATGATATAGTTTTAAGTTAGCCGATACACAGTTGTATTTCTCTTTGTGTTACATTGTATAGAGATGATGTATCGGAGTCCCTTAAACCAACACCCATAGAGAGATGCTTAACAACTGGACAACACACATAAATGAGTCACAACCCTCAAGACCATTCATGCTATTAAGGTTATCCATTGGGCAAGTCAAGAGATTGAGAAATCCATGTGAAGGCCCTATAAGGTCTCATCATTAACCCTATCTTTTCCAATTAAAGAGCAAAGAGACCCGAGAATTTGGTATAAAAAGGGTCCTTTTAGTGTTTAAATTCAGAAGAATGAGAATGAATAAGAAGAGGATTTAATCTGAAACTAAATCTCCCAAAGTAGAGTGCTTCAGGGCCTACCGGTTGGTTCTGAAGCCCGATCGGTTGGATTTCAGTTCTAGAAGGTGTCTGATCGGTCGGACCCCATGCCCGATCGGTTGGACTCCATGCCCAATCAGTCAAGTAACAGAACTCTGTTACAAAATGACTGAATTGAATCTTGCACCACGGAGACAACAAGTATCAAGATCATACAATTACAAAAGGGCTGTAAGTCACAACACACTTGTGAGATTAAAGGATACTCATAACAATCACCGTATACCAACATGTGTTCATCCAAATTGTGCTTATACTTGCCTCGATGAGCTTTCCGTGAATTAGTTGTCCTTTGGCTCAAATTGACTGGTAAACATAGCTCTAATAGCCATGCATGCAACAAGAAAGAGGAGTTAAGTGCATGTAGAGCATAAGAAGGATGAAAATAATTGAAAACTCAGAAGCTAAGAAAGATCCCAACTCTTACCGTAGAAGAGTCCACACGAATTTCCCCCTTCTTGGCTTTGACCATGAAGAAGAAGAAAAAGGAAAAGAAGAACGAAAAGTAAAAAAGAGGGGGAGAAGACGTTGAAGATGGATGGAGAAGAAAATGGAGAGGAAACCGGTGCATGACTTCTTTTATAAGATAAGGATGACAGAAATTATATACAAGTCCAAAAGGTTCAGCTAATTACAGTTCAAGTCAAATAACCGTCCAACGGAAGCAAACGAAGTCGTTTGCAAGCGAGTCAATTACAAAAATTAACGGGCTTGACGAAATACACGTGCTAACACCAAAATGATGCATGAAAGACGAAATCGTACAAAAGCAAAAATTACAAAAAATGGCTCATGTGTACCTATTCCAGGTTAAACTCAACCCAACTACCTATTCATAACCTGAAACGAAACTCAAAAGGACACAACAACAAACATAAAACGAATTCGCTAGAGAATTATTCAAAACACATGAATTATTCACTAAACTGGGTTAAGTTGGGTCGGAGTGTTACATCCTCCCCCACTTAAGACTCATTCTGTCCTTAGAATGAACACATACCTGCATGAAGAGATGGGGATACTGTCGCACCATCTGTTCTTCCAATTCCCAGGTGGCTTCATCAGATCCTTAATGTTCCCATAGCACTTTAACCCGCCGAATACTTCTGGTTCGCAAGATCTACTCTCTTATTCCAACGATACAAAGCGGTTGCTCCATATATGACGCGTTTGGCTGGATATGCACATCATCGTATCGAATGAGATAGGTGGGGTCTCGAATGCATTTGCAGTGCATCGACACATGGAATATATCATGTACTTTGGAAAACTCAACTTGAAGAGCCAACCTGTACTCCAAATCACCGATTCTAGTCTTGATCTCGAACAGGCCAACGTATCTCGGAGCTAACTTGCCTTTTTGACCGAAACGTATAGTATCCTTCATCGGTAAGATCTTCAGAAATACCCAATCACCAATCCGAAATTCTAAGGCTCTCCTTCGTGAATCTGCATAGCTCTTGTAACACTCCGATCCCCTTTGAGCCGGTTTAGTGGCTCATTAGTGTGCTTTTGTGTTGTTTATTTCTTTTGGACTTAGTTTCGGGTCATGGATAGGTAGTTGGATAGCCTTTGACCTGGGAATGGTAGTTCTAAGCCCTTTTTCGTAATTTTGCAATTGCTTTGAGTGCATCATATTTGCATCATCTTGGTGTCAGCACGTGTATTTCGTTGAGCTCGTCATTTCTCGTAACTGTCTCAAACCCATTCGGAGTCAATCGGAGGAATTAGACCCTCGTGTGACTTGAATTGTAAATAGCTTAAACCCATCAGACTTTGATTTAAACTCCAAATCTATATATATGAGTTATCAGTCCAGATGTCTTCTCCCCTACTCATTTTCCTTCGACGATTGCATGCAACAACTCCAGGAGAGCTCCACATCTACTCTCTCTTCTCTTCACTTCTCTTCCTCACTCCTGGATGGTGTTAAGTTTCGATTGGGTTCTCTTCCCCTCTTCTCTGTCTATGCTTTGAGGTAAGTGGGTTCTTGATTTCTTCTTCTCCAATTTGAATTTCCCATCTCTCTTGCTGTGTTCTCATGCTTGCATGGGTTGTTTCTCTGATTGCTTGGGTTTTTAGTTGGATTGGAGCTTGATTTCAGTGGTTTGGTAAAGCTTTTGAGGCAAGTAAAAGTACAGGATTTGATAACACATATGGGTATATTGATTGATTGCTTTGATTTCTTCTTCTTGCATGTATGGGATGTTTTACAGCCTAATTCTAAGGTGTTAGGATCTATTGAGCTTGTTTTGCTAAGTTTCTGTACAAATTTTTAGTTCTGTACTTAGCTCGATTTCATTTCTATAGTGTACGGCTAAGCCGTAACCTTGTACGGCTCAGTTTCCAGAGCCTTTGTTTTTGAATTTTGTTCTACGGCTAGGCTACGGCTAAGCCGTAAATTGTTCTACGGCTGAGCCATAAGCTAGCCGTGGCCCAGCCGTGAATTAACACTCTGATCAGTCGAAACTTTTTGGACACAGTACTCTTACGGTGTGGCTACGGCTAAGCCGTGGATTGGTCTACGGCTAAGCCGTATACTCAACCGTAGTTAAACCGTAAAAGTGTCAGATCAGATGTGGAAGATGACCAGTTTAGCCGTGTTTTGAAGGGAACCACGGCTAAGCCATAGTGCATATTACGGCTAGGCCGTAAAATGTCACACACGGCTAAGCCGTAAGACCTGGAAAACCTGGAATTAATCTTAGGATTAATGGTGTGACTTTGTAGGACTTTCACACAGGATAACCACACATGTAAATCGGCCCAATGGATTCTTTGGATCGCATGAATAGTTTGTTAGGCTATGACTTATTCATGTGAGCGTTGATTCACTGTTAGGCACCTCCCCATGGGTGTTGGTTTAAGAGACTTCAGTGCACGTGATGATTACATTGCAACACTTTGATGGCAATGGTGCATCGAATAACTTAAAACTACACCAACATGCACAGTTAGTGACAGTGAACAACTAGATTAGAGTTGGCTCGTAATTAACCTTGATTCCGCGTTAATCTGAGATGCATTGCATATTGCTTACAGTTTTGCCTTCTGTTATGCAAATCTATGTCTATGCATTACGAGATCATTTTGCTTTCGTTCTGTATATTTGTTTTATTCTTCGGTCTGTACTATGCTTTGATCTATGCTATGCTTTGACTTATTTTACGCTATGCTCTGTATATCTCTGGCCTTGTAAATCTCTGATTCTATGGGTATTCCTAAGTGGCTCTGCCCAGAGATTAATACGTGAAGATAAGATCCGGCCCTTACCGTCGGTGAGTCCAAAGCGGATAATCTCCCTTCTCCTTAGATTTGATTTGATTGGTATCAGTCTAGCTCTACTGAGCCTCAGCCCTAGGATACCCGACGGGGTTACCTCTGGCTTGGTTCTCTGTTCTCTGTATCGCTGCAGTGTATTTTCTGTCTTGGGACCCCGGAACCCGAGAAACAGAGACCCACTCGTACCCATGGCCAGGTCGGTGGTGTTCTCATCTGTCTGCTCTGTCTGCTCTCTATGTGAGAGAATATGGTCAATGTAGTAGCCACCTAGTTCAGTATTTCCATGCTTTGATTCAATTATCATGCTTTACTCCTATGCACGATTTGCTTAGCATACTAATATGAAACTCTGTACTTAATCTTCTGTCATTATTCGATTTGAGACTATGAGTGTTACGTCCCTGTTACTTATATTTGCTGGATCGTTGCATTCATGGAGTTGTCTGTGGTGTTGCAGGCTCAGATCCCTTGTCCAGGTCCTCGACGGTCGAGGAGACTGCAGGGCAGGACTTAGAGACTTCCTCCAGCTTGGCATAGTGGGCTTGATCACTTTTGCCTAGTGCGTATCTGCATATCATTGGGGTCTATTTGTTTTGGGTTTTGGAGATCTTGTATTATTTTGTATATTAGTGTTTTGGTGTGTATTCAGACTTGTATTTGGTTTTATAGCGGTGTATGTTATCTACGCCTTTTCCTATTTCACATTCTGATTTTCCGCTCGTTCTATTTTGTTTTGCTTGCTATGATATCTACAGCTTCCGCGTATGCTTAGTTCGCACGTGTTAGATCCCGTGTGTGCGTGTATTTGGACTGGGTTTGGATACACGTGCACGGGAGTACGTGTGTCACTGGTTTGGCTTTTCGCTAACCCCCGATTTCTGGGCTTGGGTTGTGACAGCTCTTCTATCTCGACCGAGCAACCTTCAAATTCTCGATTACCTTCTGTACCTTCTCAATCATTTTGGCAATGATAGTCAGTCCGTGAAAACTTCTAGTCCCAACTTTTTCCCAGCACACCAGACTCCTATATTTGCGTCCATACAAGGCTTCATATTGTGCCATACCAATACTCTTATGGAAGCTGTTATTATACGCAAATTCACACAATGAGAGATGTAAATCCCATTCCTTCTCAAAGCTCAAAACACTGGCTCATAACATATCTTCCAAGGTTTGAATAGTCCATTCTAATTGTCCATCTGTTTGGGGGTGATACGCCGTGCTAAAATTCAACTTGGTGCCCATAGTGTCTTGGAACGCTTTCCAGAATGATGAAACAAAACGACTATCATGATAGGACACAATAGACACTGACGTACCATGGAGTCAAACAATCTCATCTACAAATTTCTTAGCCATCTCCGAGAATGTCATGCCCTTCCTGAACGGGAGAAAATGGGCTGGTTTTGTCAATCTGTCCACGATCACCCAAATAGCATTATTCTTTTTGCTAGTCAGAGGTAATCCGAAGATAAAATCCATGGTAATGTATTTCCATTTCCGCTGAGGGATATATAATGGGTGCAATGAACTGAGAGGCTTTTAATTATCTGCTTTCACTTTTTGATAAGTTAAACATCGAGCAACAAACCTTGCAATTTCTCTTTTCATATTGTTCCACCAAAATCGATCCCTTAGGTTCTGGTACATCTTCATATTCCCTGGGTGCATCGTATATCGCGCATAATGTGACTCCGTCATAAGGTTCTCCTTCAAGCCATCAAGTGCAAGTACACACAACCGGTTCCAAAAATAAAGCATGCCATCCTCCAATCGAAAGTCTGGTCAATCTCAAATATGGTCTCGGATTCGCTTCAAAGTCAAATCTTCGAATTGCCAGTCCTTAATTTGCTGAATCACCTCAAGCTGGAAAACAAGAGTACTTGCTAGTATCATGTAGTTATCCACTAGTCTCACTTCGACAGGCTTATCATGCATAAATATATGGAAGCTTGCTAATGCATTGAGCGTTTCTGATTTTTGACTCAGCGCATCTTCCACTACATTTCCTTTCCTTGGGTAATACTTGATAGGAAACTCATAGTCCTTAATAAATTCGAGCCATCTGCGTTGCCTCATATTTAACTCATGCTGCGTGAACAAATATTGTAAGCTCTGGTGATCCGAGTGTACCTCAAACTTCACGCCATACAAGTAATGTCGCTACTGTTTCAAAGTGAACACGATGGCTGCCAGTTCCAAATTATGTGTGGCATAGTTCTTTTTATGCTCCTTAAGTTGCCTTAAGCCATAGGCAATAACTTTCCCGTATTGCATCAAGACACATCCTAAACCAACTCTGGAAGCATCAAAATTAATCACAAATCCTTCACTTCCATTACGTAGAGTCAGTACTGGAGCGGTCATTAACTTTTCTTTTAACGTTTGAAAACTCGTTTCACACTCATCAGTCCATTGAAAAGGGACATTCTTCCGTGTTAGCTTGGTCAAAGGAGCGGATATCTTGGCAACGTCTTGAACAAATCGTCGGTCATACCCATCCAGTCCAAGAAAACTCCTAATCTCTATCATAGATTTCGGGCTAGACCAATTCACAAATGACAAATTCACGATCACAAAAAGAGTTTGAATATACTCTTGAGAATGCAATAATTTTGTGTGTCTTACTATGGAGATTGTACATCATTATATAGGTATTTACATGCCTATAATCTAGGCTCTAAGAAAGGAAAACCATCTAATTGTATCAATCACTAATCTAAGTTAAGAAAGCAACTAATTACAACAATTGTTATTCTAGGAAAGGAAGCTAAAGCTGTCTCAATATTGACCAAAGCTGTCTCAATATTGACCAAATCAATTCCAGATGTCTCAGTATTGACTAAATCAATTCCAGCTGTCTCAATCTTGACCAAATCAATTCCATGTGAGATATAACATTGATGGGCTTTGGGCCTTGGGCCTGTTTAACACCCCCCCTCAAATTGATGCGGGAGAATCAACAAGCATCAATTTGGCAACCAAGAACTGATGACATCACGTTTAAGCTGAAGGCCTTGGGCCTTAGGCCTTGGTCGCGGAAGGCCTTTGGTGAGAATATCAGTAAGTTGAAGTTCAGTGGAGACATGTGGCAGGCTGATGACATCACGTTTAAGCTCATCACGGATGAAGTGACAATTAACCTCGATGTGTTTAGTACGTTCATGAAAAATCAGATTTTCAGTAATTCGAATAACACTAGTATTATTTGCATAGAGGGGGGTAGCTTCTGCTGCTGGAAAACCAATGTCAGAAAGCAATCCACGGAGCCAAAGAATTTCGGAGCATGCAGCAGACATAGCGCGGTACTCTGCCTCGGTAGAGGATTTGGAAACTTTGTCACGTTTCTTGCATTTCCAAGAAATGAGATTATCACCCAAAAACATGCACCAGCCAGTCGTCGATCTGCGAGTATCCGGACAACCAGCCCAATCAGCATCTGAATAAGCTTTGAGAGTCAGAGGATTATTGGATGGAAAAAACAACCCACGAGTCGGTGTGCGAATAAGGTACCGAATGATGCGGCGAACAACAGCCAGATGAAGGTAACGAGGAGCAGTCCTGAACGACTCATCAGGTTGACCGCATAAGAGATATCGAGGCGAGTGATCGTGAGGTAGATCAAGCTGCCAACCAACTGGCGATAGGCAGTAGGATCGTAAAGAAGATCACCTTCTTCGCGACTGAGTTTGACATTCAATTCGACTGGCGTATCAACAGGAGCAGAAGCAGTAAGACCAGCCAAGGCGATGAGATCAATAGTGTATTTGTGCTGATTGAGAACTATACCTGTAGGTGATTGATGAACTTCAAGACCAAGGAAATAGTGGAGAATGCCAAGATCCTTCATTTGAAATGACTCACGAAGAGACGCTTTGAGCTTCTGAATCATTCCGGCATTAGGACCGGTAATGACGATGTCATCAACATAGACAAGGAGTATAGTGATCCCGGATGGAGCATGATGTAAAAACATAGAAGGATCATATGCGCTTGGATGAAAATCCAAGTGGAGAAGAGCAGCTTGAAATGTCTCAAACCATGCGCGAGGAGCTTGTTTCAGACCATAGAGGGAGCGACGAAGTTTAGCAACCATACCGGTGCCGGATGAGCATCCCTGAGGCAAATGCATATAAACATCTTCTTTGAGATCACCATGGAAAAACGCATTTTTGACATCCATTTGATATAGAGGCCAAGATTGAGATGCAGCAACAGCAAGAATAGTGCGGACGGTGGTCATCTTGGCAACCGGAGCAAAAGTCTCATCATAATCAATGCCATATTCCTGCCGATTTCCAAGAACAACAAGACGCGCTTATATCGATCTAAAGAGCCATCAGATTTCAACTTGAGAGAAAAAACCCACTTACAGCCAATAGGTTTGACACCCACAGGAGATGGGACAATATCCCACGTATGATTTTGCGCTAACGCATCCAATTCATCTTGCATAGCCTTGTTCCAACACGGATCCTGCACAGCCTGAGAATATGATTGTGGAATGGAAGAAGAAGACAAAGTGGCCATTAAGGAAGTATGTGAGAACCCATAACGGTCTGGCGGTACCGAAATCCGAGTGGAGCAACGCAGTGAAGTATGGCCAGAACTGGATGTCGGAGGAAGATCAGGAGGGGGATCACTAGTAGGCGCTGTGCTGTTCCGTCTGTGATACACAAAGGTAGGATTAAAACGAACAACTGACGAGTCTTCAGAAAAACCAGGTAATGACACAAAAGAGGAGTCAGGAGGATCAATGTGTGTTTGAAAAAAATACTGATGTTCAAAGAAGACGACATTCCTAGAGGTACGGAAACGACGAATGTGAGGATTATAGCAAAAGAACCCTTTCTGGAAGGGTGCATAACCTAAAAACACACACTGAGCTGATTGTGCTGTGAGTTTCGTCCTCTCAGAAGGAGGCAAATGCACAAAAAAAATGGAGCCAAAAACATGAAGATCATCATAAGATGGAGCGGTTTTGTACAAACGGTAATATGGGCTTTGATTCTCAATGGAGGTGGATTGCATACGATTGATAAGATGAGCTGCTGTAGCTAGTGCCTCAACCCAAAAACGAGTAGGAACCGATGATTCCAAAAGAAGGGAACGAGTGACATTAAGGAGATGTCTATTTTTTCTTTCAGCGATTCCATTCCGCTGGGGAGTATAAGGACAAGATCTTTGAGAAATAATGCCTTTATTTTGTAAAAACTGCTGAAACTCAGAGGACATATATTCCCCGCCTGAATCAAATCTCAAGATTTTAATGCAGGTGGAAAATTGAGTTTCAACATAAGCCAGAAATATTTTGAAAACATTAAAAACATCAGATTTTGAATGCAAAAAGTAGACCCATGTGAACCGACTGAAATCATCAATAAATGTCACAAAATATTTATAGTGAGCGTGTGAAAGAGCTGGGGCAATTCCCCATACATCACTATGAACTAACTCAAAACACTGAGGTGTGAAGTGGAATGAGGAAACGAAAGAGTTTTGCTCTTTCCCATTTTACAAGTAGCACAATCAAAAGGCACACAAGAAGATAAACCAAGAGATTTATTTAATAAACCAGAATTTAACATAAGGGACAAGGCCTTGGAATTAGGATGTCCGAGTCTATTATGCCACAACCGGCAATTATCTCTAAGAGAAAAACAAAACACATTATTGTCAAATTGATTCCTAGAAATTTAAGAAAGATTGAGCGGAAACAAGCGTCTACACTTAGGCCCCCTCGCGATCTCCTTCCCAAATATCTGGTCCTGCACAACACAACTAGAAGAAGAAAAAGAAATGTTATAATTATTTTCAACAAGTTGTCCAACTGACAATAGATTGGAAGTTAAATTAGGACAGAGGTAAACATTTCTCAATGGGATGGGACCAGGTATATCTCCGCTAGCAGTAATGGGAACATGGCCGCCGTCAGCAGTTTGTATTTGAAGATGGCCATTGTAACTTGTCATATTGGAGAAAGGGGTGTGGGAATACGTCATATGATTAGACGCCCTGAAATCAAGGAACTAAGTAGAAGAGGAAGGTGACTTACCGGAGAGACCAAAGGCAGAGAGGGCATTGATAATCATTTGTTGAACCAATTCAGGAGTGAGAGATGAAGAGGGCCTAGGCTGTGGGGGTGCAGATGTAGGAACAGGCATAACCGAGGAAGCCACATATGTGTGTGGAGTCTGAGACTGTGAATTCTGATACTACAGAGCCGGATATTGTGGAGTCTGATATGTGTTGACGGACGTGGTGGACGGCGGCGACATTCAGAGATGATATGTCCTGACTTTTTACAGTAACTACAGACTTTCTGTTTGCATTGAGATGCAAGATGCCCAAATTTCTGACAACTGTAGCATTGGGTTTTGCTCAAGTCTTGAGGCGGAGGCAGAGAAGTTTTATTGGCCGAGAACGCTGTAACACTCCGACCCAAGTTGATCCGGTTTAGTGAGTAATTACGTGTGCTTTTATCGTTAAGAGTGTGTTGGTTTTGTTTTTATTTGGTTTTGAGTCTTGGAGAGCTTGTTTGGGTTGAGTTGACTTGGTCTAGTTAGTTCGAGCCCTTTTTCATAATTTTGGCTTTTGATTGACCTTGTCAGTTTTGCGTCATTCTGACATCAGCGCGTGCATCTCGTTGAGCTTGTCGATTTTCGTAACTGTCTTGGATCCGAATGATTTCGTTTGTTCTCGTTGGGCCGTCATTTGACTCAAACTGATATTTGTGTAAACTGTTTGGACCTAAGTGCAATGTGGACTCATTTTAAGTATAAATATCTCACCAACCCATTTCTTTTCCCTCGATCGTCTCCCACTCTCTCCAGCTCGTCTCTCCCTCTGTTCAGCTCTCTTTCTCTCTTCTCCATCTCTGTTTCGATTACTTGAGGGAGGAAGAAGGAGCCCGATTCGTGTGTGTTTCCAGCGGACTGAGCCAAAGCAACGAGTGATTTCCCTTTGTGAGGCAAGTATAAGCTCAAGTTGTATGAACACTGATTGATATGGATTTGATTGTTGCGTTCTTGTTCTTCATTGTGTTTCTCAGTGTTAGACAGCCTATTTCAGCCCATTTTGCTGTTATGTTTCTGTTTCCAGCCGTTTTGCACACTTTCTGTATGTCTGTAACAATTTCAGGAAAATGACTCCGTACACTCACGGCTAAGCCATGAAATGTGCTACGGCTAAGCCGTAAAATGGCGTACGGCTAAGCCGAGACCCAGCCGTAACCCTAACCGTAGAACAGTACAGACTGTTATCTGAAAATAACTGAGAGTTGGCAAATTGCCATTCTTCTACGGCCCAGCCTGATCTAAGCCGTACATTGGCTTACGGCTAAGCCGTGGACCAGGATACGGCTGAGCCGTAGAGTAAAATACGGTTGAGCCGTAAATCCGGATGGATAGTTGGGGAACCTCAGCTCAGCCGCAGTGCATATTACGGCTAAGCCGTAAGATGCCACGGCTAAGCCGTAAGGTTACCTACGGCTACACCGTGAGACCCTGAGAATTGAATGAAAAGGATTAGGTTTAAGCAAAAGACCGTATATGACCTTCACGCTAGAATGTAGCGAACTTGAACATGCCCAATGGAATGTCTGAATAACATGAATGATCTCATGGGCTGTGAATCATTCATGGACAGTTATCCAGTTGTTTAACACCTCCCCATGGGTGTTGGTTTAAGGAACTCCGGTGCACACTCGAGATACTGCAACACTAGACAATGGTGCATCGGATAACTTAAAACTACACCAACATGCACGGTTAGAAACACGGGATAATTAGTGTAGGATTGGCTTGTAATTGATCCTTGATTCGTATAAGTACTTGATTTGTTTGATTTGTACAGCATATTGATTTCGGTTATGCCCTCTTATGTGTTCTGCGCTGGACCTCTCGATTCTGTGGGAAATGCAGCAACCCCAGAGCGAAGCCCGGGCGGAACCATTCTATTATTGTGTACTGTGTTTTACCGTTGCTCCATTGGAGTATTTGCATCAGTGTTTCTTGTGATTGGTACTTGAGTTTGTCAGTGCCTCTTTTATGGCTTATTTGCATGCAGTACCTTCAGTACCAGTATCAGCTTATTGCTCAGTTTCAGTATGTGTGATGCACTTCCTATTGTTTGTTCAGCATGATATGTGAGATCTGTATGTGGTATGTGATAGGACATAATTGATTGATTGAGGTGCATCATCCGATTTGATTGTGATTGGTATTGGCACTACTGAGCCTCAGCCTTAGGATACCCGACGGGGTTAACTTTGGTTTAGTTTATGTGTTTGCCTCTGCAGAGTGTTCTGTCCTGGGACTCCGGACCCCGGGAACTAGAGACCCATGCGTGCCCTGGCTCGGTCGCTGGTGTTCTCATTCTGTCCGCTCTCGTAAGGGAGAAAATGGCCAATGTAGTAGCCACTTTGAATGTTATCTGTTTATGATTCTTACAGCATGCTTATTCATTTGCATAATTGTTTAGTATACGAACATGCTTTCTGTAGATCTTGCATCATGACTATTACTCACTTTAGATGCAATTTGTGTTATCGTCTTGTTGCTTATACTTTGCTAAGTCATTGTACTTATTAGTTGTCTTTGTGTGTTGCAGGCTCAGATCCCTCTCCCGATCCTGCGTCGGTCGACCCGACTCCAGGAGAGGCTTGCGAGGCCCCTTCCGGCCTAGAGGAGTGGACTTGATCCATCCTCCAGAGTACGGTTTGCATCATTTTGTTTTCTCCATTCTTTGAGTCGGAGTCCATTGAGGGGATTTTTGCTGTGACTTGTATTGTGGGCTTGATATTGTATTTGGTTAGTGTGAGCCCCCTTTTTTTGTATCATACGTTCTTGTAATGGTTTTTGTTATCAGTTCATGATCTTTTGTAATCTCCTATGTTTCTTGGGTGATGTTATATGCCTTGATACGTACAGCTTCCGCGTACAGTTGTTTGCACGTGTGAATGATCCCTTGTGTGTGTATACTTGGACGGGGTCCAGGTGTGCATGCACGGGAGTACGTGTGTCATTGGTTAGACTTTCTCTGACCCCCGGTCCCTGGGCTCGGGTTGTGACATACGTATTGTATGGTATCAGAGCATTGTCTTTCTCAGAGTATTGTCTCTATCTTAGTGTGTAAGCATGTAGGCATATAGGACGTGGTGAGACTCCGTAGTCCAGTTTTGGACTGTTGTGTGTGGTCTTCCTTTCTTGTGAGTCTGTGTGTGTCCCCTAGTGTGATAGCAGATTGACTTTTGTGTTTTGCAGGCTATGGCATCGGGATCTGGAACACACGACACCAACAATCAGGGAGATAATGAGAGTGGATCAGCCGCTCCACAGCCACTTGTGAATTTTGACGAGCGATTCTTGACTATGCTGCAGGCGATCCATTCTTTACAGGCACAGGTCGTTTCGTTAGTAGACCGACAGAGCCAAGTGCCAGTTCAGCGGCCTGTAGAGCAGCAAGTGGTTTTTCAGCCTAAAGAGAGCGATCCGAATGCGTTGTACGATAAATTCAGGAAACGTGGAGCCACAGAATTCTATGGCAATGAAGATGCGTTGAAGGCTGATCAGTGGCTAGAGCATACCGGAGATCTCTTCTCTACCATCGTTTGTGATGACCGGCAGAAAGTTATGCTTACGGCCTCGATGTTTCGAGAAGTAGCAAAGACGTGGTGGAAGAGTGTCAGTGCAGCCTATCTGACCATGCCTAGTGAAACAGTGTGGGAGATATTCCAGAAACAGTTCAGAAGAAAGTTCATTCCTGCTCATGTTCGGCGTGTCAAGGAGGTTGAGTTTCTGGCCTTACAGCAGCAGCAGCTGACCGTTTCAGAGTACATTCACCGCTTTACCCAGTTGTCTCATTTTGCTGAGGACATGATCAACACCGAGGAGAAGAAGGTGAATCGTTTTATTACTGGTCTGCATCCGAGATATGCGAATTTCGTGACTGCTTTTCAGAGACCAGCTACTTTTGACGATGCGGTCGATAGAGCACACGCTGCGGAAGCCAACCACCTAGCAGAGAAAGCTATGGACTTCAAGAGGAGTGCACCAGTGAGTTCCAGGGGACAGATTCAGAAGAAATGGAAAGGGAAGCAAGGCACTTCGAGTTTCTCCGAGAGCAGATGCGAGTTTTGTGGACTGGGACATCCGACGGAGAGGTGTTGGAAGAAGTCTGGAGCGTGTTTGAGCTGTGGATCGATGGAGCACAAGATAGCTCAGTGCCCGAAGACCAGGACTTTCCAGTCGTCCAGATCTATAGGGTCATCCAAGTCGCTCAGTTCTGCAGCTTCGAATAGCCCCCAGCCGTCTCGCCAGAACCAGAAGCCTCAGCGACAGACTGCTCGCGTGTATGCAGCCTCCCATGATCATGCAGAAGATGCGAAAGTGGTGGAAGGTAAAGTTCTCATTGCCCGAGCTGAAGCACATGCACTATTTGATTCGGGGTCTACGCGTTCGTATGTTGCACCTCGTTTTGCGGAACAGTTACCGCAACCCCCTCAGTCGTTACCCTATTTGCTGGTGGTGTCCACTCCGGTGGGCAAGAGAGTAGAGTGTAGTGTATACTACCCTCGGTGCGACGTGGTGATTGAAGGTCGCCAGCTGCCAGTTGACTTGATCTTGTTGTCCATGTTGGATTTCGATGTGATCCTTGGAATGGACTGGCTAGCGCGGTATCGTGCCTGTGTTAACTGTTACAACAGGACGATTTACTTCGATTTTGAGAAAGGGTTTCGTTTCGAGGGCAATCAGGAGAGATGCCCGAGGCGTGTCATCTCCGCATGCAAGGCGGATCGTTTGATACGCAGAGGTTGTGCAGGATTTCTTGCTTTCGTCTCGGAGAAGAAGGAGGTGAAGCAGTTGAGTGAGATTTCGGTAGTACGTGAGTTCCCGGATGTATTTCCGGAGGAAGTACCCGAGTTACCCCCTGTCCGAGATGTAGAGTTTGCGATTGATCTAGTGCCCGGTACAGCACCCATTAGTTTAGCTCCTTATCGTATGGCCCCTGCCGAGTTGCTCGAATTGAAGACACAATTGCAAGATCTTTTAGAGAAAGGTTTCGTACGGCCGAGTGTGTCGCCGTGGGGAGCGCCAGTGCTGTTTGTGAAGAAGAAGGACGGTACCTTACGGATGTGCATCGACTACCGGCGATTGAACAAAGTCACGATCAAGAACAAATACCCATTGCCGCGTATTGACGAGTTGTTTGACCAACTTCAATGTGCCGCTTATTTTTCCAAGATTGATCTAAGATCGGGGTATCATCAACTCCGGGTGAAGGACGACGATATTGCGAAGACTGCTTTCAGGACACGGTATGGACATTTTGAGTTCCTCGTGATGCCATTTGGATTAACCAATGCACCTGCTGCCTTTATGGCTTTGATGAACAGGATCTTTGCTCCTTTCCTGGATCGATTTGTGGTGGTCTTTATTGATGATATTTTGGTGTATTCGAAGACCCCAGAGGAGCATGAGGAACATCTACGTCGAGCCTTACAGTTGTTGAAAGAGCATCGCTTATATGCCAAATTGTCGAAGTGTGATTTTTGGCTCGAGCAGGTAGCTTTTCTTGGTCATACCATTTCACGAGATGGGTTGGCAGTGGATCAGACGAAAGTTGAGGCAGTGATGAGTTGGCCTAGCCCGAAGACAGTGACGGAAATACGGAGTTTTCTTGGATTGGCTGGTTATTATCGTAGATTTATTCAAGATTTTGCCAAGATTTCTGCACCGTTGACCCGATTGACCAGGAAGAATGTTCCATTTCATTGGACGGACGAGTGTGAGCAGCACTTCTGGATGTTGAAGGAGAAGCTTACTTCGGCTCCAGTCTTGACGTTACCAGATGGGCATGAAGGATTTATGATTTACTCTGATGCTTCTCGAGTCGGTTTGGGATGTGTTTTGATGCAACATGGCAAAGTGATTGCCTACGGTTCGAGGCAACTTCGGGAGCACGAGAAGAATTATGCCACACACGATTTAGAGTTAGCAGCCATCGTTTTTGCGTTGAAGATATGGAGACACTATTTGTATGGCGTGACATTTGAAGTGCATTCAGATCATCATAGTCTACAGTACCTCTTCACGCAGTCTGAGTTGAATATGAGGCAACGAAGGTGGCTTGAGTTGATTAAGGATTTTGACTTCCCCATCAAGTATCATCCAGGGAAAGGTAACGTTGTTGCAGACGCCTTGAGTAGGAAGTCGGAGATTCTTCAGGCTTTGGACAGCCTTTATTTTGTGAGGCATGCTCAGCCAGTGGAACTGCAATTGGCGGAGAATTGTTTGACACTTGCCAGTACAGTGAGCTTTCAGCCTGATATCATTCAGTGTATTAAGGACCAGCAGTTTGAAGATGCGATGTTGAAGCGAATTCGGGACAGCATTGCAGATCGACTAGACTTTCGTTTGGAGGGTGATGTCTTGTATTTCAGGAGCAGACTATGTGTGCCAGCAGTAAATGCTTTGAAGGAGAGTTTGATGACCGAAGCACACCATGCACGTTACTCCATGCACCCTGGAAGTACGAAAATGTACCGAGCTCTCAAGGACAGATTCTGGTGGAATAATATGAAGAGAGAAATTGCTGGGTTTGTTGCCAGATGTTTGACTTGCCAAAAGGTGAAAGCTGACCATCAGAGACCGCCAGGTTCCTTACATCCATTGCACATTCCCCAGTGGAAATGGGAGCACATTTCAATGGACTTTGTTTCAGGACTACCCCTGACGAGCAAGAAGAACAGTGCCATTTGGGTGATCGTGGATAGATTGACGAAGACAGCCCATTTTCTTCCATTCAAGAAAGGCATGACATTTTCCGAGATGGCGAAGAAGTTCGTTGATGAGATCGTTAGACTACATGGTACGCCTGTATCGATTGTGTCAGATCGAGATAGCCGCTTTGTTTCTTCGTTTTGGAGAGCATTTCAGGAAGCCATGGGAACGAAGTTGAGCTCCAGTACAGCGTATCACCCGCAGACTGATGGACAGTCCGAACGAACTATTCAGACGCTCGAGGACATGTTACGGGCCAGTGTACTGAACTTTGAGAAAGAATGGGATCTGCATCTCTCGTTGTGCGAGTTTGCGTATAACAATAGTTTCCACGAGAGTATTGGAATGGCACCCTATGAAGCTCTGTATGGACGGAAATGTAGAAGTCCTGTTTGTTGGGAAGAAGTTGGAACAAGGAGTTTCCACGGACCGACGATCATTGCTGAGACTACAGAAAAAGTGCAGAAAGTTATTGACAATTTGAAGATTGCCCGATCGAGACAGAAGAGCTATGCAGATACACGTAGACGAACATTAGCATTTCAGGTTGGAGATTGGGTATTCTTGAAGGTCTCACCGATGAAAGGTACGGTACGGTTCGGTCAAAAAGGCAAGTTAGCGCCAAGATATGTGGGTCCATTTGAGATCAAGAGCCGGATTGGCGATCTAGCGTACAGATTGATTCTACCCGTGGAGTTTTCTGGAGTACACGATGTCTTTCATGTGTCAATGCTTCGCAAGTATGTTCGAGACCCGACGCAGGTGATTCGATACGATGATATTCAGATGCAACCCAATGCGTCATACGTTGAGCGTCCGCTTCGTATTGTTGGGACTAGAGAACAGCTCTTGCGCACGAGGACTATTCGATGGGTCAAGGTACTCTGGGAACATCATGGACCTGATGAAGCCACGTGGGAATTAGAAGATCAGATGGCGCGTCAGTATCCTTACCTTTTTACTCAGGTACGCGTTCATTCCGAGGACGGAATGATGTCCAAGTGGGGGAGGATGTAACACTCCGACCCGAGTTGATCCGGTTTAGTGAGTAATTACGTGTGCTTTTATCGTTAAGAGTGTGTTGGTTTTGTTTTTATTTGGTTTTGAGTCTTGGAGAGCTTGTTTGGGTTGAGTTGACTTGGTCTAGTTAGTTCGAGCCCTTTTTCGTAATTTTGGCTTTTGATTGACCTTGTCAGTTTTGCGTCATTCTGACATCAGCGCGTGCATCTCGTTGAGCTTGTCGATTTTCGTAACTGTCTTGGATCCGAATGATTTCGTTTGTTCTCGTTGGGCCGTCATTTGACTCAAACTGATATTTGTGTAAACTGTTTGGACCTAAGTGCAATGTGGACTCATTTTAAGTATAAATATCTCACCAACCCATTTCTTTTCCCTCGATCGTCTCTCACTCTCTCCAGCTCGTCTCTCCCTCTGTTCAGCTCTCTTTCTCTCTTCTCCATCTCTGTTTCGATTACTTGAGGGAGGAAGAAGGAGCCCGATTCGTGTGTGTTTCCAGCGGACTGAGCCAAAGCAACGAGTGATTTCCCTTTGTGAGGCAAGTATAAGCTCAAGTTGTATGAACACTGATTGATATGGATTTGATTGTTGTGTTCTTGTTCTTCATTGTGTTTCTCAGTGTTAGACAGCCTATTTCAGCCCATTTTGCTGTTATGTTTCTGTTTCCAGCCGTTTTGCACACTTTCTGTATGTCTGTAACAATTTCAGGAAAATGACTCCGTACACTCACGGCTAAGCCGTGAAATGTGCTACGGCTAAGCCGTAAAATGGCGTACGGCTAAGCCGAGACCCAGCCGTAACCCTAACCGTAGAACAGTACAGACTGTTATCTGAAAATAACTGAGAGTTGGCAAATTGCCATTCTTCTACGGCCCAGCCTGATCTAAGCCGTACATTGGCTTACGGCTAAGCCGTGGACCAGGATACGGCTGAGCCGTAGAGTAAAATACGGTTGAGCCGTAAATCCGGATGGATAGTTGGGGAACCTCAGCTCAGCCGCAGTGCATATTACGGCTAAGCCGTAAGATGCCACGGCTAAGCCGTAAGGTTACCTACGGCTACACCGTGAGACCCTGAGAATTGAATGAAAAGGATTAGGTTTAAGCAAAAGACCGTATATGACCTTCACGCTAGAATGTAGCGAACTTGAACATGCCCAATGGAATGTCTGAATGACATGAATGATCTCATGGGCTGTGAATCATTCATGGACAGTTATCCAGTTGTTTAACACCTCCCCATGGGTGTTGGTTTAAGGAACTCCGGTGCACACTCGAGATACTGCAACACTAGACAATGGTGCATCGGATAACTTAAAACTACACCAACATGCACGGTTAGAAACACGGGATAATTAGTGTAGGATTGGCTTGTAATTGATCCTTGATTCGTATAAGTACTTGATTTGTTTGATTTGTACAGCATATTGATTTCGGTTATGCCCTCTTATGTGTTCTGCGCTGGACCTCTCGATTCTGTGGGAAATGCAGCAACCCCAGAGCGAAGCCCGGGCGGAACCATTCTATTATTGTGTACTGTGTTTTACTGTTGCTCCATTGGAGTATTTGCATCAGTGTTTCTTGTGATTGGTACTTGAGTTTGTCAGTGCCTCTTTTATGGCTTATTTGCATGCAGTATCTTCAGTACCAGTATCAGCTTATTGCTCAGTTTCAGTATGTGTGATGCACTTCCTATTGTTTGTTCAGCATGATATGTGAGATCTGTATGTGGTATGTGATAGGACATGATTGATTGATTGAGGTGCATCATCCGATTTGATTGTGATTGGTATTGGCACTACTGAGCCTCAGCCTTAGGATACCCGACGGGGTTAACTTTGGTTTAGTTTATGTGTTTGCCTCTGCAGAGTGTTCTGTCCTGGGACTTCGGACCCCGGGAACTAGAGACCCATGCGTGCCCTGGCCCGGTCGCTGGTGTTCTCATTCTGTCCGCTCTCGTAAGGGAGAAAATGGCCAATGTAGTAGCCACTTTGAATGTTATCTGTTTATGATTCTTACAGCATGCTTATTCATTTGCATAATTGTTTAGTATACGAACATGCTTTCTGTAGATCTTGCATCATGACTATTACTCACTTTAGATGCAATTTGTGTTATCGTCTTGTTGCTTATACTTTGCTAAGTCGTTGTACTTATTAGTTGTCTTTGTGTGTTGCAGGCTCAGATCCCTCTCCCGATCCTGCGTCGGTCGACCCGACTCCAGGAGAGGCTTGCGAGGCCCCTTCCGGCCTAGAGGAGTGGACTTGATCCATCCTCCAGAGTACGGTTTGCATCATTTTGTTTTCCCCATTCTTTGAGTCAGAGTCCATTGAGGGGATTTTTGCTGTGACTTGTATTGTGGGCTTGATATTGTATTTGGCTAGTGTGAGCCCCATTTTTTTGTATCATACGTTCTTGTAATGGTTTTTGTTATCAGTTCATGATCTTTTGTAATCTCCTATGTTTCTTGGGTGATGTTATATGCCTTGATACGTACAGCTTCCGCGTACAGTTGTTTGCACGTGTGAATGATCCCTTGTGTGTGTATACTTGGACGGGGTCCAGGTGTGCATGCACGGGAGTACGTGTGTCATTGGTTAGACTTTCTCTGACCCCCGGTCCCTGGGCTCGGGTTGTGACAAACGCGACTGAATAGGTTTCAGTTTTTTGTTGAGCAATATGAGCCGAGGTCGTAAGGCGTTGTTCCTCTCGTAATAGTTCATTCAAGCAGACATCCAATGAAGGTAAGAGCGTCCGATTCATTAAGGCAGAGCGGACACTTTCATATTCATTATGCAGTTTCATCAAAAATTGATCTCGCTGACTAGAAGCATGAAGGTCTTGGATTACTGTCAACACATTGTCAGCCACATCCGCATACTTAATACTATCGTATTCCGACCACAGTGTGCGGAATCCAGAATAATAATCTTATACTGACAAAGTCCCTTGTGTATATTCAGCAATTGCACATTCAAGATGGAATTGACGTGCAGAGTTATCTTGATGATATACTTTCTTCAAATAGCCCCACATGGCTTTAGAAGTAGAGTAAGGCTTGAGATTCATTATCAGATGGGGCTCAACGGATCCCAGAATCCAGGATTTGATTTTAGCATCTTTAGTATGCCAAGAAGAGATCTTTTTCTCATCCTCAGTGGGTTTAGGTTCCGTGCCAGAAACAAATCCCCACAATTCCTTGGCTTCGAGGTAGGTTTGAGATTGGAAAGACCAGGCAGGGTAATTCTTTCCCGTAAATTTAATCAACGTGACCTCAGACTTTTCCATTGCAACCGAAATTGGAATCAAATCATTCTGAAGAGAAAAAGAACTAGCCACAAACAAAAGAAACTATGTAGGATGTCTTCCCTGTTTTTAGGAACCAGAATCCAACCAAGCAGAGAGAGAAAACACAAAACAGCAAAAAAACTGTTAAAAAACAGCCCAGACGAACTGGACAGCGGCTGTTTTTCCACAACGTGGGCCCCACTTAAGGATCTGACAATAGATCTATGATATCCCTCTATTCTGGCTTCTACTGAACTAAGTTTCAACTGATTCTACTAAGTATCCAATATTTTGGACGGTCCTGATGAAAACAATATAAATTTCTGGTAAATCTTGAGAATGAGTAAAATACGAACCTTGAGTCTCTGAAAAATTCTTGAAAAATCACTAATATCTTTAGAAATATGAGGCGACCATGAGTGGGTGATTTCTAAAATTGATCTGATCGATCAACAGTGGGCCACTAACAGAATCTTTAACGCAAGAAGAAGGTATCGCTGGCACTGTGTTACTGGAAACTTCTTGAAAATAGATCCTGAATCTATTTGTTGCATGAGAGATACTTATTCTCTCTATCCCTGTCTAAGATCAAGACTGCCTTGATCCTTGCTCTGATACTATGACAAATTCACGATCATAAAAAGAGTTTGAATATACTCTTAGAATGCAATAATTTTGTGTGTTTTACTATGGAGATTGTACATCATTATATAGGTATTTACATGCCTATAATCTAGGCTCTAAGAAAGGAAAACCATCTAATTGTATCAATCACTAATCTAAGTTAAGAAAGCAACTAATTACAACAATTGTTATTCTAAGAAAGGAAGTTAAAGCTGTCTCAATATTGACCAAAGCTGTCTCAATATTAACCAAATCAATTCCAGCTGCCTCAGTATTGACCAAATCAATTCCAGCTGTCTCAATCTTGACCAAATCAATTCCATGTGAGATATAACATTGATGGGCTTTGGGCCTTGGGCCTAGGGCCTGTTTAACAACAACTGCCTCAACTTTAGTTGGGTCAACTGCCAATCCTTCTCGTGAAATGATATGACCAAAAAATGCTACCTGCTTAAGCCAAAAATCACATTTCGTCAACTTAGCATATAGCTGATGTTCTTTCAACAATTACAAGGCTTTTCTCAAATGTTCTGTATGCTCCTCTGTAGTTTTCGAGTATGCCAAGATATCATCACTGAATACCACGACAAACTAATCCAAGAAGTGAGCAAAGATTCGATTCATCAAAGCCATAAAAGCGGCAGGTGCATTGGTTAACCCAAAAGGCATCACGAGGAATTCATAATGACCATACCTTGTCTTGAAGACAGTTTTCAGAATGTCATCTTTTTTCACCCTCAATTGATGATACCTAGGCCTCAAATCAATTTTGGAGAAATGCGATGCACCTTGAAGTTGATCAAATAATTCATCAATACGCGGCAAGGGATACTTATTCTTAATTGTCACCTTATTCAACTGCCGATAGTCAATACACATCCGAAAGGTGCCATCTTTCTTCTTGACAAACAACAATGGAGCTCCCCATGGTGACACACTCGGGCATATAAAACTCTTATCCAAAAGATCCTGCAATTGCTTCTTCAAATCCAATAACTCTGCTGGGGACATACAATATGGAGCTTTACTAATCGGTGCTATCCCTGACACAAGGTCAATAGCAAATTCCACTTTTCGCACAGGGGGTAACTCTAGAACTTCTTCAGGAAATACATCCGGAAAGTTGCGCACTACCGAAATCTCTCCAAGGTGCTTCGAATCCTTCTTCTCCAAAACAAAGGCAATGAAGCCTTCTCACCCCTTGCGTATCAATCGACCCGCCTTGCATGCGGAGATAACACGCCTAAGGCATTTCTTCTGACTACCCTCGAAACGAAACCCATTCCCTAAATCAAAGTAGATCGTCCTGCTGTAACAATTCACACAGGCACGATACTGCGCCAGCCAATCCATTCTAAGGATTACATCGAAGTCCAACATTGATAGCAAAATCAAGTCAACTAGCAGTTGACGACCTTCGGTTCGCACATCACATTGGGGGTAGTATATACTACACTCCACTATCTTGCCAACAAGAGTGCATACCACCAACACATACGGTAGCGGCTTAGGCGACTACCGTAACTGCACAACAAAATGAGGTGCTACATATAAACAGGTTGACCCTGAATCAAATAAGGCTAGAGCTTCTACTTGAGCAATCCAAATAGTACCTTCCACCACATTCGCATCCTCCGTGCTCTCATGAGTAACAACATAAGCACGGGCAGTCTGGCGATTCGGCTTATGGCATTGATGAGGATACTGTGACTTGCCTTAGGTTATGGAAGCAGTTAGCCCAGATTGTTAGGGTTGGGCAGACTTGTTCTTTGGACATTTGGCCATCAAATGATCCATAAAGCCACAAATCAGACAAGCTCCGGTCTTTCTCCAGCATTGTTCCATCTTGTGGGCCCTGCCACAATGTTCACATGTCACATTAACTAAACTAAAAGTGCCTTGCTTGCCTTTCATCTTCTTATGTGCCTGCCCTCTGGCACTAAAGGGCACATTCCGCTTCGCGTCAACAGCCCTCTTTACTTGCAAATTAGCCTCTGCAGCATAGGCTCTGTCTACGGCATCATCGAAGGTAGCTAGCCTTTGGAAAGCTGTCACATGATTATACTTGGGATTCAGGCCATTGATAAACCGGTTGACCTTCTTTTCCTCCATATTAATCATATCCACGGTAACTATGTGAACTTGTACACATATTCGGCTACCGTCATCTGCTGCTGCTGTAGGGACAAGAACTCCACTTCCTTTTCCCTCTGCACATGAGTAGGAATAAACTTTCTCCTAAACTGTTTCGTGAATGTCTCCCACACAGTTGCACTAGGCATATCCTTATAGGAATCGCTCACACTCTTCCACCAGGTCCTTGCCACATCGTGGAACATAGAAGTTGTGAAGACGACCTTCTGCTTGTTAGTGCACACATCTGTATCAAAGAGATCCCCAGTTGGCTCCAACCATTGATCGGCTTTCAAGGCATCTTCATTCCTATAAAATTCAGTGGCACTGCATTTCCGAAACTTGTCATAGAGTGCATTGGGATCGCTTTCCTTAGGTTGGAAGACCACTTGTTGCTCCACGTGAGGTGGGACTGCTACTTGACTTTGCCGGTCTACAAAAGATGCTACTTGTGCTTACAAGGACTGCACTGTCTGTGACTGAGCTTGCATTGCTTGTAACAACATGAGAAAACGCTCATTCGTGCTAAGTGGCGGTGGTGGCGGTGCTGATCCGCCGTCATTGTCTCTGTTATTGTTGTTGGTACCGAATCCGGATGCCATTTCTTGCAAAAGTAAAGGATCAAAACTCAAACACAAAGCGGCCCCAAACATAAGTCTCCAAAACACCACAAAATATCGGACTATACAATCAAATATTTGTACGTATCCTCACCACATTTCTAGATGCCTACATGCTTATCAACTAGAACAAATAATACTCTAATACTATACAATACGTATGTCACAACCCGAGCCCAAAAATCGAAGGTTGGTAAAAAAACCTAACCAGTGACACACATACTTCCCATGCATAAACACTTAGACCTCGTTTAAATGTACATGCATAAGGGAAATTCACACGTACAACCTTGGTGTACGCGGAAGCTGTAAGTATCATTGTAAAAAGAAAAAGAAACACTAATATAACCAAGAGTAACAAAACATGACATTAATTACATTCTGTGCAACAAAAGTGAGTAGGAGTGTTTATAAGACAAAATACAAGATATGAATTGTTACATCAAAACCACACAAAAAAAGGAGACTGATGCATATGCTAAGCCACACTCCGAGAGAGGGATCACATCCACTCCTGAAGCCCTGATAGAGCTTCTACGTTCTCCTCTGCAGCCTGGCCGATCAACGAGGGATCGACAGGGGAATCTGAGCCTGCAACATCAAGGACAACGAGTGAATACAACGATTCAGCAAAGCATAAGCAACACTAAGATAACATATGTTGTATCTAGTGGAATAATTAACAACTAAGGTTACATAGAGTGTCAATATCGTTGACTAGGCAATTTGTGCATTTGTGAATAAAGCATGTTAATACGAATCAATACAGGAGTATATTGTACTATGTGGCTACTATATTTGCCATATCCTCCCTCTAGGGATCTTTACATAATAAGAACACCATCGACCGGACCAATGTACAAATGGGTCTCTGGTTCCTGAGGTCCGGAAGCCCCAAGACATAAACACACTACAGCGGCAGCATACATGCTACGCCTAAGTCAACCCCGTCGGGTATCATGAGGCTGAGGCTGAGTAGTGCCTAACCATGTCGCATCAATAATATACTTAGGCTTGAGGAATTATGTTCAATGCATTCGTGATAATCATTCAATGCATTCGTGATAATCATTCATACTCAATTCAGGTCAATAACCAATGTACATGTATTGCAAATCACTTGTCAAGGACATGTCAAGCAAATTTGATACAATATTGAAATCGACAAGACATATGTTGAACATTCAAGTCTTACATAAGAGTGGAGGACAATAATCGTCATTCAACATGCCATGTAATTCAATTTGATAGAGTCAAGACAATTTACTAGCCAACCCTACTCTAGTTATCCACCGTTTATAACCGTGCATGATGATATAGTTTTAAGTTAGCCGATACACAGTTATCTTTCTCTTCGTGTTGCATTGTATAGGGATGGTGTATCGGAATCCGTTAAACCAACACCCATGGAGAGGTGCTTAACAACTGGACAACATAAATGAATGAGTCACAGCCCTCAAGACCATTCATGCTATTAAGGTTATCCATTGGGCAAGTCAAGAGATTGAGAAATCCATGTGAAGGCCCTATAAGGTCTCATCATTAACCCTATCTTTTCCAATTAAAGAGCAGAGAGACCCGGGAATGTAGTCTAAAAAGGGTCCTCTTACTGTATAAAAGTAGGAGAATGAGAATGAATAAGAAGAGGATTCAATCTGAAACTAAATCTCCTAGAGCAGAGTGCTTCAGGGTTGACCGGTTTGTTCTGAAGCCCGATCGGTTGGATTTCATTTCTGGAAGGTGTCCAATCGGTTGGACCCCATGCCCGATCGGTCGGGCAATAGAACTCTATTACAGAATGACTAAATTGAATCCTTCACCACGGAGACAACAAGTATCAAGATCATACAATTACAAAAGGGCTATAAGTCATAACACACTTGTGAGATTAAAGGAGACTCATAACAATCACCATGTACCAACATGTGTTCATCCAAATTGTGCTTATACTTGTCTCGACGAGCTTTCCGTGAATTAGTAGTCCTTTGGCTCAAATTGACCGGTAAACATAGCTCTAACAGCCATGCATGCAACAAGAAAGAGGAGTTGAGTGCATGTAGAAGGATGAAAATAAGTGAAAACTCATAAGCTAAGCAAGATCCCAACTCTTACCGTAGAAGAGTGCACACGAATTTCCCCCCTTCTCGGCTTTGACCATGAAGAAGAAGAAAAAGGAAAAGAAGAAACAAAGAGCAGAAAAGAGAGGGAGAAGATGTTGAAGATGGATGGAGAGGAAAATGGAGAGGAAACCAGTGCATGACATCTTTGATAAGATAAGGATGACAGAAATTATATACAATTCCAAAAGATTCAGCTAATTACAGTTCAAGTCAAACAACCGTCCAATGGAAGCAAACGAAGTCGTTTGCAAGCGAGTCAGTTGCTGAAATTAACGGGCTTGACGAAATACACGTGCTGACACCAAAATGATGCATGAAAGATGAAATTGTACAAAAGCAAAAATTACGAAAAATGGCTCATGTCTACCTATTCCAGGTTAAACTTAACCCAATTACCTATCCATGACCCGAAACAAAACTCAAAAGGACACAACAACAAACATAAAATGAATTCGCTAGAGAATTATTCAAAACACATGAATTATTCGTTAAGCTGGGTTAAGTTGGGTCGGAGTGTTATAAGTAACTCGAATACCAGCCTTACTCCTTGCAATTTCCAAACCTATAAAGTAAGTTAAGGGACCAAGATCTTTCATCTTAAAAGTACTCATAAAATAAGTTTTGAAGTCAGTAATGCCAACCACATCGTTGTCACTAACTATCATATCATTAACATATATCAATTTCAGGTGGCCTACTTTCAGTATGGAAAGAGAAGGTTTTCAATTTGGAAGCATCTGTGGGGTGTTCGAATGCAATTCTACTAGCCGGTACCTTCTGTGGCAGCTTTCCTTACACTGTGGGGAATGTACATGCCCCAAATGTTCTGAGTGGCAGAAAGGATCTATGGAAGAAGTTGGTGTCATTAAAAGCTATGTTTGGAAATCCATGGTGTCTTGCAGGGGACTTCAATGATGATAGAGCAACCTCGAAAAGGAAGAGATGCAGGGCTGGTTCAGCAGGGTGCAAGGCTTTTAATGAATTTATTTCGGAAATGGAATTTTTGGATATTCCATTAAAGGGCAGGAAGTTTACTTGTTGCACTATGGCGGATGGGATTAAATGGAGTAGACTAGATAGATTTTTGCTACATCTGGAGTGGGTGGACAAGTTCTTTCTTGAACAAGTAGGTTTGCCGAGATCATTGTCCGATCATCCACAATTATGTTGGAGGAGGAGGAGAAAGATTGGGGTCCCCGGCCTTTTAAGTTCCTCAACATTTGTTTCTTACATCCAAAATTTATCGAAATGGTTGAAGAAGAATGGAACTCGGTAAGAGTGGAAAGGTGGGTTGCTTTCATTTTAGCCAAAAAGCTGCATCATTTGAAGGCAAATTGTAAAAGTTGGAACAAACTTGAATTTGGAGATGTGCAAGAAAAATTGAAGGCGGTCGAAGAGAAGCTTAACAATTGGAATTAAAATCAAAGTCCACTTCACTGTCAAAAGAAGAATTAGAGACCAGAAGCCATCTTATTTCCCAGGTTTGGGAGCTAAATGAGCTAGATGCAGATTGTGGCAACAAAGTCAAGATTAAATTGGGATCTAAATGGTGACAAGAACACACGCTTCTTCCATCTCTTTGCTTCACAAAGGTGATCTAAAAACCTCATTAATCATATTTCAATTTTTGGCCAAAAATTGGAGGAACCTTCTATAGTAAAGGATAAGGTCCGATTACACTTTGAAAAGGTTTGTTCAGAACCTTGGGAGGTAAGACCCTGGATAGAAAAAAGAGAGGAGGCATCCATTTCCGGGGAGGAGTCAAAATCTATTGAAGGGATGTTTTCTGAGGAAGAAGTTTGTCAAGTCTTGAAAAAGGTAGATGGGAACAAAGCACCCGGCCCGGATGATTTCAACTTGTTGTTCTACAAGAAGTGTTGGACGATAGTAAAAAAAGGATGTCATGAAATTTTTGGACAAGTTCTACTATAATAAAAAAATCCTGAGATGTTTTAAATCAGCCTTCATTACCTTGATCCCAAAAGGCGGCAGCCCAAGCAGAATAGAAGATTTTAGACCAATTAGCCTAATTGGTTCCGCGTATAAGATTCTGTCATAGGTTTTGGCAAACAAGATGAAGAAGGTTCTAGACAAAGTGATTGGGGTTGAACAATCAGCATTTCTCACTAGGAGAAACATCTTAAATGGCATTCTTATTGCAAATGAAGTAGTCTATGGTTGGAAGCGTAAAAGGAAGCGAGGCATTCTAATTAAGCTGGACTTTGAAATTGCATATGATTCAGTAAATTGGGGTTCTTTGCTGAATATGTTAGCACAATTGGGCTTTGGAGCTAGATGGATTAGTTAGGTTAAAGAGTGCATTATGATGAATCGTCTCTCCATCCTTATTAATTAATCTCCTACAGATAAAATTGTCATGCAAAGAGGCCTTAGACAGGGAGATCCGTTGTCGCCATTTCTATTTCTCTTGGTGGTGGAAGCGTTGAGCTGGCTATTTAATAGAGCAAAACAGGGTGATATTATTGGAGGTGTCAAAGTCGGTTCCAGCGAGTTAAGATTAACCCACTTGCAATTTGCCGATGATACACTCCTTTTCTGTGAACCACTGCCTTCAAAGGTCCTAAATATTAGAAGGCTTCTTCGGTGTTTTGAGATCATGTCAGGCTTGAAAATTAATTATGCAAAGAGCAAAGTATGTAGTGTAGGGATGACAAAGGACAAAATCGCAAAGTTGGCAAAAATCCTACATTGTAGAGGGGAGTCCCTACCTTTTAAGTACTTAGGATTACCTTTAGGGGCAAAACCGAGGAGGAGGAACACTTGGTAGCCTACCATAAAAAATGTGAAGGCAAAGCTAGCATCTTGGAAAAAACAAGTATTGTCAGTTGGAGGTAGACTAACTATGATCTCTTCAGTGCTTACTTCTATCCCAATATATTATTTGGCCCTCTTTAGAATACCACACGGGGTGGCCAAGGAAATTGATAAACTCCAAGCTAACTTTCTGTGGGGGGACAGTGATTGAAAAATAAAGTTGCATATGGTGAAGTGGGATGAAATTTCTAAGAGCAAAGAACTTGGGGGCTTGGGGATCATAAATATCAAGGAGTTCAATATAGCCATCCTTTTGAAGTGGTGGTGGAGGTTTGGGGTGGAGAAAGAAGCGTTGTGGAGGAAAGTTCTTTGTCACATGTATGGGTATGATGGTAGGGCATGGGTTTCAAAGGAGGATGCCAAGCTAGAGACCTCAATTGTTTGGAGGGACATTGTTGCAATGGGTAATTTGGTTCCAGGTTTAGCCCAGTTCTTTCAATCAAATTGTAGTCTTGTCTTGGGCTCCTGGTCTAGGATGAGATTCTGGGATGATGAGTGGGTTGATGATATACCTCTCAAGCTTGTCTTTCCAAGGCTATATTTGTTAAATAGTAATAAAGAGGGGTGCATTGCTGACTTTTGGTGTGAAGGCACGGATGGCGGGGGTTTTTGGGACATCAGCTTCAGAAGGACTTTGCTCTGCTGGGAAGAGAATAATTGTTTGGAATTGCTTAGTCGCCTCCCTAACCATCTTTCTTAATCCAAACAAAATGAGGATCAATTGATTTGGAAGGCAAATTCTTTAGCCGTATTTTCTATTGCAGACGTCGGAAGGTGGCTCAATCAGAGGCAGGGACTAGAGCGATCAAATTGGAATCTTGTGTGGGTTAAAGGTGTCCCTCTGAAGGTCCAATTTACAGGTTGGTTGACATGGAACAGCAGGCTCAAAACGGGTGCTCACTTAAAAAGACTAGGAGTGATTCCAGCTAATGAGGAAGTGCCATGCTTTTTTTGTTCGTTATAAGAGGAGACGATCGATCACTTGATGCTCCATTGCCCACAGGTGTGGAGGTTATGGTCTAGTATTTTCCAGTGGTGGGGGTGGGTGTTTGTTATGCCAAGATCAATAGCCGATGTTCTAGTAAGCTGGAATCTAATCAACTGGGGAGGGAGAAGGAAATTGCTATGGGAAATGATCCCTGTGGCCGTATTCTGGTTTGTCTGGGCTTGGGAAAATCAGTTGAGATGTGATGGTATTAGACCCAATTAGGGTCATTGTTACAACCCGAGCCCAGAGAATCAGGGTTAGAGAAAACCTAACCAATGACACACATACTGCCGTGCATGTACACCTAGATCCCATCCAAGCATACACACACAAGGGATCAATCACACGTGCAAACAAGTGTACGCGGAAGCTGTACGTATCAAGGCATACCACAAGAACAAAACGATAATGGATTACAAAAACATTAGACTGATTACAAGAACAAATACAAGAACGTATAACAATATAGAGGACTCTACACAAAAATCAAAATACAGATATTAATCAAGCCCACGGTACAAAATACAGAAAAAATCCCCCAAATGGATCCAAACTCAAATGAAATGGGATAACAAAATGATGCAGACCGCTCTCTAAAGAATGGATCAAGTCCACTCCTCTAGGCCGGATGGGACCTCGCGAGCCTCTCCTGGAGTCGGGTCGACCGACGCAGGATTGGGAAAGGGATCTGAGCCTGCAACACCAATAACAACTCATAAATACAACGACTTTGCAAAATATAAGCCACAAGAAGATAACACGAATTGTGTCTATTAATGAGCAAAAGTCACAATGCAAGATCCATAGTAAGCATTTTCGTATACTAAGCAAAGCGTGCAATTGAATAAGCATGCTATCAGAATCATAAACAGATAACAGTCAAAGTGGCTACTACATTGGTCATATTCTCCCTTTCGAGAGCAGTCGGAATGAGAACACCAGCGACCGGGCCAGGGTACGCATTGGTCTCTATTTCCTAGGGTCCGGAGTCCCAGGACAGAACACTCTGCAAAGGCAAACACATAAACTAAACCAAAGTCAACCCCATCGGGCATCCTAAGGCTGAGGCTTAGTAGCACCATATAACAATCACAATCAAATCGGCTGATGTACCTCAATCATACCACATACAGATCTCAGATATCATAATCTATCATAATAAACGAACAAATGAAGTGCATCACATATACTGATACTGAATGCGAATAAGCAATATAAAGAAGCACTGACAAATGAGTACCAATAACAAATAATCACTGACTTAAGTACTCCACCGGAGCAACGATAGAAACACAGTAATAGAATGGTCCTGCCCGGGCTTCGCTCTGAGGCTGCTGCATTTCCCACAGAATCGAGAGGTCCAGCGCAGAATACACAAGATGGCAAAACCGAAGTCAATATGCTATACAGATCAAATTTATTTTGACGAATCAAGGACAATTATAAGCCAATCCTAACCTATTTATCCAGTGTTTCTAACCGTGCATGCTGATGTAGTTTTAAGGTATTCGATACACAGTTGTTCAATCACGGAGTGTTACATTCAATCCCGAATGTGTACCAAAATCCCTTAAATCAACACCCATGGGGAGGTGCTAAACAACTGGATAACATACATGAATGAAACGCAGCCCTCACGATCATTCATGTCATTTGGACATTCCATTAGGCGTGTTAGGTTCGTCTACATTCTAGCATGAAAGTCATATACGGTCTCTTTCTTAAGCCTAGTCTTTTTATTCAGTTTTCAGGATTATACGGTTTAGCCGTAGGTGACCTTACAGCTTAGCCGTAGGCATCTTATGGCTTAGCCGTAATCTGCACTGCGGCGGAGTCGAGGTTCCCCAAACTGTTCATCCGCATTTACGGCTCAACCGTACTTTACTCTACAGCACAACCATATCCTGGTCTACGGCTTAGCCGTAGCACAATGTACGGCTTAGATCAGGCTGAGCCGTAGAAAAGTAGTAATTTGCCAACTCTTAGTTATTTCAATTGTCACCCTATATTGATCTACGGTTAGGGTCACGGCTGGGTCTAGGCTTAGCCGTAAGACATTTCACGGCTCAGCCGTAGCACAGTTCACGGTTTAGCCATGAGTGCGCTGAGTCAAGTTCCTGAAATGGTTATAGAAACACAGAAATAGCTAACTCTCAATTGATAACATGATAATAAGAATAAAACTAACTCAATTGAGCTGTACATCCAAAATCCATACAAGAAGAGTAGAATATATACACAATCAAAGCAATACCAATCGGTGTTCATACTACTTGTGCTTATACTTGTCTCACAGTGAAATCACACACACACGACAGTCGTTGCTTGGCTCAATCCATTGGAAACACACACCACAACGGACAGACAGAGCTCCCTTCTTCCTCACGAGACTGAAACGAAAGAAGGAAAAAAGAGAGCTGAACGAGGGAGAGACAAACAGAGAGAGAACGAGAGAGAGAGGGTAGGTAGGATATTTATAAGATAAAAGGAATCCAAATTACAAACAAGTCCAAACAGATTACACAATTTCCAGTTTGAGTCAACTGGCGATCCAACGAGAGCAAACAAAATCATTCGGATCCAAGAAAGTTACGAAGATCAACAAGCTCAACGAAATACACGCGTTGACATCAAAATGAAGCAAAAATGACAAGGTCAAACAAAATAGAAATTACGAAAAAGGGCTCGAACTACCGAAACCAGGTCAAACTCAACCCAAACTATCTATCCATGACTCAAAACCAAAGAAAAGCAAAATCAAAACACACTTAACAACAAAATCACGCGTAATTACCCACTAAGTCGGATCAACTCGGGTCGGAGTGTTACAGTCTTGCTGCAGATTTAGTAAATATTAGAATTGCCTTATGGGCAAAAAACTACGCTAAGAAGTAGAAGGTTTCCATTGATGAGGTTCTCTTTCACTTGGATAAGTTGTGTCAGTAGTGATTTCAGGTCCTTGTTTCGGCTGGAGGCAGCGCCAGGGGATTAGTTTTTTCAATCAGTCTCATTATGTAATTGGTTATGCTAGAAGAGGTTATGGAGGGATGGGCTTTAGATTGTTTGTAGTTATTTTTGAGGTTTGGTTAGTTGGTATCTTACCAACTTTTTTGGGGCTCTTTGCATATGATTGGGCCTGTCAAAGGAGCCAACCTAGTTGGGCTCCTTGATGTCTGGTGATGATGCTTGGCTGAGCCTCCCTCTTTAGCTGTCATTTTATTGTATGCTTATTGACACTCTGATTTTAATAAATATTTCCATTCCTTGGCTGATAAAAAAAATTAACATATATCAATAGAATAGTACAGCCATGAGTGTTTAATCGAATGAAAAGAGAGCTATAATTTGAACTTTACGAAAAGTGTGCGTTGATGATAAAAAAGCAAAATTTTTTGAACTAGGCATGAGGAGGTTGCTTAAACCCATATAAGGATTTATTAAACTTAAAAACACGGTAGGAAGGACAAACATAGCCTGGTGGAGGATGTATATAAACAATCTCCCTAACATCCCCATGGAAGAATGCATTCTGGACAACCATTTACCAAAGAGGTCAATTACAAGCTACGAACACACTAAGTAAGCACCGAACTATTGTCATTTTTGTGACTGGCGCGAGGGTTTCCTCACAGTCAATTCCATTCTCCTGTTTTTATACCCCTATGCAACCAGTCGAGCTTCATATTGATCAATACTACCATTAGAGCAAACCTTAATGGAGTAGACCCATTTGGTTCCAATGATAGAAGTATCTGCTAGTCATGACACTAGCTTCTAAGTGTTATTTGCTTCAAGAGCAAGTAATTCATCTACCATTGCATCTTGCTAGCATGGTATATTAGAACCCTATGAATAAGAATCTGATATTAGGAATGGGGTCTAAAGAAGTAAACATCATTGGAAGACCATATATATCTATCAAGGGGAATGGAAGTACGACTAAATCATAGCAAGATAGATGCAGGAGCATTAGCTTCAGTAGTAAAATCACCTTTTTCTGGAACTGACAGGGTTTGTGCATCAGGAGTTACAGCACTAGGAGGCTGTTGTCTCTATCGATAGGTATAAAACTGTGCAATGTTAGGAGGAGAATCAAGAGGTGAAAACTGAGGGAGATAGGACTCTTGGATATTAGGAATACTTGGGGAATCAAATTAAATATGTTCCAAGAAAACAACATTCCGAGAGATTCGTAGCCTTTGCTCTTTGGGAACATAACATCGGAAACCTTTGTGTTCATCACTATATCCAATGAACCCGCAACGAGCTACTTGAGGTGATAGTTTGTCATGCTCAAGAGATGGGAGGTGGACAAAACATAGACAGACAAATACCCTTAAATGTGAATAAGAAGGAGGATGACCAAATAGGCACTCAAATGAGAAGACTTAACCTAAGATGGAGCTAGGTAAGATGGAGTTAGGTAATCTATTAATGATGTGGACTGCTATGTGAGCTGCCTCATACCAGAACTTAGGGGGAACCAACAATTCCACAAGGAGAGTCCTTATAGTTTCCAAAAGATGGTGATTCCTTCTCTCCACAACCCTATTTTGTTGTGGTATGTGGGGCAGAATTTTTAATTAAGAATTCCCTTTTCTGAAAAACAAAAAAAGGAAAGGTGTTGAATGAGTGGATGCATATTCTCCCCTTGAGTCCAAACATAAGTTCTTAATGGTTTTCTGTAATTGATTGCTAACCCAGTATAGAATTTTTAAACATGGAGAAAACTTCAGATCTGGTTTTAAAAAAATATATTCATGTGTAATGATAGTGATCATCTATAAAGATAACATAATACTTATACCAAAGCCTACTCAAGTGAGGGACAACCCCCAAAGATCCGTGTGAATTACATAAAAAAGGATAGTGGTATGCGAATAATGAACTGAAAAGGGCAACACATGACTTTTATTTAAGCAACAAGATTCACATTTTGAATTAGTAGAAGTAGAAATAATAAAACTTGTAATAAATTTATCCAAATATCCAAGTTTAAATAAAGATAACAAATTGGCATCATTCCAATGACCAAGTTGTTTATGCCAAGTGGTCCATACATTATTGAGAGTACTAATTGAAGAAGCAAAAAGTGATTTTTGTTCCCACTCCAAGAGAAACAACCTGCCATACTTACTCTCCATCCCTATCACCTTCCTAGTTTGTCGTTCTTATATGACACAACCAAAAGGATAACAATTAACCAGATAACCACAATCAATAAGTTGGCCAATGGTAATGAGAATTGTAGCCAAATTGGAAACAAAATAAGCATTAGGGAGGTAAGAGACTTGATGGAAACAGTTCCTATACAAGAAATGGGCAATTTTTTACCATTTGCAGTAGTAATGGAATCATAGCCTTTATATAGTTTATGGTTGTGTAGATTCTAGGCACATATGTCATATGGTTTGAAGCACCTTAGTCTAGGAACCATGTGGTGGGTGTAAAAGATGGAAATAATGAATTGGATGAGTGAAATGTAGGGAAAGCGGTAGAGGAAGAATTAGACTATTAATACCCATGGAGGTAAAAACAGAGCCACAGATGAATTGATTAAGTTCCATATCTGAGCAGTAGTTAATATGACAGAACCAGTATTGGAAGAAGCCAGGTCAAGTTGAGTGTTATTCTGAGCTTGAAGAACAGACTGGCCATGTTTTTTATTACATTCGGGTTTCTTATCAGGCCTTTGAGTACAAGTAGAAATAACATATCCATTCTTTTTGCAGTGGTTGCAAAATAATTTCTAGCGGCAAGCACAACCGACATGTCTATACTTGTTACATTTAGGACACTGTGTTTTCTGACCACGGGTAGTGAAAAGAGTTGTTTCTTCGGCAAAGGATGGCCCTAGCGATGTAAATAGTGCTTTTGGTTCCTTAATAAGAGAATGTGTGGATAAAAGACGGGTTTCTTCTCAAAGAACCTCGTAGATGCTTATATTCAAATCGGGAGAGATTTTTCGATTCATAAGAGCAACTTACACAAGTTCAAATTCGAGACAATGGTTCATAAGGAGCTTGCTAACATGCTATTCTTCCTTTAATTTAAGGGCCAATTTTGTATCTAGATAAAATCTGTAGGCCTTATTTTGCTGATGATAAATTTTTCTTCAAGTGTGTCCACATGTCAAAAGCCTTGGTATATGCTTGAAGTGCCTGTGAAAAGGTGGGATCAACTAAGTTGCGGATCCATGTCACAACCTTGGCATTGTGTTGGTTTTAAGTACCGATATTTTTAGCATCCACAGTTGGTTTTAGATCTGTTCCATCAACATCTCCCAACATTCTTTGCCCTTCAACAAAATATTTAAGATGGAATGACCAAGACATTTAGTTTGTACAATTAAATTTTATAGGAACGATATCTACTTTGTCCATTTGTAAGCAAAGAAATTGCAAAGGTAAGTAATTTATCAAGGCAGCACAACAAATCCACTCAAAATGTGGACAGCTTTAAACAGTGAAGCAATAGATTAATCACCCAAGAATGATTGCTAGTTTTGCTTTAAATGAGAAGCAACCTTTTTCACAGAAAAGCGTAGAAAAGTACAGAATAAAGCAACTGTTCAAAGAAAGTAGTCACTACAGAAAAAAATTTTCCTGCTAGGTATCCCAAGATTTTGGAAGAAGAAGTGAGATTGCTTGTGGTGGGTTTATGGCTCTGCTAATCAGCCTTCCAAGAAGAAGTGAGATTGCTTGTTGTGGGTTTATGTCTCTGCTAATCAGCCTTCCAAGTTAGGCAAAAGACCTAATTTCGCAACTCTTGGAGGAAGAATTTTTCAATTTTAATAGTTGAAAGTAATCTGATGGTTCAATTTCAAGTCTGTGAAAAACTGTCGAACCAAAGATCGGGTAAAACACTCACCTTTTGAAGAGATAAAATTCTAGAAAATGTGGATAAATCCCAAAATAAATAGTTGACCAGCCTAGTGCAGAAATTTGTGAGTTGCACAATCTAAGGTGGGCCCCACTTCTTGATCAGATGGAAGGTTGGTTGCTAGATGCTGGGAGTGATATCAAAAGGGTTTTCCTTGCTCAAAGAAGAAGATCTGATGGCTGAGATCCAATTTGATGCAAACCTGCTGCAGTGAATTTAATCTCTCTTGTTGGTGTTGTCGCTGAGTAAGAGAAAGAGAAGAAATAGAGAAGAGAAAGAGAAGAAATAGAGAAGATCTTTGTTGTGGCATGACACAAAAGCTTTGAGATATCCAAAGGTGTAGCTCTGATACCATGTCAGGATCTATTGATCCATGTGTTAACAAAAATAAAAGAAGATGTTTTGAGGGTTTTTGTCTGATGCAATCAGAGCATTGACAGTCCATTATATTATCATTGTGGCCTAATTACATGCTATCATTATATCCAAAATGTATGTAATTACAAGCTAATAAGGAACTATTGGATGTCATTACAAATTTACAGCTATACATGGTGCCGACCATAATACTTAAAGATCCCACACGTGGGATAAGATGTTAGCCAGATCATGGGCCTTTCATGATGGATTACCCGTCTTTACAATATTGTTATCCGAAAATCCCATTTAAGTTGTGAAGGTCGTTTTGGTTATGCTAAGTCCTTCTTTTACCCCCAATTTGCTTAATGTGTATGTGTACACTTCCTTACTTGTAAATGTGCAACTTCAATATAACATAAGTTTGCAAGATAAGGCTTATGTTTGGTTTATGTTTATGCATATGAATTTTTGTCCATTATGCCTTTGCTGCCCGAGATCACCTCACCAAGGTTAATCATTCATATGATAGGTTTATGTTCAGTTTTTGGTTAGCCATTTTTACTTGGGTTGTCATTAATATGTTTATGTAATTGTAACTTGAACATCATTGAGCTTTAAGATAATCCTGATACCACTATGCTTGGTATGTAAGTGGCAAAACCTAATGATATATCTATCAATGACAACATTTGTTGTAATGCCCCACTCCACACACATGCATGATGTTGTTCGCTTTGACCCATGGGCCTCACAGTTTTGCTTTTAGTGGGCCTCAACCTACCAAAAAGCCTAATGCAAGGTAACGGTGCAAGCTCTACATATAAGCCCATTCACTTTCCTCTATATAGTCGATGTGGGACACCAGGATGTCACAATTCACCCCCCTTAGAGCTACATGTTCCTGTGCAGTAAACTACCAGCTCTTTTAGCCTACCCACTTTCACCAGACCATGGCAGAGACCCACACTTGAACTAGTCGAAAGTCGACTCTGATACCATTTGTAGAGTCCCACACCACACGCATACATAGTATTATCAGATTTGGCCCATGGGCCTCACGGTTTTTCTTCTGGTGACCTACCAAAAGGCCTTATACAAGGTAAGGGTGCAAACTCTACGTATAAGCCCAGTCACTATCATCTATATAGTTGATGTGGGACTCCAAGACGTCACATATGTTATGTTAGGGTTGAGACATGGAATCCAATGGGCACGAACTTCGAGTTACAACCCCACATAAGTTTCCACCGAATATTTACACTAGTGATGAGATTATACATCCTCACTCACATGAGTCCAGGGAAAAAAAAATCACCCCATCAATTTCTGAGGCTCACACTCCTAGATGCAAATAACTGCAGTAGCTGGGCTTTTGGGGTGTGATGGGGCACCAAAGTTGCTCCATAGAAGATCAAGATCCATCTGCAAAAACTCTAAACAGCCCTTCTCCTGTCCCAGCAACTGCAAGTCAGCTCTCCCCAAAGATCACCGCCTGATCAATTTTTATATGTTTCTTCTTTTTGATATACTTGTACATCCATTTTTTGCTCTCATTTCCACTTTTTGGTACCACATTTGGGAGCTCTTTTAGCTCATGTATGTTTTTTCTCTTCTTTCTTAATTAAGTTTAATATTGAAGAGAGAGAAAAAAGAAGAAGCAATTGTTAGCAACTAAACGCTAAATCTTGCAAAGGGGATTTTTAAGAAATTTCAGCTCAAATTCTTAAATAAAACATGTTACTCTGAAAAGTTTTTTTGCATGAATCGACAATCAAAACTCTACTTTCTCCAATTTTAGAAAAACCTCCAACATCAATTACAGAGTTTTATCCAAAGACTCTGTCCTATGCAACGTGGCTCATTTAGAAAATGGTAAAACAGAATCAACGTTTTGACGACTTCCGTTTTTGTTTTTCGCTTACTGCAAGTATGAATTGAGGGGATTGGGATACTGACTTCGTAACCGTGAGCTCAAAAAACTCTTTTACTTCTAAAATTAATTCTTCTTTTGACTGGATCATTGGTCGTTATTGTTTTTATTATCATATGATCCAAGTTAATAAACTTCCTCTATGTTCTTTCTATTATTACTCCCTGCTAGATTGACAGTAAGGCTAACTTTTAATGGATTTGGAGTCAATCAAGGCAAGCAATTTAAAATAGTGGGAGACAACCCCCCACCCCAAGAGATTCACTTGTCCACACTCCATACAAGCAATTGGATTTGGGATCTATGAAATCTCCACAGCTACCAATGGTACTCATATTTCAGGGATTGCTTCTTCTACTGCTTCTTTTTTCCTGTCCTAATGAAGATATTGTTTCCAAGAAGCTGTGATAAGAAGGCCGCCATCCTTCAAAGGAAAAATCAAGCTTCTTGTGAGCACTTCAGACATCAACGGCCTTGTTACAATAAGCTCAACCAGCATCTTCTATTGTATGAAAAGTTTTAAGGATAAAAATTCAAAGATGTGAGCATCTGTAGTGTAAAATCATAAGGGGAAAGAATGATATATAGATATGAGTCCATTACCCTGTGCAATAATTTCTTTTAGTAGATGCTCTAATAATATCTAGTTTGAAAATGTGAGAATTCCATGGGGCAACTAGGGTTAAATGACCTTGATCAATGGCAATACATATGTAAATTTGTATGCATATAGATTATTAGTCTTTTGAATACCCGAGATGATTTTTAATGGCTAAGGTATAGCCAATGTGATGAAATCTTCTAGTTGTAATTACTTTGTATATGTTGGATGTGTGGTTTGGCACAACTATGAATTTAAGAATGAGGCACATCCATAGGGACAGAATAAATAGACTGGTTGAATAAGAGTCATGCAAGCCCTTGGTATGAGAAATATCCAACACACGCACCATGTTTAAATGCAAAAAAGGTCAGAGAAGTCTCTCCTAAATAAACTAAAAGTGGGGAGTTGTGATATCATTCACACTAGCGAATGCTCACCGTTATAGAAAGTCCATAACTTAAAAGAGTTTTAAAAAATTACCTGTACTAGTAGCTTCAACAGATACAGATGGCTTGTCAGATTAATATAAAATTAACTTTTTTGAAAATATTTGGATGGTATGTTGTTGAAGTACAGAACCATAAAGGGCAAGATATGAATGGCTATGATTCGAATGGGGCGATGTGTGGATTCCTTATATGGATAAAATTTTATTGAATATTGTGCAATTATGAATGTACTGTAATTGTTTTTATATGCCCCACATAAAGCCATAATATCTCAGGAGGATGATGGCTATTGAGTTCAATGGGAGTTTTTAACATAGATGATGTTGAATATTTAAGTCCTGGCAGGGGCCCACTTGACAAGAGACGACCCGTATGATCTATGAATCCTAGGAATGACAAGAGTGGCAAACTGTTGTAATTTTATGGAAATCGTGAAAGAATTGGATATGACACCCTACTCTTAAGAGGTCAATACGCAAGTTGTATAGAATTGACTAGAGGCTATGAGAAAGGAAATAGAATGATTAATGAGAACTATGAATGGTAGGTGATCGATTTAGGATAAGATTGAGGGCATTGGTTCCCAAGTGGGGCAAAATTGAGGCAATGGATCCTTGAATAAATACAAGACACGGTTTGGCAATTAAAAGATTCACAAGTGGAAGAAATAGATATGAGGAGATATTTTCTCCAATCATAAGATTTCCATCCATAGTAATCCTAATAGCAATGGTAGATGATGATGACCAGTAGATAAACCCAATGAATATAAATGATACATTATTCTTAAAATGGCGATTATGAAGAGCTTTACAAATAACCTATGGGTTTTATGGCACAAGGTCACGAGGATGGAAGTGTACAAATTTTTGAGTGACGCTGTGTGTATTTTTATTATGCATGAGACAGTGCCATGATAATGTCATGAAGTATTATGTAAGAATCATTTAATCCTCAAATAGTGACATATGTCTATGTTAACGTAGTGGGAGTAATTTTGTTATCGTCATTAAATGATGTGTTGGTTGTTAGTTGCAAATTAGAAGACATCAATGAAATCAAACAGTCGATAAAGTCAAGATTTGAGATGTAAGACATGGTTAGAGCACACTAAGTGCTTAGCATAAAGGTAACCCATGATCCGCCGAATCAGTTTTTGACTTTCTCACAAGGGATCTGATTTGAAATAAGTAGAAATTGTTTGATAATGCTAATGACAAGCCCATCGACTCTCCTATTAGCATGTATAGAATATCGTCCAACAATCAGAATCTCACTAGAGCAAAAGGGGCAGGCTGTTGGCAATATATAGGCCTTGCATGAAGATCGTGAGAGAAGTATCATGTATGGGATGCTATGTGACTGAGACCAGTATTTGTAATCACCATAGATATCATATCAGATTCCTAAGTAATCCAAATGTGCCAGTTTGTTGCCAGTATGACAAGTGAATAAGAAAAATAAGAAAATAAAGAAGAATCTGATGTACGTCAAAACATTTGTTATGCTATTTGTGGCTTAATTGTTAAGTTGGAACTGCATGGTTGTAAGAATGCTAGTTAAAGTAGAATGTTGGATAAGAGGAGACCATCTCCTCAGGGAAGTACTATCTTTTCAAGAAAAAAAAAAGAAATGGATCTTGAAAGCTCTATTATGAACAGGAGTTAAGTACATAACCAGGAAATGTAGTAGTAGTCCAAGTGGCTATCAGGCTGGAACTCTTCACAAATAATCGAAGTTAGTAAGAACCAATGAGCCGGTGCAAATGTTAAAGTCTACCATCACTTCAATAAAATGAAACATTAATTCCATAATCCTCCAATTGAACTAATATCTTAGAATATCTAAGATGTGTGCCAGAAATAATGAGATTATTATCTTTGGTGTCCCACTTATGGAATTGACTATTGGTTTACACTGAGTTATTGCTTAGATAGTCAGGCATGTAATGTGTATGAGAATGGAGGAAGAATAGTTAATATAAGCGCCATTCGTACCAAGTGGGAGATTGTAAGAAATCGTGTAGTCTGCATGCCGTAGGTCCCACATCAGATCAAGCAGGGCAGATGCCAATAGAGAATACTATCCCACTTAGCATAAGACTTGATCTAGCCCTACGGTTATAAGATTTCCAATATGATCAGTGGATGTGGGTTTTTTGTAGAAGAAGTCTACAGTAAGTGTGACTCTTTGGGACTTATTTATATAAGCATAACGGAGCCCTAGGAGTGAAACTCTTCATTCCTGTAAGAAAGATAAAAGGCGAAGAGATCCGTAGAACTTCCTAATCACCAAAATACACATAGATCTCCGGCCGCGTGTTAGAGTCTCCTCATTCAAATCCATCAAAAAGGTCTCCAGCAAGATTGCTGAGGATCTTGGATTTTCTTGCATTGGTATCATAATCTATAAGATCGTTGTAATCATATCATATTTATATTTGGATACTTAGTATACAATGGTGGACCTAGGATTTTAGTTTTAGAGGTGTAGATTCTAATAGGCATTTTGGTTTTTAGAGAAAATTTAGAATTTTTATGTGGATTTTGTGGGTAGACCTATAATTTTTATTGGGTTTTTGGTAGTGGACCCAGAATTTTTATGTCAGATTTAATAGCGTACCATCGTGTGACAATTACAAGTGCACCCACATGTCTCCACTTAGGTCCCTTGATTGTATGCACAAGTAAAGCGTGCATTCTGAGAAGGTTGGATTTTTAATGGGACCCTACTGTGGAGCTCCACTCCTTCCAATGAGGGAATTCCTAAATGGGACAGCAAGAGGAACTCTTACATATATATATATAATATAAGGTTTTGATCATGTGAGAACTTTTTATAGGGCCCACTTATAGGTATCATTTGAGGATGAGACTATAGGGGATGGAAAAATCTATGTGGAACGACCCCAAATATCAAGTTTGGCTCCAATTACAAGTCCCTAACCTCTTCATCCGTGGCCCACAAATCCAGTTCATTCGGATTGGTGCATAGTCAATCCAACAGTCCAATAAATTCGGATTTGACCGAAACTTAGGACTTGTAACTATTATGGGGTCCCTGTGTATTGTATGGTTTGAATTAGGTGATATATGGGCCCCACTTAGAGTTCTCACAAAAAAATAGTGAGAATTATTTTTAAAGGATTATTCCCCTCTCTCTATTTATATATTTATGTATAAAGAGTTTTTAAAGAGTAGTGCCTCTTAAACTTTATTTTCATGCGCTAATGAGCAAAGATATAAAAATGTCATCAAAGAATCTTGATAGTAATTATCTATGGCCTTACCTTTAAACCATGATATTGTGGGTCACTTATGTGCCCTCTCTTTATCTATCTAAAACTTCAAGCCTATTTGTTATAGCTCTGATACCACCTATTAGATTGGGTTATGGTAATAAATCAATCCATCCACCACACACATAGCAAGAAAAGATGAGCATGCAGTCAAGATGCAAATTCTCACGTGGTTCGGCAAGAATATCTACATCTATGGGCTATGAGTATATGCTCGATTTCACAATGAAGAAATTGGGTAACTCATTACAAGGATTCTCAATCCTCTAACACTTAGACTACTCACTGTTAATAAATCTCCATCTTAATCTCACAGCCCCTCTCCACACGTGGTGGGTCATACTCCGAGCACCGCAGAGGGAAGAGCTCTCACCTGGTTGATCTCCATAGGGAAGATAGCACTCACCTCTCTTACTCTAAGTCCATAATTAGATTACATAAATATATAATCTTTGCTTTCTTGGCCTCCAAGAAAGTCTTGTATAGTAACTAAAATACCCATGACCCTAAAACTGGTCATTAATCTAGTTAAATTGGAATACAAAACTACCCAACACTACTTTCTTCACAAATTTGAAATCAAGGATCCTGATATTAAATTCTTGGAAATAAAAACACTTCTAACACTTCGTGGATATGATTGCCAATGAAAATTAAAAAAATATTTATATCTTGAACCACTAATCTACAACGTCTAAAAGTATGAAACGAAAATTAAGCAGAGATGTATATCCAAGTACCCTCTAAAGAAGAAAACTTGCTTCAGAAGAAGGATAACACTGAACCTTCTACAACTATATTTCAAATTGGGTTCTATCTATATTCTCTACTCTCTCATACTGAGTTTATTTTTCCGCATTTCTTGCTTTGCATTCATCAGGAGAAATTGACAAAACAAGTGGAACCCATATTGAATCAATGAGAATTAAATGGGATTACCCCTATCAAATTCCATAAATTATAAAAAAAACTCAAAACCAAAAAATGAAAAGATAAGAGTCAAACAAATTACTACAAACCCTATTGGAATTAAAGGAGAAGAAGAAAAAAATAGGAAAAGATTTTTTTTTTCCGGCTCAAAATATAACTAAGGCCCCTGATATTGGATTTCTTAAGAAGGCAAGAAGAAGGGGGACAAAGAAGAAGAAGTGGGACATACATACCATGAGAATCATCAGTAACTTAGTAAACCTTACAAAACGAAACCCTGAGTCACGGAATGAGAGTCAGGGCTAAGGCGGAAACCAATTGCGGTCAAGGCATTCTAATGATATTTTTATGTCTGTTGTCATTACCTCATGAAAACCAATTTCAAGAGATTCTAATCCTGAAAAATCCCTACAACAAATTTCTCTAAGCTCTAATATTAATCAGTCGCGGGAGCTCTGTTCAAAATGGAAACGCTTCTGAAATGCAGGTTGCACAGCTCGTTTAATTGTGTCCCTCTTTGGTAAGGAAAAGGTGCCGAAAGAACAAGTCAAGCAGGATTTCTTATGCTTAATATAGTGGCGGACAAAAAGATGAACTTGGGTGAGTTGCAGATCATTGATTGCAATTAAAAGAAATTTGGTAGACCGAGTAATGAAGAAGACCAATTATTCGTACCTTTTCTAGATCACATAACCATGGGGAATCGTACGGGAGGACGGAAGCTAAGAGTTATGCACACTGCAATAGCCCATCAGACGATGTCATTGTTCTGTTGCTCTGACATAGTCAGCGGCAAAAAAATCGACTCATCTCGGAACTCGGATGGGGTTGGTTCAAAGCTTGGGAGGATTTCAGGCATTTATGATGGGAGCTTCTAAAAACACACGGTTTTTTTTTCCACATATATTATTTTTTAAAAAAACTTTCCCATAATGAAATGAGGATTATAACTTTATTCCTATCCTCCCCTCCTCCCCATTCCCACACTTCCTCCACTACTCTGCCCCTACCCCACCTAACAGATGCCGCTGCACAGGAAACAGGAGCAACAGCAGTGATGCGATCAAGCAAGATCAAGCAAAACACAAACAGCCCCCACCCCGCCCAAAAAAATAAAAACAAGGGGAGGGAGTTGGAGAATGGAGAATGGGAGGAGAAGAGAGAGGGACAAGAAGGGATGACGGTATAATTGTCATTTCACTTAGGGTAGATTTTTAAAAATTGGTATATAGAAAAAAATATTGTGTGCATTTAGAAACTCCTTTTCTGAGGTTACGCTACAACCTAGGGTTTAACTTCACTAGTTCGTATGGTATAACATGCATAGGATCAGATAGTTTGATGATGTTGATTTGGACACATCTACTGGTGGACAATAACAATGCCCTTGAGCAAATAAAAATTTGAGCAGGTTGATGGCCCCCTAAGAAAAAGAGTCACGCACAAGAACACATGGATAAAAATAATAAAAATTAATTTGAAGAAGGCAACATATCCCTCGCATTTGGCTCAAAATAGAGTGAAAAACAAAATTAATGTAAGCAATAGTTTGATTTTATTATGAATTTTTAGAATCATTGTTCTATAAATGAATTAATAATAAGTAAGATTTGACACTCATTTTAGTTGCTGAACTGAGGTTGTAGATGAGGCAAATTTGTGAAGTTTTACGCAGCTTTCAATGACGTCATCATGATCTCCAACAACTGCTATCTTGTAGGATGGTCCATTCCTTTTGCATACAAGTAGTATATAAGGAAACCTTTTATCTCCTTGCCTTACCTTGATATGTGTTCTTCTACGTGTGCTTCACATTCCCAAAAAAAAGAAAAAACCTGCACTCCACCAACTAGATCATTCCAACCTTTAAGAACAGTTTCATCATCTTTCAAAATAACCATATATATAGTATATTATATTATAAATGTAATGTTAGGAATTTTATAATAGGCTACATTCATATCTTAGACAAAACTTGAGTCCATTGGTCTATATTTTGTATTCCTAAGTATGGACTGTTGATTACATAGTAAGAGCGCTGAAATTGAAGAAAATTAAAACAAGTGCACCATGCTTGAGCTAGCTTCCTCACTTACTCAAGCGGGCTAGACAGAGATGATTGTGCTCAAGCTTAATAGAAGAATTAAAAAATAACTGGATACGGGATGATCGCGCTCGAGCAGGCTCTCATCTGCGCTGGAGCGTGCTTGCAGCAAAAGCCCACCGACCTGCACAGATTTATTTTCTATTTATACAAGAACTATTTGTTTCACATGGATTTGGTTTCTAACCCTAAGGCATGAATTCTGGGCTACATAAAGAGAGTTCCTCTAAACCCTAAGGACAACACAACACATAGAGCACTCCATATTATGAAGTGGACTTGCTATTGGAGAAATTATCTAGAGCTTCTATAAGAGATTAGGCTAAAGGCTTCAAATTCTGGAGTTGATGCTTCTACTTCATCATAAAATGTTTGTGGCTTCCACTTCATTGTAGAAGATTGTATCTCGCTATAGAGAATCGTTCATTGTGGAGATCAATGCACTAATAGTGTGACACCAAGAGACTGCGTACTGTGGAGATCTATCAAAAATAATTACAAGGCCTTGTATTGAAAGATTGACTGTAAGGTTGTTCACTTGAACTTGTGATTTTTACCCGTTTGGATTTCCACGTTAAAATTATATATTATCTTCTTTGTGTGATTGATTGCTTTTATTATTCCGTTTCATAGAAGTAGTAGTCAAATCACAATCTAGAATAAATTTTGTGCATCATAAATCTTTCAATTGGCATCAGAGCAGGTCACACTAAGTTATTGTGTGTTAATCTAAAAGGATATTTTATATTGGAAAGGACATCTACAACTAATCCTTATGTTCTGAAAGATAAAAATCCGGCTTATAGAAGATGCTCAAATTTGAGTCTAAGAAGAAAAACCGTAGATCTATTCAATGCTTTGAATGCATAGGGTTTGGCCATAGAACATCTAAATGCATGAATAGAAAAAAGAAGAGATGTAAAGTTAATGACTCTAAAGATGCAAAAAATTCTCTTCTTGACACTACTAATGCTAATCATGTTGCTTTCATGGTTAGATCTTTTCCATCTGAAGATGCTTTTGATGAAAATATTGATGATGTAAAAGTATCGCATGAAAATTTAGACTAAAAAGCTTAGTATAAATTTATGTATTGTCAAAACAAAAAACTAGGCAAACATCCTGCAAAACTTGTAAAGTAATTTGAAGATGTTGAAGCTCAAATTTTATCTTTTAAGAAGAATCTAAAAGCAGCACATGCACATATCATCCTTATTAAAAAATATAAAGGCTCTTTGCTTGAGAGTTTGTCTTCTAAGAAATAAGAGAATGAATCTTTATAAACAAAAGCATTGAAGAACCGAGCTAAGATTGATGATCCGAATGTCAAATTGAAAATGGCATTGACAAAGCTGGATGCTCTTATTTCTACACATGCCAATTCAACTGCACTTGACCACATCTTGAGTGTTTAGAAGTCACATACTGACAAGACTAGTTTTCAATACACTAATAGTGCTTCAATAACAAAATCAACAGATAACGCCATTTTTGGTAAAAGCATTGTGCATGCATCTACTACATAACATACTGTGCAGAAAAAACATGTTAATTGTGCAACAAAGAATAAGTTTAGTCCTAAATCTACACAAGCACCCACATGTCACCACTGTGGAATAATAATGCACATTCGTCCCTATTGCAACAAGCTGAAAGCTATGCCAAAATCTAACTAATAGAGAACTCAGTTTTCTGCACCCACATCAAGTGTAATCTGCGTTAAGAAGAAAGAATTGTCATCTATTATAGTACACATTATGTTAAAATTCTTTAATGCACAAGTGTGGATACCAAAGTTTAAGAGCTTCTAATCAAGAAGATCAAGCTCCCACCACCAATGCTGATACGAATATATCATTGAAGGGGAGTCACAATTGAAGGGGAGATACTATTAGATCCTAATTGACAAACATGCTACATGTTGACACCATAAATTTGTCAATTATAGACAAAAATGGGGAGAGTGAGCAATTAAGGGAGATTTTTGAAGATTACAAATATGATTCAAGAAGCTGAAGATGTATTCTGATAAGTTTCAGAAGATTTCTTTTGGTATGATCTTCAATTGGTTTCAAAGCTAATGGTACAATAGTACAATTTTTTTTTGCATCTCAATTTCAATTTACTCAATATAATGAATGTATTTTTAGATTTATTTTAAGTAGATTGATTATATAAGAAGTTTTGTCTATGAATTGTTAAAGGAGGAGATTGTTAGGAATTTTATAATTGACTAAATTCATATCTTGGACAAAACTTGAGTCCATTGGTCTATATCTTATATGCTTAAGTATGGACTATTGATTGCATAATAAGAAGTGCTGAAATTGAATAAAATAAAAAAAAGTGAATCATGCTTAAGCACCTTCCTCACGCGCTCGAGCGGGCTAGATAGAGACGACCACCCTCAAATTTGACAAAAGAAATAAAAAATAACTAAATGGTTGATGATTGCACTTAAGCGGGCTCTCACCTGCGCTCGAGTGCACCTATGGCAAAAGCCCACTGACCTGGATGAATTTGTTTTCTACTTGTGCCAGAACTGCCTATTTCACTTGGATTTGATTTCCATCCCTAAGTTACAAATTTTGGGCTACATAAAAAGGGTTCTTCTCAACTCTAAGTACAACACAACATATAAAGCTTTTATTATTCTGAATTGGGATTGCTATTGGAGAAATTATATAAAGTTTCCATAAGAGATTGGGCTAAAGACTTCAAATTCTAGACTTGATTATTCTACTTTATTGTAGGAGATTTGTAGCTTCTACTTACTTGTAGAAAATTATTCTCTCATTGTAGAGAATGGTTTATTATAGAGATCTATCAAGAACAATTACAATGCTTTGTGTCGAGAAACTAACTATAGAGTTGTGAATGTTTCTTGTACCGCGAAAATTAGTTATTGATTTTAACCACTTTGGACTCGTGGTTTTTAACGATTGGATTTCCAATGTTAAAATTGTTTGTTGTCTTTTTTATGTAATTGATTGCTTTTATTATTCCGCTGCATAGAAGTAGTAATCGAGTCACAATTTAAAATAAATCTCGGACACTATGAAACTTTCATATGATATATAATCCTCAAAACAAAGAATATTCATGCAAATCGGGCCCTATTGTTATAATTAATGATGTAGCTCGTGCTTGTCTTGTGTGAGTGAAGCTAAAATTTCGGGTTGATGGTAAAAATTAAATTAGCTAGCAACGAGTCAACGAGAGAGGTTTTGAAATCAAACCAATCAAAATTTCAAACTACACCGTCATTGCACTAAACAAATTGGGCCAGTTTTTCCTCTATGACAGTTAGCCCACCAACGGATTATTCAATTGTATTACTTTAATTCATCTTCCTTTTGATTTAAGCAAATATTTACCCTCATTTTAATTCATCTCTATGACAGCTTTTTTTTTTTTTTACCTTTCAACAAAAAACAAAGGTATAGGCCTAAGCATGTAAGTTTGAGCTTTTATTTTTCCATCTTCTAAGTTGTGCGCCACTCGATCTGTCCATGATGGTTGTTTACAAGCATCTTGGGGCTTAATTGATAAAGTTATTCACACCTGCACCAACGGAAACAATACAAAAACCAAAGGGCCCCACAGATGGTCCGCTCCACATACTTCGGTTAGAATTGGAATGACACAGGGAAACAGAAAGCGACTTGCATTCTCAGATAAAGCCAGTTCCAATAAACTTAGAATTACAAAGTACGAAAAGCAGTGATTTCTCACTATCGCCTCATGGTTGACACGTCCACTTTCTCTAAGACCCTAATTCTAAAAGCTACAGAAAAGGTTCAAAAAAAAAAAAAAAAACCCATAACACCTGCTCGATCAAGAGTGCTATCCTAAGCCCCGTTTTCATGGAGGACCGATCACCTTGTCGTCTCACTGGTAGTGGCAGAGGAAAATGCAAAAGATGAATCCACGATGGCATATTCATTGTGGCCGATTCTCACCAAGTTCTAAAATTTCCTTCTCCAAGTGTTTCTTCCCACATGTTGCCCCAAGACGCCATCTCGTCCGGCACCATCTCATGCTGTTGTGGTTCTTGTTGTGGCTGTTGCTGTTGTTGGCCTTCCAACAAGGTGTGATCCGGGGGTGGGTCATAGTTGGAAAAGGGGAAATTTAGCTTGGCTTGGGCCCCGCGGAACTCAATGGCCTGCTTATCATAAGCTCGAGCCGCTTCCTCAGCTCTATCGAAGGTCCCCAGCCACACCCTAGCTCTCTTCTTAGGATCATGGATCTCTGCAGCCCATCGACCAGATGGCCGTTGTCGAACGCCCCTGTAGTTGCTTCTCTTCTTCTTCTCCTCCTTCTCCTTCTTCTTCTTCTTCCTCTTCTCGTTAGTCTCATCTGACAGCGGGGTGAACATGTTGCAACCCAAGCAGTCTTCGATTCCCCGCCCACATATCGAGCATGGGTCTTCGCCGGCATGTGGAAAAATCGCATATCCACTAGAGGATGAAGGGCAGTGGAAGGGCATTTTCAGGTCAGGGACAATGGTGCCATTCACAATCTCATTAAAGAGTACGTGTTTGTAAGTGGATAGAATTATAGAATTCTCTTCTTCTCGGGTAAGGACTGAAGTAAGAGCGACTCTGCTCATCTCTCCTCTCTCTTTAATGATCCATTCCTCCCTGGAAGCAAATTTGGAGCTACACTCTCTGCTCTCCATTTCTCAATGGTGTTATCTGTATTCTGTCGTTGTTGGTCTTGCACTCGGTGATTTGTTTTCAGGTTGACAGGGTTTTGAACTTCATGCAACTATATATAAATATCTGTAGTCTTGGAGAAGCCAGCTGTAAAAAATGATCTAACGCGCATGTGGGCATGGCCTTTGGATTACGGCGCTGTACCTTAACAGACTGGGTTCCCTGAGACAGCATTTTGCTCGTGGCTTTTTGGAGTGCGTTCATTTGACCCGGTCATCAACTAAAGCCATTTTCTAAATTGCAACGTGGCTCGATGACCGCATGTCGTATAAAGTGGTTGTATGTCCGCATGTGGACAATACTTCATATTCTCTCGGATTGCCACCCCCTAGAAGTGAACTGGCCCGACGCCCTTGCTCTAGCCCCTCAGAAATTTCTAAAAAAATTTTCATAATTTCTAATTAAAGCAACAAATGAGATTTTTCACATTTTAAAAATACAACTATCACTCATTCATTTCTCTCTAAAAATTAAGCCTTTAAAAATCTATTTCACTGTTGAGTACTAAGGTCATTAAAATCAAAACGTCATTCTCTCATTTGCACTTTCTCTATTTCTCTCTCTCTCTTTTCTCTTTTCTCTTTCTTTCTCCTGTGTTTCCTGATGGATCCGGATGAGGAGACTCCGTCACGCGGCCGGAGATCTATGTGCGTTCCGGTGATGGGAAGCTCCGTGGACCTCTTCGCCTCTTATCTTTCCTGCGGGAATGGAGAGAATAATGAATCGTCCCAAACCCTAGGGCTCCCTTATCCTTATATAGACAAGTCCCGAAGAGTCACACTTACTAGAGACATCTTCCACCAGAAGCCCACATCCACTGATCCTCTTGGGAGTCTTATTATGGGGCCCAGATCAAGTCTTACACTAAAGTGGGATTGCATCTCTGTTGGCATCTGCCCTGCTTGATCTGACGTGGGACCCGTGGCATGCGGGCCACACGATTTCCTACAATCTCCCACTTGGCACGAATGCCATGTACATCAAATATTTCTTAGTCCCATACGCATCACATGCCTTGCAAAAACCTCTGCAGGCAAAGCCTTGGTGAGAGCATCAGCCATCAATTCTTCTGAAGGCACATAAAAAATTTCTATATCATTCTTTTCAGCCTTCTCTCTAACAAAGTGATATTTTATTTCAACATGTTTTGATCGACTGTTAATCTTTTGCTCATTCACCATAGAAATGGCCGACGTACTGTCTATGCTCATTGGGACAGGCTCCTTCTCATTTATTACCTCCAAATCACATAGGAAGTATTTTAACCAAAGAGCCTCCTGGACTGCTGTACTGCAAGCTATATACTCTGCTTCGGCTGTTGACATAGCCGTGGAGGTCTGTTTCTTGCTACCCCAAGAAATTGCACCTCCTCCGAGGGTAAACACATAGCCGGTTGTTGACTTTCTCTGGTCTAAATCACCGGCCCAATCAGCATCTGAGTAGCCGCGCAGTTCCAGGACTTCACCTTGATAACATAGGCGAAGATTCACTGTTCCTTTGATGTACCGCAGAATCCTCTTAACTGCATACCAATGCGGTAATCCTGGGTTACTTAGGAATCTGCTTACGAGACCCACGGCGAATGCAAGATCTGGTCTCGTACACAGCATCGCATACATGATGCTGCCCACAATTTGAGCATAAGGTTTTGATCTCATCATTTCCCTATCCTGCTCATTTGTGGGTCCTTGATCGCTTGACAATTTTGTGCTCCTGCAGATGGGAGTATCAATTGGTTTACAGTTAGCCATATCAAACCTTTTCAACACAGCTTCCAAATAGGATCTCTGTGATAAAGTCAATATCCTATTCGGACGATCACGGGTTATTTCAATGCCAAGGACATACTCTGCCTCACCCATGTCTTTCATCTCGAATCTTGACTTTAACCATTGTTTGATTTCATTTATGGCTTCCAATTTATTACTGGCGATCAAAATGTCATCCACATATAATGACAAATATAAATAACTACTCCCACTGCGTTTAATATAGAAACATGTGTCTGCACTATTGGGGACAAATCCTATTTCACATATGGCCTGATGAAATTTTCTATACCATTGTCTTGAGGCCTGTTTTAATCCATATAATGCCCTATTAAGTTTGTACACTTTGTCCTCATGACCTTGCACCACAAAACCCTCGGGTTGTTTCATATAAATTTCTTCTTCTAATTCGCCGTTCAAGAATGCTGTTTTTACATCCATCTGGTGCAATTCAAGGTCACGACATGCTACCAATGCTACTAAGGTTCGTATGGATTGGAATTTTACAACTGGAGAAAATGTCTCCTCGTAATCTATTCCTTCCACTTGTGTGAATCCCTTAGCTACTAACCGTGCTTTATATTTATCCAAGGATCCATCCTTTTTAAATTTCTTTCGAAGAACCCATTTACATCCAATGGCTTTCCGATCTTTGGGTAGATCTACCAATTGCCATACTTGGTTCTTTTCAATTGATTCCATCTCCTCTCTCATAGCCTCTAGCCAACACTGCGCATCCTGCGCTTTGACCGCTTGAGAGTAGGAGGTTGGATCCAAATCTTGCACGGTTTCTAATAAACTGCAATAATCATCTAGATATACCGGTTGTTTCCTCGCCCGAATCGGTCTGCCAACTGGCTCATCGGGTTGTTCAATCACCTCAAGTGGGCCCTGGCCAGGAATTCTAGGTCCAACGTCCTCTTCGTCGGAACCCCCACTTGCTTGAACCCCCTTGCCCATAGAGATTTCATATAATTCCACACTCTGTGGTCTTACTCTAGGACTGACCGTCGGATCCTCAAGGAAAAACACATCTCGGCATTCCATGATTATCCTATTATCGTGATCATATACACGATATCCTTTAGAATGTAATGGGTAGCCAACGAAAGAACAATTTTTCTTCGTTTTTGCTTGCAGTTTATGTCTTTCCTGTGGTGGTAGCAGGACGTGTACAGGGCAGCCCCAAACTCTCACATGTTCTAATTTTGGTTTAGTACCAGTCCATAACTCATATGGGGTCTTGGGCACACTCTTAGAGGGTACTCTGTTTAAAATATATTGTGCAGTATTTAATGCTTCTCCCCACAAATACAGCGGAAGACTCGCATGGCTGATCATTGACCTTACCATATCCATTAAGGTCCTATTCCTCCTCTCGGCCATGCCATTTTGCTGTGGGGTATATGGGATTGAATATTCATGAATGATTCCCTCACGTGCACAATATTCTTTAAACAGTTCGGAAGTGTATTCACCCCCTCTATCAGACCTAATCCTTTTTATTTTCTTGCCCTTTTGATTTTGGACCTCAGCAGCATATGTTTGGAACATTTTTAATGCCTCATGTTTATATTTAATGAGATACACATAACCATATCTGCTGTAATCATCAATGAATGTAATGAAATAGTCCTCTCCGGTTCTATTGTGTACATTCAATGGTCCACATATGTCTGAATGAATTATGGTCAATATTTCAGAACTTCGAGTTCCTTTCGGAAATGGTTTCTTGACCATTTTTCCACTTATGCATGGTTCACATATAGGATACTCAATTTTACCTAGGTCTGGTAAAAGTCCATCTTTAACCATTCTACTGATTCTGTTTTTATTAATGTGGCCCAATCTCAAATGCCATAACATTGCCAAACCATTCATGCATACATTCACACACACAGAATAATCAGAAGTGGACTTTATTTCATTATGAAGAATATCCAGCAAATACAAATTTTCAGAAAGAAAACCATGGACTAAAACTTGACCGCGCATTCCAATAGTAACCCCATTATCTTTGAATCTAATTTCAAATCCATTCATTGCCAACTGGCTCACAGAGATGATGCTCCTCCTCATTGCGGGAGCAAAGAAGACATCGGAGAGATAAAGGGATTTGCCGGTTGGTAAGGGAATTTTGACTTTCCCTATCCCCAACACATCACAGAATGTTTCATTCCCCATGTATATATTTTGTTCTCCGGGTTTCATCTCTTTGAATTCGATAAATACAGCCTTGGTCCTTGATATGTGTCTGGTGGCTCCAGAGTCAATCCACCAATTCTTGTCATTGGTGTCCACCATCATGGACTCAGTGACCATCTCAACATAATCTCTGTGTTCTTTGGTCACTTTACCTTGCTGGCTATTCTCACCCTTTTTCTTTCTGCATTGAGAACTAAAGTGTCCAGGCTTCCCACAATTAAAGCAAACACCATTTTTAGGCCCTTTCCGTTTTGGATTGCCTTGAAATTTCTTTTTATTTTTCACATTGGCGGTTAACGCACCGCTATAACTCTTAGTTTTAGCAACCATAGCAGAATTTGTAGGTGTTATACCACGGGCAGCCTGCCTTTGTCCTTCAGCAAGTAATTTTGCTTCAACCTCACTAAGGGTTACACCCTTTTGAAGGCTAAGGGTTTGAGATACATTCTCCCACGAAGGTGGAAGACTCATCAGCAAGTACATGATCTGAAAATCTTCGTCCATTTCTTTTCCCAAGGCTGCAAGGTTACTATGTCGGACCGACATTTTATCAATGTGATCTCTTATAGATGACCCCTCTGGCATCTTATAATTGACATATGCGCTAAATGCCTCCATTAAATGTGATTTGGAGGTTTCATCATACTTATCCATGGCATAGTCCCAGATTTCTTTTGCTGTGGTGAAGTGCTCAAACTGTTTCACCAACTCACTGGATATGAATCCAATCAATAGATGCCTCGCTGATTTATTATCAAAGACCCATTGCTCATATAATTCATGGTCCTCCTTAGAGGCATCATCAACGGGCTTAGGCACCGGATCGGATTCAATCACATAAGTTAATCCGTCAAAATGCAGCAACGCCTCCATCCGACGCTTCCACACGGCTAAGTTCTTGCCGTTAAAAATATCAGCCTTTGCAAGATCATGCAGGGCTGATTTGGAAGACATGATTTCTATTTATTTTTAATTAAAGGATGGGTTAGATACCACTGACCGTATGAGGAGAAAATACCACCCTTTTATTTGAATCACTGGATCGTCTTCCTTTTGATACCAATGCGTAGATCTGCTCGCAAGGATTCCGTAGAAGCAGACGGATCGTCGATCTGACTCCGGATGGTCAAGATATCGCAGGTGGAAGATTTGACGGTGATCCGCGCCTCTGCCTGTGTCAGCCGTACGATTTGTTGACTGAGGCAGTAACTTCAATCACACTGTCTCGGTGCTAGGGTACGCGTGTGGTGAGAGAATGAACAGGAGTTGCTGTTGCAATGGCCTGTTGATTTTTGACTCACTTGGCTCAAAGCCAATCACAAGCCGATCCAAAACAAAAAACACGTAACACGTGTTGCCTTGCCTTGCCTTTTGTCAGGAAACAAAACAAGAGGAAGACGACTATGAGGACATGTCCGTTGAAAAATAAACAGCGTCTGACGGTTTGTAGAAAAAGAACAGAGGAAAAGAAAAGTCTTTCCTTTGTATATGATTTCTTTAATGTCTCGATTCTCGTGCAACTTCAAAAGAGAGAGAGAAGTAGTTTTCTTCTTCCTTTACGCTCCAGATAACACTGTTTATGTTACAGAAACGCGGAAACGAAGACAAAGTACGGGGCTTCAAGAAGAAGCTTAGATCTGCTAATATTCACGTTGCCTCTCCAAAATCTGAACCGATAGAATGCATCGAACCTGGCTCTGATACCAATTGATGGATCCGGATGAGGAGACTCCGTCACGCGGCCGGAGATCTATGTGCGTTCCGGTGATGGGAAGCTCCGTGGATCTCTTCGCCTCTTATCTTTCCTGCGGGAATGGAGAGAATAATGAATCGTCCCAAACCCTAGGGCTCCCTTATCCTTATATAGACAAGTCCCGAAGAGTCACACTTACTAGAGACATCTTCCACCAGAAGCCCACATCCACTGATCCTCTTGGGAGTCTTATTATGGGGCCCAGATCAAGTCTTACACTAAAGTGGGATTGCATCTCTGTTGGCATCTGCCCTGCTTGATCTGACGTGGGACCCGTGGCATGCGGGCCACACGATTTCCTACGCCTCCCAAAAAAATCCCAACATTAACTAGGAAGAAGAACAAGAAGAGAAGGGAAAAACCTTGTCTTTTGAGATAACTACATGATTAAATTTTGTTAATTAAGTTTATTTCATTTTGGTAGTGTTTTATTTGATTTTAGTAAAATTTTGTATTTGGCTAAGATGTATTTTCATGAGAAGGGTTTAGACCCCCGACTTAGGTGAACCACTAAATGAGTGATCAGCCCAATAGATCTGGAAGTAGATCCATGGGCAACTATGATATGTAAATATTGGATCTCCTGCAAGAAAAGGTTGGTTGTTGACATATCAAATTCAATTCTTTAATTCAAGATAATATAGAAATAAAACTTGGATTCATGTGTAAAGAATGAGGGACTTTTTTTTTTCCTAAAGTATGGGTCAATGTGCATTGTATCACATGGAATTAGATTTAGAACTGAACATAGCATGTATAAGGTGACAAAAACAAATAATTAAGGACAAACATGAGACATATCTAAAGCAACATGACTAGCCACACTGATGGATATGTCATGTGACCTTGAGTGATATGTCAACAGCTATCTTTGAGAAGGAGGGCCCACTGTATCTCCAACATGACTAACTAGCCACACCGATGAAAACTATTTTCACAAATTATTATTATTATATGCCTTTTCTTTTGGTTCTTTTGTAGTACATATTTTCATAATATTTTTTTCATAATGTATGTTAATCATAACCCACTAAGACACTAACTCAAATAAAATCTTTTTTTTCATATTGAAGAAGCTGTATCAAATTCAAAATGCATCCACCTCTATAATCTTTGTAGCCAATACTAATAAATTACTCAATCAAGTTCTATTGTTCTCTTGCTTTTAAAATCTTTTTAATTCCAAGCTTATATTATATGTTTATCATACTTAGTGTTTATTTTATTTGTAGTTTTTATTAGTTATAATTTATAAATATAATTAAGTCTACTAGAAAATACGAATCTGGGTGCTCAAAAACTTAAAAAAAAAAAAAGAGAGAGACGAATGGATGATTTAACTCAATCTCAAAAATGAGCTCTTGATAAATTTGTTACAAGTAACAAGAAAAATATAGTAATAAATGAACAAGTAATTAATCTAAATGAGTTAGAAGATAATGAAATTGTAGAAGAAGAAGATCTCAATAAAAATATTCATAATGATAGTCAAATTCTTGATGAAGAACATGACAAAATTAATGAAACAACTGATTATATTCCTAAAAATATTTATGATCCAAGTCAATAGACAAATATTGATACAAAATTAAGAGATTTATTAGTGGAAAAGGGTCTAATTAGAGATAATGATCTAGATTTTCCCACAGATGAATTCTCTAGACATTTTTCTACTATATATTATATTTAAAAATTACCAAATGAGGAGAAGCATGATAGAAAATGAGTAGTGTATTCAAAAGATTTGGATAGAATATTTTGTTTTTGTTGTAAGTTGTTTAATTAAAATTATAATACAAGTAAACTAGCTACTGAAGGTACTAGAGACTGGAGAAATCTTGGTATTGAGCTTAAGAGTCATGAGACAACTAATGAGCATATGACTAATATGAATACTTGGATAGACTTAGAAATAAGATTGTTAAAAAATAAAATAATTGATAAAAATATCCAAAAACAAATTAACAAAAAGAAAGATCATTGGTAAAAAGTATTAGTACGAATTATTGCTATCATAAAAAATCTTAATAAAAATAATTTGGCATTTCGAGGAAAAAATGAAAAGATCTATGAAGAAAATAATGGGAGCTTTTTAAGTCTAATTGAAATGATTGTAGAATTTGATCCAATAATGAAAGAACATATTCGACATATTCAACATGATGAAATTCATAATCATTATCTTTGACGTAATATACAAAATGAATTGATAAATTTATTTGCAAATAAAATTAAAATTAAAATTATTAAAAAAAATTAAAGAAGCAAAATATTTTTCAGTTATACTTGATTGCACTCCGAATGCAAGCCATCAAGAGTAAATGTCTCTTGTATTATGAGATGTGGATATTTCATCAAGTCCGATAAAAATAGAAGAATATTTTTTAGAATTTCTAAAAGTAGATGAACCACTAGCAAAGATCATTTTAATGTAATAATAGATGCAATAAGAAATCATGAACTTGATATTAATGATGTACGAGGATAAGGATATGATAATGGATCTAATATGAAAGGAAAACACCAAGGGGTACAAAAAAGACTCCTAAATATAAATCCTATAGCATTTTACACACTAAGTGATTGCTATAATCTAAATCTAGTACTTTGTGATATGGTTAACTCTTGTCCTAAGACTATATTTTTTTTGGAGTGCTACAACATATATATTCATTATTTTCTTCTTCTACAAAATGATGGAAAATTTTACAAGATAATATACCCAGTTTAACTCTTAAGTCAATGTCACAAACACATTGAGAAAGTCATATTGAAAGTGTTAGAGTAATAAGATACCAAGCTCTACAAATAAGAGATGCGTTATTGCAACAGCAAAAATTAGTGAAGATCCTAAAATTAAAAGTAAAGCCGCCTATTTAGCAACATATGAGGTTGAAAGTTTTGAGTTTTTGTTGGACGTGACAATTTGGTATGATATATTATTTGCTATTAACTCAGTTAGTAAAATTTACAATCAAAAGACATGTGTATTGATGTTTCTATAGATCAATTAAAAGGACTTATTTCTTTTTTTAAGAAATATTAAGAAAATAGATTTACATACGCTATTGATGAGTCTTTAAAAATGCATATTTTCATACACATTTTGACCCATTTTAAGGACTTATTAACTTGAAAGAGCCTCATTTAGTGTGATATCATGGGTTAATTCATTTTAAATTCATTTTTACATTTTTCTGCACAAATTGCTTTAAAATCACATTTTTTGTATAAATTCATGAAACCCGCTATTTTTAGAAAGTCTATTTTTGGAAAGTTTTGTAAAAATAATTTTTCTCATGAAATAAATTGAATTCTCTCCATCATTAGGTCATTCATATAAAATCATGAAGAATGATGTATATTTTTATTATGATTTCGTGAGAAATGGGCCCACAGTCATGCATATGTGATGTTAGGGGTAAAATTGTCTTTTCACATGAATTCACATCTGTTTTGTAGAAATTGATTATATGGGTCCCATTTGTAAAGAACTGAGGCAAGGAATTGATTTCAAGAGAAAGGAGAGAAGAATTGAAGAGAAAAAAGAAATTGGAAGAAAATTGCAAAAAATCGGCTTCATGGTCCACACACACATGCACATGTGTGGGGCACACTTGTAAAACATCCAAGATGGGGTCCATTTATTTGTTGCACATTTTCAAGAGATTTTAAAGGGAATTTGAAGAATATATCATCAAAGATTGACAAGGAAAGCCACATAGGAGTTCTTTTTTGAGAAGGAGAAGATTTAATTGAAAAAAAAATACAAAAAAATATCTAAGCAAGCTATTCCACGTCTAAAAGAGATTTTGGATCAGATTTTGGTTGAAAAAGAAAAGAAAAAAAATCAAGAGGGTTATCTTCAAAGATCTCTTCAAATTAGAAGCCAACAAGGAGAACTTTCCAAAAAAAGAAAGTTGACGAGGCAAAGAGATAAAAGGAGAAGTTTTACACCTCATGTGAGCCAAGTTTGATTCTAAGAGAGGATTCTTATCCCTATTTCATCTCTCAAAAGATCTCAATGCAAGGTGGCAATGACAAAGAAGGAAAGAAGCATCCAAGAGGGACTTCTAGACAAAGCAAGCAAGGAAAGAAGAGAAAAATAAAAAGAAAAAAATCCCCAAGGATATTGCACGTCCAAAGCATTGGTTGGAGCCCTTTTTTCTTTCATTTTTTAATTATTTTTAATATTTTAAAGTTTGAGAAGGAGTAGGACTTCAAAAAAGTATAAATAGGGCACCCTTCTCCCGTATTCTTCATGGAAGAATTACCCACCTCCCACCTCTAGATTTCTATACTCCATCTCTCCCTCTCTTGTCTCTCCATTTCAAGTCATCAAGGAGGCTTAGCCCTAAAGCCACACCACCAACCTTGAAGATCAACTAGAAGGATGAATTCTTTTCCATCCTAGTATGTATAATCTTTTGGTTTAATTTTTTTTTTCATCTTATGTAAAGGATTATCATACTAGTTCAATAATATTCATCTTCTTATTCTTTTTATTCTTATGGTTGTATGATTGCTTGATTTGTGTTTTTCTTGTTTGGATTGACGACCCAAATAAAGAACATACTTTAAGAAATTGTTAGGCTTAGATTAAGAGAGAATTTTGACTGAATATACTGCCTTTAACTTCTATTGTTTACCGCCTTTAACTTCAGTTATACCGCCTTTAACTTCCTGCAATTTTATGTTATTTTCTGCACTTTTGTTATTTTCTTGTTATGTTCACTTTGATGTTAAGTTTTGTTTTTGCATAGTTTGATGGTTGGATTTGGAATCATTACATCTATTTTCTTATCATAAGATTTTGTGCATATTTAAGTTGATGAAAATTAAGCCTTCAAATCTGAATCTAATGATTAAATTCGGATTTAATATATAAACAGCATAACTTAATAGTTTCAGCAAACTGTAGAAACAGTTTTTGGCAAAAAGTTCGAAGTGGGTAGACCAGTCAAATCATAATATTGTTCTTTGAAACTTGGTAAAATTAAAGTTTAGGATGTGGTCTTTCATAGCCCAAAATTTCAGATCAAAATAATTTCGGAAGGTTTGTGAACCAGAGGTTTAAACTTTGTTAATTAGTCAACCTGAATCGGAATTTCTGCACAGAATTTTGCAAAGTTGTCATGTTCATGCATTCATAACTTTTTCGTTTTAAATCCTTTTTCACTTCCATTTTTTTTGTTGGTTTCTTGCATCAGTAGAGCATAAATTTCAGCCATTAAATTTAGATTTAGGATGCATTAGAATAGTTCAAATCATGCATAATATTTGCATCAGCATACTAGTTTTTCAGACTTAGAATTTTTCAACATTTCATGGCATGCATTGCATTACTAATTTTACAAACTTTCTAATTTTAAATTTGTTTCTAGTTTTATGTTTTTTATTGTTTTAGTTAATTTTCAAAATTAAATATCTTTCTAAAATTATTTTAATTGAAGGTTTTAAATTGGAAAGTTTACTAGTTTTGGAAATTCTAACCTAGGAAAGTTTCTAACTTTTGTTTTTTTTTTTTTGTTTCTAACATTGTTTAGTTTAGTTAGTTTCTAATTTTAGTTTTTATTTTTGGAAGTTCTAACTTGTGTTTTAGTTTTGCAGCAATTTTAGTTTTATTTTAGGAATTTTTAGATTTAGGAAAGTTTCTTTTCATTAGGTTGTAACTAATTTAATTTTGGTAATTAGGATGTTTGTATTTGTTAGATTTTAAATTAGGTTAGTTTTAGATTTTTATTTTAAGGCAAGTAAAGTTGAAAAAGGAACCTTAAAACACATTGCTCCCTGAAGATCGACCTGGTCTCACCAGTTTTATTACTACATCGTGGTTCTGCACTTGGAACTCACAATCAGCTATGTAAGAAATCGTGTGGCCCCACATGCCACGAGTCCCACGTCAAATTAAGTAGGGCAGATGCCAACAGAGATTGCAATCACATTTTAGTGTAAGACTTGATCTGGCCCCACAATAAGACTCCCAATAGTATCAGTGGATGTGGGCTTCTGGTGGAAGATGTCTCTAGTAAGTGTGACTCTTTAGGACTTATCTATAAAAGGATAAGGGAGCCCTAGGATTGGTGATATTCTCCATTCTCATAGAAAAAACAAGAGGAAAAGAGATGCACGGAGCTTCCCATCAACGGAACGCACATAGATCTCCGACCGCATGCCAGAGTCTCCTCATCCAGATTCATCAGTTGGTATCAAAGCCAAGTTACGGCGCATTCTATCGGTTTAGATCTGAAAGAAGCAAAGTGGATCGTTATAGATCTGTGCTTTTCTCTTTAAGCCCTACTCTCGACTTTCTGTTTGTTTGCAACTTCTTGTCAGGAAGAAGACTCCATCGAGTCCTATATGTTAAAAGCATGAAACCCGAGACAAGATAAGTGGGGTGTTATTGATTTGTCTCCTTGTGCAAAGGTGTCGAAAAACAAAGCCATCTCAGTGGCTTGTGTTTTTGTCATCTTCTAGAGGAAAGAGGAAAAGGTTGACTTGTTCAACAAGCAAGGCCATTTTGTTGGCTGCTGTCTTTCAACAAAAAAAAAGAAAGACGAAGGCCAGTGAATAGTCTGCCTCCAGCCTCTCTTCTCTACATATTGCAGGTCCGGTCAAGCAGACCCAACCCAACCCAAATTTGATCTTGCCCGACTCAAGTGCCGACGCAGCCACGTGTGATGACGTAAGCATTTACGCAAAGATCATCCGGCTGATGCAAGCAGAGGTGCAGATCACCGTCAAATTTTCCAACTATGATATCCTGGCCATCCGGAGTTAGATCGATGATCCGTTTGCGCCTACAAAATCCTTGCGTTCAGATCTATGCATTGGTAGCAAAAAAAAAAAAAAAACGATCCAGCAGTTCAAACAAAGGGGTTGTATTTTCTCCTCATACACTCAGTGGTATATAAACTATCTTTTAATTAAAAATAAAAAATCATGTCTTCCAAATCAGCCTTGCATGATCTTACAAAGGTTGATATTTTTAATGGCAAAAACTAAGTTGTGTGAAAGCGTCGAATGAATGCATTACTGCATTTCGATGGACTAACTTATGTGATTGAATCTCATCTAATCTCTAAGCCTGCTGGTGATGCCTCTAAGAGGGACCATGAATTATATGAGCAATGAGCCCTTGATAATAAATCAGCGTGGCATCTATTGATCGGATTCATATCCAGTGAATTGGTGAAATAGTTTAAGCATTTCACCACAGCGAAAAAAAATCTGGGATTATGCTATGGATGAGTATAATGAAACCTCCAAATCTCAGCTGATGGAGGCATTTAGCGCATATGTCAATTATAAGATGCCAGAGGGGTCATTTATAAGGGATCACATTAACAAAATGTCGATCTGACACAATAATCTTACAGCCTTGGAAAAAGAAATGGATGAAGATTTTTAGATCCTGTACGTACTGATGAATCTTCCGCCTTCATGGGATAATGTGTCTCAAACTCTTAGCTTCTAAAAGGGTGTAACCCTTAGTGAGGTCCAAACTAAATTACTTGCTGAAGGACAAAGGCAAGTTACCTATGGCATAATACCTACAAATTCTAATATAATTGCTAGAACTAAGGACTACAACGGTGTGTTAACCGCCAATGTGAAAAATAAAAAAAATTTAAAGGCAATCGAAAATGGAAAGGGCCTAAAAATGGTATTTGCTTTAACTGTGGGAGGCCTGGACACTTTAACTCTCACTGCAGAAAGATAAAGGTGAGAATAGCCAGCAAGGTAAAGTGACCAAAAAACACAGAGATTATGTTGAGATGGTCACTGAGTCTATAATGGTGGACACCAATGACAAGAATTGGTGGATTGATTCTGGAGCCACCTGACACAGATCAAAGACCAAGGCTGGATTTATCGAATTCAAAGAGATGAAACTCGGAAAACAAAGTACATAAATGGGAAATGAAACTTTCTGTGATGTGTTGGGATAGGGAAAGTCAAAATTCCCTTACCAACGGGGAAATCCCTTTATCTCTCCGATGTCTTCTTTGCTCTCGCGATGAGGATGAGCGTCATTTCTATGAGCCAGTTGGTAATGAATGGATTCGAAATTAGATTCAAAGACAATGAGGTTACCATTGAAATGCGTGGTCAAGTTTTAGTCCATAGCTTTCTTTTTGAAAAATTATATTTGCTGGATATTCTTAATAATGAAATGAAGTCCACTTCTGATTATTCCGTATGTGTGGATGTATGCACGAATGGTTTGATAATGTTATGACATTTGAAATTTGTTGTTGGCCGCTTCCTTGACTTCAAAACGTTGTATTCAAATACTGTAATCAGTCAAGTGCAGGATCTTCAAGTCCTGCTCCATGAGATTCATGCAAAGGGTATGTCTTTAAGTAAATCCTTCCAAGTTGCTGCTATAGTTGAAAAACTACCGCCAAGTTGGAAAGATTTCAAAAACTACCTAAAGCATAAATGCAAGGAGATAAGTTTTGAAGACTTAATCGTAAGATTAAGAATAAAAGAAGATAACCATTCATATGAAATAAAAAACAAGCCTCACCCAATGGAAGCCAAAGCAAATGTAGTCGAACAAATGCACAAGAATAACACAAAAAAGAGGAAGCATCAAAACCAAGGTGGCAAAAACTAAGGTGGTGATCTAAAACGGTTTAAAGAAAAGTGCTTCGTTTGTGATAAAGTTGGCCATCGTGCAAAGGATTGCTGTAATCGTAAAGATCAAGGAACTGCAAAAAAGAAGCTTGCACAATATGACCGAAATGGAGAAACTTTCTACGGGTATTTCTGACATTAGCCTTTCTGTTGTGGTGTCCGAAGTAAACCTGGTTGGAAATATTAGGGAATAGAGGGTGGATACAGGTGCTACTCGCCATATCTGTGAGGACAGGAATATGTTCTCCTCATATCAAACTGTTGATTGGGAAAAACTGTTCAATGGGCAACTCTTCGACTTCTAACATTGAAGGTCTAAGAAAGGTGGTGTTGAAAATGACTTCTGGCAAAGAACTCAATCTTAGTGATATACTACATGTGCCTGACATTCGCAAGAATCTTGTATCAGGTTTATTATTGAGTAAGAGAGGGTTCAGGCTTGTATTTGAGTGTGACAAATTTATCCTCACTAAGAGTGGGATGTATGTGAGGAAGGGCTATGTCGGTGAGGGGCTGTTCAAAATGAATGTTATGCCTATTAAAATTAATAAGAATTCTTCTTCTGTTTACTTGCTTAAGTCTCCTAACTTATGGCATGATAGATTAGGGCATGCTAACTATAATGCTTTGCCTGAATTAATGAGTTTGGATTGCTTGCCAAAGTTCAAAATTGATCCAAATCATAAATGTGAAATCTGTGTGGAGGCTAAACTCACAAGAACTCCTTTTCATTCCATTGAAAGAAGTACTGAACCTCTCAAACTTATACATAGTGATATTTGTGATTTGAAATATGTATAAACTAGAGGTGATAAAAGGTATTTCCTCACTTTCATTAATGATTGTACTAGATATTGTCATATGTACTTACTAAAAAGTAAGTGTGAAGCATTGAAGATGTTTATATAATATAAGAATGAAATTAAGAATCAACTTAGCAAAAAGATTAAAGCTCTACGGGGTGATAGAGGTGGAGAATATGAATCACCTTTTGGTAAGTTCTATTCACAACATGGTATAATACACCAAACAACTACACTTTATTCACCTCAGCAAAATGGTTTCGCTGAATGAAAAAATAGAACCTTAAAAGAAATGATGAACGCTATGTTGTTTAGTTCTGGACTACCTCAAAACTTGTGGATGGAAGCAATGCCTTCTGCAAATTATATTCTCAACAAAATACCTCATAAGAAAATGGGAAAAAGTCCTTATTAATTATGGAATGGTCGAAGACCATCCTATAAATTCTTGAAAGTGTGGGGGTGTCTAACCAAGGTAGCAGTTCCTATTCCCAAAAAGGTTAAAATAAGACATAAAACCATTGATTGTATATTCATTGGGTATGCTCATCATAGTAGTATGCATCGTCTTTTAGTATACAAATCTAATATTGCTGATATGCATGTTAATACAATTATAGAATCAAGAAATGCTTCATTTTTTGAAAATATCTTTCCATGCAAACAAACTCAAGAGACAAGTTCTTTGAAAAGAACTTATGATACTACGGTTCATAATGATAAAGAGCATGCATCTGCAATCAAAGGGGCTGAACCCAAACGTAATAAAAGGACAAGGACTACACCATCTTTTGGTCCAGATTTTCTGATATATCTATTAGAAAATAAGCCCCAAAACTTCAAGGAAGTAATGTCTTCACCGGAAGCACCTCAATGGAAAGAAGCGGTGAATCGTGAAGTAGAATCTAGCTTATAAAATCATACATGGGAACTAATGGATCTTCCACCTGGTTGTAAATCTCTTGGATACAAATGAATATTCAAGAAAAATATGAAAACAGATGGATCAATTGATCAGTATAAGCTAAACTTATTGTCAAAGGCTATAAGCAAACAGAATGTGTGGATTACTTCAATACATATTCGCCAGTTACGCAAATAACATCCATACGTATGCTCATAGCTATTACAGCTTTGTACAACCTTGAAATACATCAAATAGATGTTAAAATAGCATTCTAAAATGGTGAATTAAATGAGAAGATTTATATGGAACAACCAGAAGAGTTTATTGTTCCTGGCCAAGAAAAGAAGGTGTGTCAGCTTATTAAATCTCTCTATGGCAAGCACCAAAGCAATGGCACGAAAAGTTTAACAAGGTAATGATGTTCAATGGGTTTAGAATCAATGAATGTGATAAATGTGTATATGTAAAAAATACAACATATGGCTATGTCATAATATATTTATACATGGATAATAAGCTTATTCTTGGGAATAATATTGATATAATTAAATCTACCGAGAAAATATTGAACAAAGAGTTTGAAATGAAAGATTTAGGAGTTGCAGATGTTATACTAGGAATGAAAGTTTCTAGATACTCTGATGGTTATGTGCTATCTCAGTCACACTATATCAAATAGGTACTTGAGAATGTAAACTAAAACATCAGTAAATATAAATCTTCATCTATCTAAAAATACTGGTGAAAGTATATCCCAATTAGAATGTTCTCGTATACTTGAGAGTCTAATGTGCATCATAAATTGTACTCGTCCAGACATAGCACATACAGTTGGCAAACTGAGTAGATTCATAAATAACCCAGGGGCAGATCATTGGAAAGCGATAGTTAGGGTTCTCCGATATCTGAGATACACCCTTAACTATGGACTGCACTATATGAAATATCCAGTTGTACTGGAAGGCTATAGTGATGCAAGTTGGATATCTGATATAAAAGATTCAAAATATATAAGTGGATATGTGTTTACACTTAGAGGTGCAACCGTATCATGGAAGTCAACTAAACAAACGTGCATTGCTAGGTCCATAATGGAATCAGAATTCATTATTTTAGATAAAGCATAAAAAGAAGTAGAGTGGCTTTGTCATTTCCTAGAAGATATTCCTATGTGGCCGAAACCAGTGCCTACAATATGTATACATTGCGACAGCCAATCTGCAATTGGTAGCGCACAAAGCAAGATGTACAATGGTAAGTCTCGACATATACTTCATAGACACAATACCGTCCGGCAGTTGCTCTTAAATGGAATCATATCCATTGATTATATACGGTCAAAAGATAATATTGCAGATCCGTTAACAAAAGGTTTGACCAAAGAGCTAGTCTATAACTCATCGAGGGGAATGGGTTTAAAACCTATCACTTAAAAGTCGACATAAAGGCAACCCAACCTAGTTGACTAGAGATCCCAAGGTCTAGGTTCAATGGGACAATCGAGTTGTGTATGACTTAGTAGAATCACTGCAGAGGTACTCTCTCTTTCCCATTCTTATGATGACACAGTGATGCCTATCGCGGTGTTTTGGATAAGTTATGCTTTTAATTATTCTTATCGCTTGGAAATCCAAGTGGAGTATAGCATGATACTCTTAATAAGAAGTCACCAATGTGAGTGTGAAGGGGCCGCTTCCATGAGAATTTTTATAATTGAATTCTCTAAAACACTCATGAAACCCAAGTTTGTTCAGGGCCAAAATGAACACAATCATGAGAATGAGCTGTGTTAAGGAAGTGACTGTATGAGTTCTACTGTCTTGGTTTATACGAACGCTAACAGGTTCAAGAACATAATGTTCACCGATTCGCAAGTAAATCTAATAGAATTTCACAAAGGAAGAATCAAGGCCAAAAGCTATATTTCCCTATACAATACCTTTCTAGCTTTATTCTCTCTCTCTTTCGTGTCAACATTATCATCTGCTTTATAATATAGCCAATTTTCATTCATGTGAGGGAGGACTTAGAGTCCTATTGTGATTACATCAACTGTTTAAAAAAAATGCAGAAAACCACAGTAGCATAAAAAAACTTATAAATTCAAACTTACAGAAAGTGAAGTCAGAATAGAATATTTTGATAATCAAGGCTAGTGTTTGACACTATGTCCTTAAGATAAAATTCGCCCCCGCTGCAGTGCTCACGGTATATGGACGTTTGTCTCTCAGGATACAATAATCAGCACGCAGTAGAAGCAGCACTGCAATCTACAATGCTAACGAACAAAACAGTGTTCTTCAACTTTCTCTCAACACAAATGACAAGATGCAGGAAGGAAAAATTATGTAGTGACAATGCAATTCAAGATGGGCTATAAATAGGTGAACTAGTGACTATTCATGAACAGTCAACAGTCACCAAGAATAGACACATCCATTCATCAAGGGGATGTGAAGAAAAAAGACACATCCATTCAAGAAGGGATGCGAAGAAAAAAGATACATCCATTCCAGAGGGACACTTTGTCTTTTGACAAAAAGACATCTCCTTTGAAGAGCTCACAGGGTGGGCCTAGGATCCGACCTATATTGGGTTATGGGCTTTTGACCCAACCCAACTCAACCTATCCCGACCCGCCTCATGGGAATCAATTTCTCATTCATATCTTAATAGTTTTTAATGTACAATGGTTTGGGTTTAATCTCTTCTTGGAAGATAACACGTTAGCACTTAGACCTGCCTCAAAAAATATGTGGGATCCACACTTATTATGGTCCACAGTTGCCCAAAAACCAAAGTTAAAAATCCATTTTTTCCCACAAATATAGACAATTACTGATATGTACTCGATAAAGGATCTTCCCTGATTTTTTTTCCTAGACAAAAAAACCAAATGAAGTGAAAATAACGAACGATCATTATCCTTAGTGAATTGTGAAACAGACAAAAGATTTTGAGAAATGGATGGCACATGAAGAATATTACGAAGACTGAAATTAGTAACATGAGATAAACAACTAAAAGAGACGAAAGATTTTGAGAAATGGATGGCACATGAAGAATATTACGAAGACTGAAATTAGTAACATGAGATAAACAACAAAAAGAGCGAATAAAAAATACAGTAAGCCCATTACCATTACCAACAGCTGTCTGTACTCGCATAGTCAGGGTGAATGGATTGAGCTGTCAGATCGGACGTCACATGATTTGTGGCACTTGCGCCTGTGAACCATGTGGAGGTACCTTGTTTTGCAACAACCGTAGCTTGAAGCTTTTCAAGAGGTTGGCGTCTTTGAAAGGAAAGATCCAACCGGTGAAAGCAATCCAGGGCATTGTGCCCTAATCGATTACATATTTGGCAGGAAGCAAAGATGGAAGATTTGCTACTTTTTGAAGAGTTAGATGTGTTTGAAGAACCACCAAGAGCATTTTGGTGGCCTCGGCCATGGCCACGATAATTAGAGCAGCCAAGAGGTCCAGATCAACCACGGATAGTGTTTGAATAAAGCGCAGTGGCCGGTTGGAGTTTCAATCTCAACTCAAAGGTAAGCAATTGTCCAAATAGTTCTTCAAAGGAAATCGGTGTATCCCCAGTTTGGAACAGAAGTATGAACAGAGTAATTTTCTAGGCCTAACCCATTGAGGACCTAGTTACATAGATCATTTTCCGTAACCGGTTGGTTTATTGCCTCAATCAACAATCCCTTTCATCTTATCTAGAAAATCAGTCACAGACATTACTCCATTTTTGAGGCTTTGAAACTGTTGCTTGAGTTGCAACAAATGGGAGTCTGAATCCCGACGACCCTTTGTAGCACTTGGATCGTGAGAGTAGCATTGATCGACAGTAACACTAGTGAGTCTTGTTCAATCCAGGTGTCATATGCTGGAATGCCAGTAAATGTTGTAGGAAATTATGTGGCCCGCATGCCACGGGTCCCGTATCAGATCAAGCAGAGTAAATATCAACAGATTACAATTCCACTTTAGTGTAAGACTTAATCTGGGCCCATAATAAGACCCCACATTTTCCTACAGATGTAATTTGATTGTCATCATCAAGAAGAAACTGTTCAGAGCATGAGGTGGAGCCATCAACATATTTCAGCAGTTTATCTGTGTGAAGAATCGGAAGAAACTGACTCTTCCACAATAAATAATTATCGCCATCGAAATTCGTGGAGATTTGACTAGCGATATTAGAAAGAGCGATGTTACCTGACGACATATTAGAATGTGTAGGGGTGGCTAAGTAGGGACAGTTGAGAGCAAAGGCCAAAAAAATAGGCTTTTTGAGGCTGATAATGCCGGATGCAGACTCAAATATGAACAGTATGAACAGTAGAAGGCTGCTAATGCCGGATTCAGTCTCAAATATGAACAGTAGAGACGTCAACACAGGAAAGTAAAACCGATGGTCTCTGATACCATGAAAGATAAATGTATTACACGCACAGTCATTGCTTTGCATAATTGTATTATTGTTGCTGTTTATATTGAGTACATGGGATGATTACATGCCATCTCTAATATTTTAAATAACAGATCCTTATAAGAGGAATTTTAACTTGTGCTCAACCAAAGTCATCCAACGAATGCTAACCAGAGGACCCTGACTGAGTCAGGTCTACTAACAGAGGACTAGGTCATACCCTGCTAGGTATATCACGTGGGGCACCCACCCTACCGTTTCCACGGTTAGTGAGTCCCCACACAAGACTGCATTGAAGGGTACAACCCCATCTCCAACCTCTCCATGGCTTGATAGATATCATGCTGTGCAAATTCTAACTAATTATAATTTATTTTTATCAAGTTTTCATTTTGAATTGCCATTGAACTTTGACTAGTGTGTTAGACTAAGAAAAGAGATCATTTGATTAGTTTGTTGTTTCTTATTGTTCTATATTCAGGAAATTCAGGCCTGTCTGTTTCAAGGAATTTAACTTTAACATAATTTAGGGAGTTCATGTTTGAAAAAATTTAAATCCTCAAAAAGCTGTCCTTAAATTAGAATTTTGTTAATCTTTCTCTAGAATGTAGAATTTGCTAATACTAAGGAGGTTTAAATTCTAGGAATTTCAAAAGTTATTTGAGATTTTTCAAGAGGCATATTTAAATTTGAAAAAGTATATTTTAGAAAATTTTTTTAAAAAAATTAAATTAAATTTTAAGAAGCTGATCCAAACACATCCTAAATTTAAAAACTTTTTCCAAGCAGTGTGGCATTTCAAATGCCAATAAGACAAGCCATTAAACCATATCAATGAAATTCCAACATCAGAAATTCCCATCAGAGATTTTGTGTAAAAAGCTAGAATCTATTATGTACAATGAACCCACTAAAGAGTGTCATACTGCAGTCTATATTTTACTTGAATCTGCACCCTATGGAACAGTGCTAATAAATTTACTAATAAGGTCAACATTTGAAGTAAAAATGGCCGAAAACAGTGTCCCATATCTTTTTTGTGTTGAGAAAATTTTCCTTCTTTTTAAGTGTTGAGGCCATGAATAATTTTACCAAATATTGTGAATTATAAACAAAGGTACAGCCATTTTATTTATCTACACAGTGGTGCAGACGAGTCAAATTTTTGCATTGTCAGGAGCAATCTATTATTAACCCCAATGGAACACGTGCTGTTTGGTACGGTGTAAACAGGAGTTCAGAAGAGGATATTTTTTACTTTCTTCCAAATGGGGCGGACAGCGGCAGAATGATCATGAGCTCATTTCCCTGTAATGGTCATCCCAAATGCCAAAATGTTACAACAAGTAATCCTAACTTTTTATAATGAAATTGAGCAAAATGCACAGAGCGCTGAATATATTTTTAAGAGAAGCAGATAGCGTCCTAGCATTTTTAAAAGTAAAAATACCATTTTTTTCAATGATTAAGAGATTTGAAATGTAGAGAAGTAAAATATTTTTTTTTTAAATGTATGCCAACTACATTGAAAGGGATGAAAAATCACTGACAAATCTAATATCTACTTTTCAAATTTAAGAGACGTATAAGCAGTGGAGTGTTAGAAACCATAAGTGAAATGGTCTCTTCCAAAGGCTCTATCAAGAAATTTCAACTCAGAACATCATTAAAAACAATTGACAGGGTCGAGCAGAGACAGAGGATCAATTCATATTCTGTAGGCCCTCATTTCTGGGGGCTTGGACTAAAAATTGGCGCATAAAATAGAGCATGCTAGGACATTGAATATTTGAATTGGTTATATAATTCGAACAATAAAATTAGGGTCTAATTTCTTTCCATCATCACTTCATTTATTTCCTTCTTGTTAGCTTCATTTGCGCCCATTGTATATAATTTAGTAATCTAGTCTAGGTGCACGTTGTAAGGTTTTTTGGAATTTGGCTAAATTCATGTCTTAGACAAAACTTAAGTTCTTTGATCTATATTTTAAACTCTTTAATATGGCTGTTGATCACATTGCAAAGTTTTGAATCAAAGAAAATCAGAAACACTGCATGCCCTTGAGCGAACCCACTATCGCATTCGAGCTCGCAGGACAAAAGCAACAATGCTTAAGTCCTCGAAGACTATGCTCAAACCTGACAGAAAAACTAAAAAATAACTGGATAAGCGATGACCACGCTGAAGTGGGCTAACGGCAAAAGCCCACAGACTGCACGGCTTTCTCTCCTCTTTATGCGAGAATTGCCTGGTTTGTTTAGATTTGATTTATAACCCTAAGGTACGAATTATAAGCGAAGATTTCTCTCAACCCTAAGGACAACACAACATATAAAGATCTCTAAGTTTTGAGTTGATATTATCATTATAGATATTATATAGAGCTTCCATTAGGAATTTGGCTGAAAGCTTTAAGTTTTAAAGTTGATACTTCTACTTCTTTGTAAGAAATTTGTGGCTTCTACTTTCTTATAGAAGATTATTCTTTCGTTGAAGAGACTCGTTCATTATGGAGATCAAGGTACTAATAACGAAGCACCGAGGGACTACTTGCTGTGAGGATCTGTCAATAACAACTATAACTACTTGTATCGACAGATTGACTCTAGAGAATGCCTTGAGATCAAAGACGTACAAGCAACAAAATTCAATAATTCACGAATTTTCAATTTACAAACAAAGGCAGGTTGGAAACACAAATCAAGCCATACATCATTGAATCTTTAAACAAATGCAACCTTCTCAATCAAGTATCAATAATTCACTGAGAAATTTAATTCATAACAGAATGGTGTCCAATGATCAATATCAAATCTAACAATGAATAAATCCAAAACAAATCAAATAACAAATTTCTGACAATAATGACAGCACGATGATATCAATAAAACATCAAATCTAATGATCATCAAAGGTAACAAAATTCATCGGAGCTCTATGATTATTTCAACAAATTTCAAAATAACAATTTAAAGCATGATCGAGGCAAGGAATAGAAAACGCAAGTACTATGGTAACAAAGTAAGACTACTTGCTTGGATCAACGGTGATCAGTGGATCTGACCTAAATCTTGATATCCAAGTGTCTCAGAGTGGGTTCCTAATAATGATATTTCATAAATGGATCATCAATGAGGTCCAATGATTAGGTTCATCTACGGTTACTAAACTTGGGTCAGGCTTCGGTATGTATCATGGGTTGACATGGTCTGATGTGGGCTCAGACTGGATAATACAAGTGGGCCTGAAGTGATTTGTATCGTGCATGATGTGGGCTTGGTCAGAGGATCAACTGCTGATACTAATGGGCCCGAGTCTAAATTTGGAAACTCGGATGAGCTTTAGTGGCAAATCAATTGTTAAAGTGGGTACTACTTCGATATAACTGTGCAGGTGTACAGATTTTTCTACTATACTTGTGAGGATGGGTGCTGGGCAAACTGAGAGCTCGACCTTAGAGTTTTGAAGGTGGGTTGTCTGGGCTGAAACGGAAGAAAAGGAGGAAGAAAGCAGAAAACATGAAGGACAAGACAAAGGAAGAAGATGGGCTCAGCTCGGTTCGGGAACAGAAAAGAAAGAAAAAGAGGAGGAGAAGAAGAAAACAGGGAGGGAGAGAAGAAAAGGAAGAAGAGAAACAGGAAGAAGAGACAGATGAAACCGAACACAGAGAGGAAGGAGAGTAAGAAGGAAACAGCAACGACTAGAAGAAGGTGGAAACGAAGGTGGGTTCTCTGAGCTCGACGAGATGATGCAGTGGGTTCCTGCTGGGTTCTGTTTGTTTCAAGGGAAAGGAGTGTGGGTTGGCTCTGATGTTGGGTTCTGCCTACGTTAGGAGTGGGTTCATGGGCAGAAAGAGAAAAAAAAAAAGAAAAAGAGAAGCAAGAACACGTCTTGGCTGGGCTCGATTGTGAGCAGAGGGGGAGAGCAGGTGGATAAAGGAAGAAAGCAGATGAAGAAGAATGGGATGGTCTGGGGTTCGAGTTCTGTCTCGGCAACAAAGAGGAAGATGCAGAGAAGTAGAAACAAAGAGGAAAAAAAACGAAGAAGAATAAGAAAGAAAGAAGAGGAAAGAAAATGCACAGCAACGGTAGCAGCAGGGAAGCACAGAACATGAAGAAGGAATGAAGGCAGAGAGGGGAAAGGAAAGACCGAACCCAGCCTGCATGGGCTCGGTCGTGGCGAGGAGAACAAGTAGCAGGAGAGAAAAGTGCAGAGACTAGTAACAGAGGAACGCAGGGGGAAGAGGAATCAATGGAGGAGGGAGAGGAAAACGGAAACAGAAGGGAGAAGAAGCAGCGAAGAAGATGATGAAAAAGGAATAAAGGAAAAGGAAGGAGCTGAGAACGAAGAAACAGAAACGTGAAAAGAAACACAGAAGCAAGGAAAAAGAAGAAGCGGGAGAAGAAAAGAGGAAAAGAGCAGAGAACGAGGGAAGAAGAAAACAAAACGGGAAGATGAGAGAGAGAGAGAGAGAGAGAGAGAGAGAGAGAGAGAGAGAGAGAGAGAGAGAGCGGAGCTGCATCCTCAGATGGATCCAAGTGCTGGTGTTTGGTTCCGAGCATAGAGAAGGAAACAGAAAGGAGAAACAGGGGAGAGAAACAAAACAAGAAAGAAAAGAAGAAACACGAAGAAGGAAGAAACCAGGTGACGAAAAATAAGAAGGAAGGTGAGAACTGATGAAGAAGGGGAAGATGAAGATGGGTTCTCCGTTTGGATGAGAGGAAACCAGGAAAGAGGAGAGACAGGGAACAGAAAATCCAGAGGAGAAAGCAAGAAGAAAGGAAGGATAAGGCAGAGGTAAAGGGAGAAGAAGCAACAAAGGAAGAAGAAGCAGAAGAATGGAAGTGGAGTAGAACAGTAAAGAACGAAAGACAAGTGTGGGTTTGAATCTGAGAAGGCGAGGGAAAGAGACCGGCACTCGTTAATTTAGTTTTTCATATTAAATTGTATGTTGTCTTCTTTGTGTTATTGATTGCTTTTATTTTTCCCTGTATTGAAGTAGTATTCAAATCATAGTCTAGATTAAATCATAGTCTAGATTAAATTCCGAGGATTATAAACTTTTACACTTATTGTTGGATGAAACTAAAAGAAGGATGATTCCCCGCATGGCTAGCTCAAGACAATTTAAGGCTTAAACCGACAATCTTAAATGAGGCTTTTTATTTTTTAAATATTATATTTAAAATTTTTTTTTCATTTTTTCTAATGCAATATTACTAATTAAGTTTTTATATTCAAGTTTTGCTAACATATCTTTTTCAATTGATATTATGGCTAATCCACTTAATCTTTTTTGTGACATTGTTGATCCAAATTAGGATTTTATCAATTTTAATTTTTAAAAACTTCTTTCTTTTGACTCAACAATTACAAGTATTTTCAATATTTTTTTGTAGTAGACATATTTAATGTTTATAATTGATAACTAATAATATTTAAAAACAAAATGAAAACTAACTATAATAAACAAATAATATGTGCTTAGAATTAAATTTTTTTAAAAGCATAGAACCATAGAACATAATTTAGTTATTTATCAGTATTAGCCTCAAAGATTATAAATGTGGATTGCTTTTGAATTTGATATAATTTTACTTCAATATGAAAAAAAAAGAGAGAGATTTATTTTAAAGTTGTTTTTTATGGATTTCAAGCAACACAATACGAGGAAAAATGTGCAAAGTGGAGGATTTTCATAACAGAAAAGAATTTCTTGCTTGTTATGATTTTAGGTTTTTTTCTTTTCTTTTTTTCTTTTAAAGGCAACATTTTCTCAATGGTAAAAATAGGCTTTGATCTTTTTTTTTTAAATTTGAAAAGATGGCAGTTGTTTTTTCTGGAATGTAAAAAGATTGTAGTTGTTTTAATTACTTTTATGAGGCCTTATTTTCTTGGAAAAACAAAATGATGACAAATCTTGCTTTTTTTAAATTTAAAAAGATTTAAGTTTCTTCAATTACTTTTATGAAGCCTTATTTTTTGGGCTTGTAAAAAAAGATTGGAATTACTTTTTTGGGGGCCTTATTTTTTTGGGAGCCTAAAGCAAAAGCTTTTTTTATCTAATTATCGAGCCACCTCTGATTCTTCGTTTGGGCCTAGCTCGTCAGCAGTTGGGCTGGACAAAGTCTATGATCGTCTGGGGCCCGACGGATTAGATTGCATTCATAATAGAACTGTGCATAATTTTTAAAACAGACATTAGTGCAGCCATGCTTGGCTTGTGTGAGCGGTCAGCCCCCGCTGTGGTAGAGTTTGGATTAGCTGAAACCTATCAATGAAAGGAGGTTTTAGATTCGAACGGTTCGAAACAGTAGACCTCACGAGGACATTAAACACATTAGGCCAGTATCTACTCTCTCATATTGGCCAGACAGTAGATAATTCAATTCATCTTTTAAGTATTGACTGCTTAAGAAATTCTAAAAAATGCCCCATCCAAAAGGGGCATTTTTGCCCCTGCTTATTGTCAAATGAAAACAAGAAATCATTCTCCTCCTCTTTATTACTTACCTTTTAAGGAGTTTGTACAGGATGGAAAAGAAGGGGACAGATTTATATGTGCTTTTTTTTTCTTTTTTCTTTTTTCTCTTTTTTTTTTGACGAGGAATCAACTATTTGCTTCTGTTTCGTTTTATTATTTTGGTAGGTCCCATTATTTCAAAGGTACTTATAAATTTTACAGTGATTTTCCCTTCCTCTCATCCCTTTATTTTTAACAAAGATTTGAATGGAAACTGTCATTGGTGTGATTTGACAGTAATGGGAGAAGGTTTAGCTGGAACTTGGAAGAGAAGTTTACATGTCCTCTTAATAAAGAGAATAAATGGAAAAATTAAATTGGTGATCCAATCAAAGGTATATTAAATAGATAAGAGTTATCTTTGTTTCATAGGTGGATAATCTTCGTTAAAATAAGAGTAATTATTCAGTGCTCCAGGAGTAGCTACTGCTTCCCCCTCTTCACCAATCACAATGGAGAATGAGGTCAGTAGGTCCACTAATGCTAGCCTAATAAAATCTATAAACTTATTACGATTTTTTAGCTAAACACAACCTAAAGAACTTGAAGTTCTTCTTACCGATGCACACACCTTTACCCTTTTTCACTTCTTGATACCCCTCAAGACGAATCTCCTGGAAGGAAGGAGAAGATGTATCTCAAGAACTTAAAGCTTTAGCACAGTAGGGAAGACAAGCTCCAGAGAAAAAGGGATCTCAAAAAGGTATTTTAAGACTTAAGATTGTGAGAGAGGTAAATTGAGCTAAAAAGGGTGATGTATATATAGCCCAATATTTGTGGGATACTATTAGAGACAGTTTTCAAAGGAAATTAGGAAGTTTTGTTCACAAAGGAGATAAATTTGGAAGTTCTGATCCTAATTTTCCCACCACTACAAGGAGAAGCACTTTTGCTGACTTTTTTTAACGATACCTTGATTATTTCGCCAATAATATTCAACTTTTACCGATGTAATAAATATAATGTCCGTATGAATATCATAGTGTAGCTGTCTAATCGATAGTGCATAGGTCCAATCGATTGGGCATCCCTCCGACCTATCAAATTCTAGTTCTGTCTAGACTTCTTTTGTTGTAGAAATCTTATCATAACTCAATTGATTTAGCCTTGTAAAAATTCTTTTTCCAGCCTTAAAATCTTCCCTATTTATCATCAACTTTGACACACTTCAGCCCAACTAAAAATGTAAACTTACAACTCTTATAAATTCAAATTTTGTCAAATCCATGAAATAGCCAACATTATATTCCTTACAAAGGTTGTATCAAATGAAGCCTATAAAGTTAGTCAATCATGGCATTCCATTATCACTACACTTGCCTCCTTTTTTATACCATCATTTGGGACCACTGTCCATAAACTTTGTAGTGGATGCACTTATTCTCTGATACTGCAGTCAGACTAACCCAATGAGCAAATATGATTAGCTCAAACTAGAAAGCACAAACCACTTCATTGGCTCAGCCAACGAGGTTTTTCTGTTGCGTGGGCAAAGGCCTTTGTAAAATGCCGAATCCCCTGTCCATACCACGTGCCAGGGACTCTATCATATGGTCCCACATAAAAATAATTCAGACCATTTAATGTGAATCTCATCACTTCCGACGACACATCTTCCTATTTCCCTTTAATAAGAGTGGGTTCCATCCCAAGATTAAACACATGATTGGACTGGGTGCTAACATGGCATCAAATATGGAATTAATAATTTTTCCCTAATGTGCTCGATGGGATTGTAGTATTCTAGTGGCAAAACTTGACCTGGCCGTAGCCCGGACAGCATCTAACCCATCAAACCCCACCCGTATGAAACTTGGGTCAATTGGGGGTTATGTTTTTCTGAAACATAAGAACATGTGCCTTAAGATTACCCCACCTAACCCACATGACCTATGTACCATGAGATAAGGCTTTTAATTTGGTAGATTTGTAATTTTTTTTTTGTTTTTCTCGTTTTGCTATTGAATTTTTGAAAATAGCTTAAACTAAAATAGAAAGAAATTAGTTTATATATATTTATATATATAATCATATGAGAACTAATTCTTACTACTGTTTTGTGAGAAGTTTAAGTGAGACCCATATATCACTCAATACAAATTTTGTAATATACATGGACCCCCTGATAATAATACGCTCCAAGTTTTGGTCAAAGTCGAATTTACTGGATCGTTGGATCAATTGTGCACTAATTCGAATGAACTGAATTTGTGGGCTACAAATGAAGTAGTTAGAAACATGTGATTGGGGTGAAACTTGATATTTAAGGTTGTCCCACATAGATCTTTACATCCGCTCTAATCTCATCCCCGAATGAGATTTACAAGTGGGCCCTATAAAAAAATTTTATTATAGATGTGTAAGAATACTTCTTATACGATTAAAATCCATAAATATATATATATATATAAAACAGAGAAAAAAAGTAGGATACACAATAAAGCAGAGAGAGAGAGAGAGAGAGAGAGAGAGAGAGAGAGAGAGTAGTTTGCTTACACAAGATAAGGTAGTGCTGTAATAAATAAAAAGTACACTGTGTCTGTGTCATTTGTCCCTCCCTCTATTGAATCTTGATCTTCTAGGACTTTAACTTTAAATCGTGGGTTAAAAGAAGTGGGAGTGTAGGACACCACAGTGGGCCCAAACATTAAAATTCAGACCATTTAGGATAAAGGCATATAGGGTAATACACAAATTTTATATCTATCGCACTCGGGCCCACCATTGACTAACTGCTTAAGAAAATGAAGGTAAAGAATTGACATGAATTGTGTTAATCACTTTTTCTTGATGCATTTAATCTTAAAGTGGGGAGATCACCGTTTGAAATAATATTTTAGAAATACATCATATCACTCATTTATCTCCAACCATTTTGATTTCCAAGGTTGGGTTCCACTTTATTATTTCCCCACTTTACCTCATTTTTGCCCGAGTAAATGAAAGCCTAGAGTTCGGATTACTTTATCCCTCCTAGACATAGTTGTTAATATCATTTGAGACTCTGTTTTTGTTTTTTGTGTGACGTCCAAAATTAAAATTTTCATCCAATTCATAATTTCGACAAAACTTCTAGGATATTCATTCAGTAGAAATATATTAAAAATAATAATTTATATATGTAGAAAAATAAAAATAATAATTATAGATTTCATTCATTCTGGTAAAACTTTTTAGAATTACATTTTGAGAAAAAATAAGAAATCTAAAGTATATATAGTTAGAAAATGTAAAAAAAATGATATTAAAAATCATTTTGGCCAAATTTACTGAATTTCAAAATTTTGGCTGAAATAAATCGATATGGCCAATATTAATCGAAAGTATAGCCGAAAAGCTACAGCATGCTTTTCATTTCGAGTTCATGGCCCAAACGAAACAAAATTAATAATTGTGCTCCCAGCACCTGCAAAGCATCGTGAATAATTGCTGACCATAAACATGTGCAGCACATAGCGTTAATACGGGCTAAAACTGGGTTTACTAGGGTCTAAGAAATTTGACCCATTTTTTAAATGGGTCGCTTGCACAGGTTAGGATTTGTACCAAAAACCTTGACAGTAACCGCCCTATTTTGGCCCAACCCAACCCATTTACAACCCCTAGGTGGAACCCACTCTTATTAAATGAAAATTTGAGAATATTAGCCCGGACTTGAACTTTCCCTAATAGTTCTCATGTTATAACAATTTTATTAATATAGAATAGTCTAGTCCCTCCTAGTTGATAACTATTGCAGGCTTTTCAGAGCCATAGGTCCCTCATAGACCCCCTACAACCTTGAGTTTATCCGCTACACTAATATGGTTTATTGGAGACCCAATTCTAATAAACGTTGAAGTCAGTCTGATAAAGGATCAATTTGAATTTGAATGGGGGCAGAAATCAAATTTAATTATAATACACTACAGCCAACATATTCAATTTTGTAAATTTAAAGACAATCCTATTTTAGGTCATTTTTTGTTGGAGGTGTTTCTTTCTTTCTTTCTTTCTTTCTTTCTTTTGTTCTTTATTTTTTAATTTTAGGAGATTATAATAGTAATAATTATTTGTGCACAAGCTAAAATGCAAACATGTGTATTTATTTCATGATGTAGTGACAAATGTATTTATTCTAAGAAGTAAGAAATAAAAAGTGAAACGCAGTTGTTATTATATGGTGCCACATAAGCTATCGTACATTTTGTATGCATTTTAATGTATGTACATATCACAACTATTATAATAGAGGGATGAAGTAGATTCATCTGGTAAAGAGGCTCTTAGCAAGAAAAAAAATGTTCTTCTATAAGCAGAGTGTATATAGCTTATATGCAGTCTAGCTCGTAGAGGCCACTTAAATTTAGATAGTAAATTTTATCTATGGGAGAGGGTAGATATGAAAAAGGTCTCTTTAGAGATGGGGGATTCCAAAAAATCAACTCCACCAAATTATCCTAACCATTGATATAATTGCATCTTAAGCTAAGATTATATTAAGATCCAATTCGATGGTGAGCAAAGGCTCGGTGAGCATAAAATTGTCCATGATGCCAAACCATGGAATGAAATTGGTATGAAAATCGTTTCACTGAAGAAAGGTGGACCCATAGTGTTGGACCGCACTTGAAGTTGTTAGTAGGAGAACATTTTCCATTTACAAAAGGGAAGATGTTGCGTACAGCCAAGGTCCTAATATGAATCATCTAGCCTAACACAATCAAATTTAAGTCCTTCACACTTATTGTTGTCTATCAATAATCAATATCACACTTCTTAACAGATAAGGTTTAGACAAAATTTCAAGCCCTCAGAACAATAACTACCATGGCGGGATGGTCCCCCTTTTTTATTTTGCAAACAAGTAGGTAATAAGGAGGCGTTTTAGACCCTAATCTGATACTCTTTGGATGCTTCTGTAGATCCACAGCCAAATAATTCCAATTACATTGTGAATGGTTTGTTCCTCCCTGAAAGCAGCTATATAATATACTGTATGTTTACAAAACTATAGATCCCTTTTCAATTTTTTTTCATTTTATGTTTAATTTAGATTATATCAATATTTCGGCAAAATAAAAAAAGACACAATAGTCCCCTGAATGCTCACATGCATGCTGGGCTTAACTGGGGAGTAATTTTACACGCGCACCATTTGTAACAGTGCAACACCGATGGGCCCCCTTCAATGGTCAAGTCAACGATTGGCGCAGCAACCTTGGGATGCATGCAAGGTGGGGATCACTTGTCAGAAATCAAAGCTTCGGATGCACCAACACTATGCAGTGGTCAGCATATAAATTATTAGTCAAATCAGTAAGATTGGCACCATTACACTGACTATTTCACTATACCATCTGATGACCCTTCGTTTTTTATTTTCTTTTTTTCCCGGTTTGGGCAAGTAGCCCGAGGGGAAGGACAGTGTTCACCAGGAATCAATTTATGGCGGGTACGATGCAAAGGGATAGCTTATTCACCACGCCAACAATCTAGCCCTTGATGAACTTACTTTACTTCCCCTTGTTTGTGAAAAAAATCAAGTCCTTCGTATATATGGGGATGCTTAAGTTAGCCTGATCTAGCCCCAGATCACTTTGGACAAGGCTTGGATATGTAGTTTGGACTAATTTAATAATTGAGTTGAGCTCAAATTTGATGATTAAAAGTCCAAAGCCCAAACTGGCCCTATCCGTATATGGAATCTATGTAATTTAATTCAATTAGTATAAAAAACTACTTGAATAACCACAAATTTGGTTTAAAAATATATCCAATTTAACCCACCCCAATTGATTAAATGAATGGGCTTAAGACTAACTTTTATGGCCTATGTTGGGTTTGAGCGAGGCTTGGCAGTGTTTCTAAAGTCAGGCTAACTTAAATATGCCTTAGCCCTTTCCTGCCTGCCCTACGGACACCCATGAGTGACCAAATGAATAAATGGGCAACTGAAATCAACTTTAAAAATTTTGGATCCAATGAATACAATGGCCGTGAGTGTTGGTAACCAATTTGCTTTTCAAACAGCTGGGCCCCACCAATGTTTAAGACCGTCGCGACACCACACTAAACAAAGGATGTTCATCACATTATAGCCAAATAAAAAAATGTGCTACGCACATTGGCTGATGGTTCATACAGCTTGTGGGGATAATTTTCTCTTGACCGGTATCAAAAGTGGGACCCCTGAATTTCACTGGTCACATTTGAACTAAATTACGCGCATAGCGCAGGTGCACAAGAGAAAACCATCTTTAATTGTGGTGGGCGCATGCATTTAAACAGTGGTCAATGGTCATTGTTTTAACCACACAAACACCTTTGTTTTTAGTTATGCAATGTCCCGACAATACGGAATAATGGAACATCTTATTAGATTGGAAAGAAGAACGGCGTCAAGTTTTACTTGGCTGTCCAACATTAAAACCTAGACATTCACCGTGTTCTTGCCCGAGGACGTTGTTCTTATACCTCACACATCCGAGGTGACCCCTTACCTCACTCATGATCTTCTTTTCATACAAAAGGGCTTGGTCAATCTGATTGATCAATCCGAGGCCCATAAGCTCAGTTTAAAAAATAAAAATATAAAAAAAATAAAGTAAAATAAAAAATTTGGAGTAATGCATGAAAACTCAACTGCCAAGATTGATAGTAGTAAATTTATGAAAACGTAATGTAGTTGCATATAACATCGCTGTCACTTTTACAATTATAAAAGATTTTATTTATAAAGAGATGAAATACAAAATACACTACCCATAGAATGAAAAACGGCTTCGTTTCTTACTTACCTGTCTAGCATTAAAACTTAGGCAATCACTTTCTTCTCGCTGAAAAATTTATTTTTATATCTCCCGAAGTTTACCATAAGGCTCCTTAACCTCATCCGTGGTCTTCCTTAGTTAAGAATTTTAAGGGATCCCAACCTTCTATGCTCGGTAAAAAAAAATTAAAATGATACATGATACAACTCAACTTCGGAGATTGACAATAGTAACTCTCTCTCTTTGGAGACATTCCTAAAATGGGATGGTAGTAAATCTAAAAAATAAATAAATAAAAAACGTAGTTGCATATGGCATCGCTTTCACTTCACTAATAATAAAGAACCAAAAAGCAGGGGCTTCTTATTCCTTCAACCACCTGCAACGTCGTAACTTCCTCCCCTATTACTACTTGGTGGACGGGTCCACTGTCTTTAAGGCCTTAATTCTAAAAGCTACAATATAAACGAGGAGGAATTTCAACAACTGCACAACAACTACACTTCTAAGATTCCTATTTATGGATTTCCCAAAGAGATCAAGAGACCTTTTATTGAGGATGAACTTGGTCATGTCCTAGTATCTGACTGGCAGTTGTAGAAGGTGCGCTAGATGATGAAGCAGCAATGGCATCTTCATTGTGGTAGATCTTCACCCAATTCTGAAATTCCTCTTCTCCAAGTGCTTCCAACATGTCGCATCCAAAAGCTATCTCGCCCGGAGCTTCCCAATTCCAAGGCAAAAGAGGTAAAGCCCTGGGCATCATCTGATGTTGTTGTGGTTGTGCATGTTGTTGCTGTTGCCCTTCCACCAAGGTGTGATAAGGAGGTGGGTCATACTCAGAGAAGGGGAAATTAAGCTTGGCACGGGGCCTATGGAACTCAATGGCCTTTTTATCATAAGCTCGAGCGGCTTCCTCAGCTGTATCGAAGGTCCCCAGCCACACCCTTGCTCTCTTCTTGGGATCATGGATCTCGGCCGCCCTTCGACCAGATGGGCGTTGTCGAATGCCCTTATAGTTGCTTCTCTTCTTCTTCCTCTTCTTCTCTTTGTCCTTCTTCTCATCTGATGGAGTGAAGAAGTTGCAACCTAAGCAGTGTTCAATCCCCCTCCCGCACGTCGAACATGGGTCTTCACCTTCATGTGGAAATGTTGGATATCCACCAGAGGTAGAGGACAAAGGGCATTGGAAGGGCTTTTTCAGATCATGAACAACTTCATTGTAAAGTATGTGTTTGTAAGTATCCAGAATGATAGAATTCTCTTCTTCTCTGGTGAGGCAGGAGCTAAGAGCGACTCTGGTGTCTCCCCCTTGGCTCTCCATTTTTTTCTCGACTCCTCAGCTCAAGAATTTCTTCAGCACTTGCCTGATTTCGGAACTTTGTACACATGTATATTGTTGGGAAAAGCGGCGCAACGGAAACAACCCGCGATTAACGGATCTACCACAATGAACACATAATAATCATACCATCAAGCAATCACACACATGACACAGCAGTTTTACGTGGTTCGGCAACCATGCCTACGTCCACGGGAGGAGAGAACTCATCTACTATGATCTCATCTCAATCCCCTTAGGATCTAGGGTTACAGTACATCAATATATATAGTTCCCGCTTTCTTGGCCACCAAGAAAACCCATATATAATGACTAAAATACCCCTAACCCTGAGCCTCGGTTCTGGCTAACCCAGACGACCGATCCGGCTAAACCGGAATACAAGACACAACCCAACAATCTCCACCTTGGCTTGGATTCCGCAAATCCTCAGAGCCACCTTGAGATACCTGGTAATGCCTTCACGCACCTTGCTGAAGGTATGCCTTCACACACGCTACGACTTAGCATGACCACAGTTGAAACACAACCCAACATATATATAGTCTTTGGGGTCTTAGCTGCCATTGGAACCTCGTGGTTTGCCATCTCTGATTCATGATAATTTTGGGGAGAATCGAATCCACGCGGATTGAGGGACCGGGCTCTATACATACATTAGCTGGCACGAGGATTCCGTCCCTTTTTGTCCTGCATGGCGTGACCTCTTCCAGGGGTACCTGAGGCGTACGTGGCGAGTCGTTTTGGTTTTGACGGAGTAGTTTTCAAACTGCGTCATGGATTTCACGTAACAGTGGAACCTTATTCGGCATTGCAAAGTTCCTCTAAATATAAAAATCAGCAGAATTCCATAATGGGACCACTTAGTCATAAAGTCAAAACCACATCAACACTGCAATCAATAACTGGTCGGTATTATCCTGTGAAAGGGAGGTGCCTTACGAACAGACCTACTCACGCTCCATGAATTTTAAACAAATAAATGCTTAGAGTAGAATTTGAGAAACTCCAAAATAGTTTTCTTCTAAAGTAGAATTTCAAAATACTTAAGAGTTGCATGTCAAAATCAGGATTTTGAAATTTTTCCCTAATTAAAAGTAACTTTTTTTTATGTTGGACGTAGCAAACTCTTATCATCTAAACTCAATCAAATAAGAATTCAAAATAATGAGACGCCAACTAGTAACCCATGCAATGCAATCAGAAATGCCTATGACCAAATATGCTCATGGTAGGGGAAGCAAACTGGTTGGCTCAGACCAAAATGTATTAGCTCAACAAGGTCAATACACATTAACAAGGTCAAAAAAGCGTCGTGAGGTGTAATGGTTTTTGGCTTCTTACACATGAATACTTTCCACAAAAATACAGTGTCTCTCACCATTGTGTGAGAGATGGAGACATAATAGTTTTATCCCATAAACAGAAACAATGTATATACAAACAGAATTGAGAAGTTTAACAAAAGTGAAAAGATTCTAATCTCAACTATAACCCTGTAAGAAGATACAAATCTCAACTATCACCCTTCTTTAACGGCAGTGAGAAGATACTAATCTCAACTACAAAATCAATCCATACAATCCAACAAAACCCATGAAGTAAATGTTGTTTTGGGTTGGATGTCACTAAAAACTCAGATCAGACGTTGTGAGTTTGCACGTTTTGCACATCAGATTCTATATCATATGTTAATTTTGGGCATTAATAAAAAATAATAAAAAAATAAAAACGCCTGAGTAGAACACAACAGCACCCATTCCTCAAACTACTCCCAGATCTCCAAACCCTCTCAGCCAGCTCCAATCAGAACAGAATCCATCCCACCAAAACCCTCCATTAATTTCTCGGCATTCCCTAATGCAAGCCAAACGGACAATACCAATCCGAGAAAATAAAAAAAGAAGTGGGTTCCATAAGCCCACGCATCAAGAAATCCTCCTATTATGTGTTGGAAGATGATTTCAATATCCGCTGAGTTACAACTTCTACAAATTCAAATTACAAGAAGAACAAAAAGAACACACCCTATAAATTTTACACAACTACAATATTACCGTGCTTACAAACAATACCCACTAATATACCAATACAAAACATACTAGCCACAGACAAATTGCACAATATCTCTTTAGGTCTCACACCTCTTACAAGACGAGACTCACTATACTTTCACTCAAAAGACTCTCACTACACTTCACTTTGCTCAACTTACCTGTGCTTGTGCTTCACTTGTGTTATTCTCCACTTTCTTCCTTCGCTCAGCTCAACTCAACTCAACTCATTCTTGTCACGCCTCCAAAACTAGGCCAAATCCAAACCCGGTTTCACGGGTGTGAGAATTAGGGCTAATTTAGATTTTTTTCCTTACATAAACAATACGAGCCCCAATTCCGGGTGGATCGAAATCCTTCGTGAGGCTATGCTTAGTGATCAAGCAACCATAATCACACGCAGAACTGAAATCCACACTCATCGCAAACGAATATCATTTAACAATCATGTAACAAATCTTATTAATAATAAAATCAAGGTTAAGTGCTTCGAAGCATAATAATTAAAGTTCTAATTTCAAAACAAATAAACTTAAATTAATAAACTAATGGCCCAAACATGACCTTATTACATAATCTAAAGTCTCAATCTCTGCACAAATACTAAGACACCTCAGATGATGTCATCGGTGCTCTACTCAACAACTCCGCCATCTGGCGGAATTTCCTACGTCGCCTGACCCTCCGGTTCGGCACCGATAACGAACCTGGATACCAAAAGTAGTGGGTCAGATTGACGTAATTTGACAAGAGGGTAAACTGCAAGCAATGGTGTTAATCAACTAAATTAAAGCATAATATTCATTTTGATTCAAAATTATATCGAATACAACCCAATGTCATGAATGCACGAAAACGGGTATCCTCGCAGATACAATATACCAAAAACAGGTACTCCCGCAGATATAATACACAAAAACGGGTATTCCCGCAGACAGGTAAACAAAAATGGGTATTCCATCAGTTAAATATACAAAAACGGGTATTCCCGCAAACAGATAAACAAAAGAGGGTATTCCCGCAGACAGATAAACAGAAACGGGTATTCCCGCAAACAGATAAAGAGAAACGAGTATTCTCGCCAAATATAACGAAAAGCACAACTGTGTACTATAATCTACAGTAAATGCTGACGGCGTACGTCCACCTCCGAACTGCAGTCGATCAGATATATATATTCAAATATACATATTTACAAATACATACATATACCGATGTAGAATGAACCATGATATGAAACCCATAATCCCAATATTCAATCCAATATCAATTTGAGTATTTAGAGTACTTAATTTACAAGTGTATTATGAATTGTGTGTCTTCTCAAGTTCTCTGAGGAAAAGTACTAATCACCTAATGGTCATAGTTAGATAAATATGCACATGAGAACTAGCCCTCTCTCACAATGAAAAAATGAGTCCACGATACCAATATCCTACTTTCCGTGTCTATCATGTTGTGCATCCCGAACCTCATATTTCTATTCTAAATTCAGTCTAATTCTCATATGAACATTCAACCAACTTTTCTAAAAGGTATAAATCATCTAATCCAATTATGTACATTTAGTGTGTGTTACAAATTGGGTAAAAGATATTCTAATTCCAAATCCAAACTTAATCATATTATAATCAAAAAGTTAGGGAACAATTAAGTCTTTAACTATCATTATTGTGCATAAAAGCACCTTATTATTTTATATAAAATAAAAGTTCAAAATTCCGGATTCAAATTCGAAATTTAAACTCAATCAAAAAACCAAATTAGAATTTCAAATAATTTCTAATTAAGACTTAATCACTCCCCATTTACATCTTAATTAAATTCTGATTAATCTAAATAATATATTAATCACAAATAATTAAAACCCCAATTAAATTTATAAACAATCCTAACCAAAATTCTAATCACCTAATTTAGGAATTAATTATTATAATTAATCCACTCCTAATTCTTAAGTAATAAATTAAACCATTTACAAATAATATAATATGCCTTAATTAATATATATGTTTTTTTAATTGAAATGGTCCTAGCCCGATAAAACCTGGTCCAACCACAGCTGGGCCTCGCAGCAACTCGGGCTGGGCACTACCAGGCCCAGCTGCAACCAAGCCTGGCATGGCTAGCCAGGCAGCACCAATGCAATTTTTTTTTTTTTTTTGCTTAAAACAGATTTTTATATTACTTAAAAGAAAAGAAATCAAATCTCCATTATTAATCCAAATCAAGGTATTAAATCAAAACGATGAAATCATACAAAAAGTTTGAATCTAAACGAAGAAATCCTACAGAAAGCATGTTATCCAACAAACAACAAAAAGATATTGCAAGTAACCGAATATCATTGTTTACAATTTCCACTTGCCTGGATCGCGAAACCAAAAGTAAATATGAAGATCAAGCCTTGGAAAATCAACTTGGTTTTCCCCCGGAAAACTTTTAGAGCTTGGTTGCAGAAGAAAAGAAGAAGATGGGAGAATGGGGAAACCCTAAGAGTTTATATTATGTAGAGGTTTTTCTAAATTACAAGGAAGAGCTTTTTGTTTTCTAATGAGTTTTACGAAATTCCAAAAAGAGTCTATTCGCCTAAAAGGGGCAAATAACTCAGGCCCAAAGCCCAAAAGTGTCTACTCAGCCCATTTAACTCCTCTCAACCCAACTCAAACCCAACAGACCGGTATAACCCAAAATAAAATTTTGGGATCTGACATCCCATCCCCCTTAAAGGACATTTGGTCCTCCAAATGACTAACATACCTCTGGAAAAATGTGCGGATACTGTCTCAGCACTTCGTCTCTAAGCTCCCACGTTGCTTCCTACTGGAGATGATGACTCCATTGAACTTTCACCCAATGGATGACACAGTTCCTCAACAGCTGCTTTTTGGTGTCGACAATCCCCACTGGCTGCTCAGTATATGTTGTATCATCTTGCTCTTGCAACGGTTTATACTGCAACACATGCGAAGGGTCTGCTACATACTTTCTCAACACACAAACATGGAAGACGTTATGGACACCTGATAGCTCTGGTGGCAGTGCTAACCGATAAGCCACGTTGTTGACCTTACTGATAATCTGGAATGGTCCCACATATCTTCTGGAGAGTTTCCCTTTCTTCCCAAACCATAAAGTACCGCGCGTAGGTGATACCCTCAGAAATACATGGTCACCAACCTCAAACTTCAACTCTCTCCTCCTCTTATCTGCATAACTCTTTTGGCAACAATGAGCAACTTCAGCCTTTCTTGAATCTATTTTATCTTATCACTAGACTCTCCGAGCACATACCGTCTATAAAAACTACGAGCTCCAAAATTTGACCAACATATAGGGGTTCGACATTTTCTCCCATACAAAGTTTCAAAAGGTGCCATGCCAATGCTAAAGTGGTAACTGTTGTTGTACGCGAATTCACATAAAGCCAAGCTTTCATCCCAACTGGTCTTGAAATCCAAGACACATGCCATTAACATATCCTCCAATGTCTAGTTCATATGCTCTGTCTGTCCGTCTGTTTGGGGATGATAGGTTGTACTAAAACTCAACTTGGTTCCTACGGCTTCCTGCAGTGCTACCCAAAACCGAGATATAAACTTGATATCCCGGTCAAAAACTATTGAAACTAGTGCTCCATGCAATCTCATAATTTTCTTAATATACAAATCTGTCATTTTCACCATTCCTTAACCAGTCTTGAATGGTACAAAGTGGGTTGACTTAGTCAAATAGTCCACTATCACCCAAATAGCATCACATCCCTTCTTAGTGTTAGGAAATCCTTATACAAAATCCATAGTGATGTACTCCCACTTCCATTGAGGAATGTCCAACTGATGTAAAAGACCTAGGGGTCTCTTATAATCTGCCTTAATCTGCTAGCAGACCAAACATTTTCCAATAAATTATGCGATATCCTTCTTCATATTTTTCCACTAGTAGTGATCCTTCAGATCTTGATGTATCTTGGTACCGCCTGGATGAATAGTATACCGAGCATGGCATGCCTCTACCATGATTTCATCCTTCAAGTCTAGAAAATCAGGCATATAAACTCTGCCTTTATAATACAAAATATTATCTTCCAACTTCAAATCAGGACTCTCATCCATATGATCTTTGATTCTTGTTATCTCGGAGTCTAGTAACTGGTATTCTTTGATCCTCAGAAGTAATTCGAGTTCCTATGAGAATATACCAGCCAACACTGTCTGCTCACTGATAGGCCGAAAATAAACATCCATATCTTCCAAACATCGAATCCAAAAGTATTCTGCAATTAATCATCCAGTGAACGCTGCTTTTCTACTTAGAGCATCTGACACTTCATTAGCCTTACCTGGATGGTACTTCAACCCAAAATCGTAATCCTTAATATACTCTATCTGTCTCCTCTGTCTCATGTCCAAATCACCCTGCGTGAAGAGATACTGGAGGCTCTTATGGACTGAATGAACTTCAAAAGTGATTCCGTAAAGATAATGTCTTCACATTTTCAAAGCAAAGACCACTACTGCTAGCTCCAAGTCATGGGTTGCATACTTCGGTTCATGTTCCTTCAACTGTCTGGACCCATATGCTACCACCTTCCCATGTTGCATGGGAACACAACCAAGTCCAACTCCAGATGCATCGGTGAAAATCACAAAACCATCATTGCCGACATGTAGGGTCAATATAAGGCTGTGGTCAACCTCCTTTCAACTCTTGGAAACCCTGCTCACAATCCTCATTCCACACAAAATGAACTTCCTTACGAGTCAATCTCGAGAATCGACCTACTATTGTGGAAAATCCTTCCACGAATTTACGGTAAGAACTTGTGAAGCTTAGGAAACTTCATATTTTCGACACTGTTTTCGGTTTATTCCACTTTACCACTGCTTCAATCTTTGTTGGGTCCACCGCCAAACCTTCCCTGGAGATGATATGACCAAGGAATTCTACCTGCTCCAACCAAAATTCATACTTACTTGCCTTAGCATACAATTGTTGTTCCCTCAACAGTTGCAATGAAGTACGAAGATGCTGAGCATGCTCTTCCCGACTCTTCGAATATACAAGTACATTATCAATAAATATCACCACGAACTTGTCCAAGTACTGTGCAAAAACCCTATTCATCATAACCATAAAAGCTATCGGCGCATTTGTCAACCCAAAAGACATCATCAGAAATTTATAGTGACCATATCTAATTCTGAATGCAGTTTTCGGAATATCCTGATCTTGTACCCTCAGCTGATAATATCCTGATCTCAGATCAATCTTAGAAAAATACTGAGCACCCTGCAATTGATCAAACAATTCATCGATTCTAGGTAAAAGGTACTTGTTCTTGATGGTCACTTGATTTAGTTGTCTATAATCAATACACATTTTCATCGAACCATCCTTTTTCTTGACAAATAACACTGGAGCCCCCAAAGGAAAGGCACTCGGTCTAATAAAACCCTTATTTAACAGCTCTTGCAATTACTCCTTGAGTTATCTCAACTCAACTGGGGCCGTTCTATAAGGGGCTTTCGAGATCGGAGCTGCTCCCGGCACAAGCTCAATTACAAAGCCAATCTATGGACCGGCGGCAATCCAGGAATACCATCGGGAAAAACATCCAGAAACTCAGACACCACTAGTATGTCCTCCACCGCTTTAGTTCGTTTATCCTCCGTGATAAACGCTAAATACCCTTAAGAACCTTTCATCACCAACTTCATAGCCTTAATGACTGACATCATACGAGTCACAACCTTCTTATTGGATTCCCCAAATTGCTCCGTGGTGCCATCATCAACTATTAACTTAACTTTCTTTTATCTCCAACACTTAGTTGCAGGTAATTATTGCCACAAATGCCACAAGACTCCCTCTTCTGCTTCTTGAATTGGTGTTGTGGGACCAAAGACGAAGCAACTTTCTGCTTGGGTTGGCTCGCAGGGGCCATGTGTCCAATCACCTCCTCGGCCTAATATGCCTTATCCAAAAATGCCTGGTAAATATTCAAAACTTGTGACTTGGCATGAAGAAGTATATTTGGTTGAAGACCATCGGGGAACCGTCGAATCCTCCCGCTTTCTAGAGTGATGAGGGTTGGTACGAGATGAGAGAAACAAATAAACTACAACTCATACTTATAAACAGACAGATTCCCTTGCTTTAGTCTATCAAACTCTATTCGTTTCTGAATGCAAACATGCTCCGACACGTACTTTTCGTGAAACTGATTACGAAAAGTAGTCCAAGCCACCTCTTCAGCGATCCACTATATATTAGCGACTAAACGACCAAAAATGCGGAAAACAACAAACTTCTATAATCTCTAAACATTTGTTAAAGTTCGGATACGATTATGTGCGTCAAAACCCCCAACATTCCCACTTAGAATTTCTAATCCTCATATCAGATCTACGTTCTAGCATCTTTTAGAACTTCTAGAACTTGATCGTCTCTGATACCATCTGTCACGCCCCCCAAAACTAGGCCGGATCCAAACCCGGTTCCAAGGGTGTGAGAATTTGGGCTAATTAAAATTTTTTTTCTTACATAAACAATACGGGCCCCAATTCCGGGTGGATCAAAGTCCTTCGTGAGGCTATTGTTGGTGATTAAGCAACCATAATCACACGCGGAACTAAAATCCATACTCATCGCAGATGAATATCATATAACAATCATGTAACAAATCTTATTAATAATAAAATCAAGGTCTAGTGTTTCAAAGCATAATAATTAAAGTTATAATTTCAAAACAAATAAACTTAAATTAATAAACTAATAGCCCAAATATGATCTTATTACATAATCTAAAGTTTCGACTTTTGCACCAACACTAAAACACCTCAGATGATGTCATCGGTGCTCCACTCAACAACTCCGCCATCTGGCGGAATTTCCTGCGTCGCCTGACCCTCGGGTTCGGCACCGATAATGAATCCTAGATACCAAAAGTAGTTGGTCAAATTAATGTGATCTGGCAATAGGGTAAACTGCAAGCAATGATGTTAATCAACTAAATTAAAGCATAATATTCATTTTGACCCAAAATTATATCAAATATAACCCAATGTCATGAATGCACAAAAACGTGTATCCTCGCAGATATAATATACCAAAAACGGATACTCCCGCAGATATAATACACAAAAACGGGTATTCCCGCAGACAGGTAAACAAAAACGGGTATTCCAGTAAATAGATAAACAGAAACGGGTATTCCCGCCAAATATAACAAAAGGCACAGCTGTGTACTATAATTCACAGTACACGCTGACCGATGGTGTACGTCCACCTCTGAACTGCAGTCAGTCAGATATATATACAAATATACATATTTATAAATACATACGTATACCGATGCAGAATGAACCATGATATGAAACCCATAATCCCAATATTCAATCCAATATCAATTTGAGTATTTAGAGTACTTAATTTACAAGTGTATTATGAATTGTGTGTCTTCTCAAGTTCTCTAAGGAAAAGTACTAATCCACCTAATGGTTATAGTTAGATAAATATGCACATGAGAACTAGCCCTCTCTCACAATGAAAATATGAGTCCACGATACCAATATCCTACTTTCCGTGTCTATCATGTTGTGCATTCTGAACCTCATATTTCTATTCTAAATTCAGTCTAATTCCATGTAAACATTCAACCAACTTTTCTAAAAGATATAAATCATCTAATCCAATTATGTACATTTAGTATGTGTTACAAATTGGGTAAAAGATATTCTAATTCCAAATCCAAACTTAATCATATTATAATCAAAAAGTTAGGGAACAATTAAGTCTTTAACTATCATTATTGTGCGTAAAAGCACCTTATTATTTTATATAAAATAAAAGTTCAAAATTCCGAATTCAAATTCGAAATTTAAACTCAATCTAAAAACCAAATTAGAATTTCAAATAATTTCTAATTAAGACTTAATCACTCCCCATTTACATCTTAATTAAGTTCTGATTAATCTAAATAATATATTAATCACAAATAATTAAAACCCCAATTAAATTTATAAACAATCCTAACCAAAATTCTAATCACCTAATTTAGGAATTAATTATTATAATTAATCCACTCCTAATTCTTAAGTAATAAATTAAACCATTTACAAATAATAGAATATGCCTTAATTAATATATATGTTTTTTTAATTGAAATGGTCCGAGCCCGATAAAACCCAGTCCAACCACAGCTGGGCCTCGCAACAACCCAGGCCGGGCACTGTCAGGCCCAACTGCAACCGGGCTTGGCTTGGTTGGCCAGGCAGCGCTGCTGCCCACCCAGCGCAAGCAACGACAATGCAATTTTTTTTTTGTCTAAAGCAGATTTTTATATTACTTAAAAGAAAAGAAATCAAATCTCCATTATTAATCCAAATCAAGGTATTAAATCAAAACGATGAAATCATACAAAAAGTTTAAATGTAAACGAAGAAATCCTAAAAAAAGCAAGTTATTCAACAAACAACAAAAAAATATTACAAGTAACCAAAAGCCAATATTTACAGTTATCCACTTGCCTAGATCACGAAGCCAAAAGCAAATCTGAAGATCAAACCTTGAAAGTTTAACTCGCTTTCCCCCCGGAGAACTTCTAGGGCTTGGTTGCAAAAAGAAGAAGAAGATGGGAGAATGGGGAAACCCTAAGGATTTATATTATTTAGAGGTTTTTCTAAATTACAAGGAATATTTCCATGCTTTCTAATGAGTTTTACGAAATTCTAAAAGGAGTCTATTGGCCTAAAAGTGTCAAATAACTCAGGCCCAAAGCCCAAAAGTATCTACTCAGCCCATTTAACTCCTCTCAACCCAACTCAAACCCGATAGACGGGTATGACCCAAAATAAAAATTTGGGACTTGACAATTCTCAACTGATGTAACCCACAGGGCCATTGCTCTTTTATTTATAGCCATATGCAAGTCGGTGGATGTAACTCTTGTATGTGGAACTGGACGACAACCTTAGTTACCTGGTTCGTAGTTCGACCAATTCGAGTTCGAATTCGCAATTCGCAGGTTACTTAAATTCGACAATTCGATGGGGTAGGTTTAGCTAATTCGATTTCTAGTTCGCTTAATTCGTAGTTTGAGTTCGATGAATTCGCTAGACTAATTCGATGTAGTTCGATACTATTTGTAAGTTCATTCAATATATACATAAATATTTTATAGAAATTGGATACTTTAATTAGCATATAAATAATGACATTTCACAAATAAATATTCAAAAAAACCCATCCTTCTTTTAGTTCAAGTCTGAATCAATAAACTTCAATCATATAACCATCCATATAAAATAAATTAAATCCTAAACTCCAAATAAAAAAAGATATAAAATTAATGTTAAGCAACAAAATAGAAAAAGAAAATAAGATAAACTAAAAGTTCATCAATTTTAAAATAAAAGTCTTCATTCCCAACGCTTTTTTCCATTCTCATTAGAAGATTGCAAACTACGTCCATATGATGAAATACTTCTCTGTCTGACGAGTGAACGTGATTGTAAAGATGATTGAACAGCTGCAACATTAGATGTGCCACTTGGTCGAGATTCCACATTACTCTCATTACGACTTTGAAGTTAAGGCTCATCATCATCATCTAGTGCTTTCCACCTTAGGTCTTTTAAATGTGCACTTGAATCATCAATAACATTAGGCTCAGGATTAATGTCCCATTTTCGAAATGGTCCATCATGGTATCCTTCCTTCATGCGTCATAAAAGGCGAAGATTTGAATGAATAAAGACAAGTTTACCTGCACATTTAGCGTTAAGCCTGTTTCTTTTAATATTATGTATAAATGAATATGTACTCCAACTTCTCTCTACAGACGATGAGCTTACAGGTTGTGCAAGAATTTTTATAGCTATCTCTGCTAGCTCTGGTGTCTTACTTCCATATCTTGACCACCATTTTATTGGTGACATAGTAACTGCATCCACTTTTGCTGCAGGAAGTCCAAAAACACCATCTTTGGAATGAAATACTACATATTGAGCCTTCAATTTAGCCTCAGCTCCAGTATCTTGTAGAAATAAAGGATTGTAAAATAATTTATTGAATGTGTCAGGAACACAATAAGAACATAATAAATGAAATATTTGTAGAAATTTAGACTGAAAATACATGCCTTTGCTAGTCTTTCAAATGCTTCCATGACGCCTTTTATAACATCTTTATCTTGATTTGAGGGCTTTCTTTTCTCACCACTAGGTGCTAATTTAGCAAGATAGGATAAATCATTATATCGAGGTGTAAGTGCAAATCCAAGACAATGCAATGGGCTATGCATCATGATCCACCTATTTATTATTATTTCTTTCACCATCTCATAAATCTCCTTAAAATCAGCATAATCATTGAGGCTATCTTTTATTTCGCCAAGCATATTATCCATTCCTTTATATATTTCTCCCATCAATGGTCCATCTTTATCACAAAATTTAATCATTTTGAAGATGGGCATAGTAATTTTTACCATCTGCCACACACTTGTCCAAAAACTATCATCATCGTCAGTCACCCGTTGCTTTACATTTTCTGATGTTTCCTTCATTTTTTCATCACCATGTTTTGCTCATTCTTTCCAATCATCAAGAACAACAATAGATTTAAGTGCCTGTCTCACATCTAAAAGCCGTTTCATCATGATAAATATGATGCAAACCGAGTCTTTGCAACTTTTAGAAGTTCTAATCGAGAATGACTTCTAAATATTGCCAATGCATGTGTATGGTTAACAATATATGTCACAATTGTCTTACACATTTTATAAATGTCTTCATACCATTTTCAAAACTTTGACAAGTCTTTAAAGATCAGATTGAGTGTGTGACAGGCACAAGGAGACCAAAATATATAATTATAAATCTTTTCAATTTCCTTACCTGCCAGCTTACAATTGGATGCATTGTCTATGATTATTTGAACAATGTTAGATGGACCCACCTCTTCAATTGCATCTATTAATAAGTTTTTTATATAAATTCCAGTCTTTTCAATTCCAGAGCACTCTACTGCATATAAAAACATCGCCCCATCCTTATTTGCTGCAAGTACATTAATTAATGGCTGATTTTTTACGTTGGTCCATCCGTCAAAGATAATAGAAACACCCAGCGGATTCCATGTATCTTTAACTGTTGCAATTTCATTCTCCACTTTTCTTTTCTCCTCATCTAACAAAGATGTTCTAGCCTTTTCAAACGAAGGTGCTTTATATCCATCAGGAGCTTTATTTACAGCTGAAATCATTTTATGAAAAAATGGTGACTGCATTATGTTGAAGGGCACTCCACAAGCACATAACCATCTTACAATTGCACTGTCAACAGAATCCCTTTCCACTTTCTTAAATGACTCCATGATTGGGTTCTTTTGCTTAACTTGTTGCGGCGAGAGAAGTGTTGATTGCTTTAACTGAGAATGAACTCTAGATTTCTTAGCCTTCATAACCTGATTCATAATTTCTTGTAATAATTGAGGGCCTTTAGGTTGTTTTAGCAATGTTGGACATCGAATAATATCTAATTTTTTATTTGGCCCTGGCCCAAAAAAGTGTTGGTGAACTCTTGTGTAGGAACTTTTGAATTCACGCTTGCAATGTGGGCATGACCAAAATTTACCTGTTTTTGCATCCCCCAATATCGTCACTTCATCCCATAATGGCTTTCCTTTAAAAAGACTTTCTTTTTTTAAAGGAATATTATTTTGATTACCATCTATATCTTCATCACTCTTCTCATCGATGTACTATTCACCTTCTTCTTCAATATAGATGACATTATCATCCTCTTGTTGCTTTCTTTTTCTTTTTTTTTTTTTTTTTTTTTGTCCACTAAACATTACGCTGCACAAACTTTAATATAAGAATAATGTGTTTTTAATACATAATCAATATTACAATTCTATCTCTAATTATTTGCAAATGTGTATTTCTAAGTCATAAGTGAGCCCTACAAAACAACATTCCAATAAAGAAGTTTTTTCAATCTCCTTGTTTGTATTTTTATCAATTGTTTTTTTTTTATATCGAGCCTATCAATGAGCCTTTTATCAAAATACTGATGGCTCCTAAATATTATACATTGCTTGTTCTTCTCAAAGTGTGGCCCATATATCAAAAAAATTAAAGTAGTTAAAATGAAGTTTTTTACAAATAAAATTAATGTCTTTCGAACTTTCTTAACTTTTTTAATTAATTTTTCTTTTACAAGAAAGGGATTCATCGCTAATTTATTTAGTATAAATAAGTGAACTCTTTTTAACATTTATTGACATATCTCACCACTAATTTATTTAGCATAAATAAGTAAATTATTTTGTAATATTTATTCACATATCTTGTAAGTGTTTATTCTTACTAATTTTTTAATTAAATTAGAGTTTAATTTAATAAATCATACATAAAAGGGGTCATATTAATATAAATAAGTGAATTATTTTGTAATATTTATTCACATATCTTGTAGGTGTTTATTCTTACTATTTTTTAATTAATCTAGAGTTTAATATGAATAAATTATACATAAAGGGGTCATATTATTTTGATCCATTAGAATTTTTTAGTCTCCAGATATAAACAACCAGCTATAGAAATAGTGTAACACTTCGACCCGATTTGATCTGGATTAGTGGGTCATTGCGTGTGATTTTATCGTTAAGTGTGTTCTGATTTTGCTTTTCTTTGGCTCTGAGTCTTGGAGAGATCGTTTGGGTTGAGTTGACTTGGTTTAGGTAGTTCGAGCCCTTTTTCGTAATTTTGGCTTTTGATTGACCTTGTCAGTTTTGCGTCATTCTGACGTCATCGCGTGTCTTTCGTTGAGCTTGTCGATCTTCGTAACTGTCTTGGATCCGAATGATTTCATTTGCTCTTGTTGGACCGTCATTTGACTCAAACTGACATTTGTGTAAGCTGTTTGGACTCATTTGTAATTTGGACTCATTTTAATTTATAAATATCTTACCTACTCTCTCTTTCTCTCTCGATCGTTCTCTGTCTCTCTCAGTCATCTCTCTCTCATTCAGCTCTTCTCTCTCACTCCTTTTCCTTCCTGTTTGTTGCACGTGAGGGAGAGAGGAGCCAAGTTGTGTGTGTTTCCCAGCGGACTGAGCCAAGCAACGACCGTGTGTGCGTGATTTTCGTCTGTGAGGCAAGTATAAGCACAAGTAGTATGAACACCGATTAGTATTGCTTTGATTGGTTGTGTTTCTACTCTTTATTGTATGCATCAGTGTTAGACAGCCCCATTGAGTCTGTTTCGCTGTTATTTTTCTGTTTTTCAGTCGATTTGTTCGCTTTCTGTATGACTGTAAATGTTGCAGGAAAAATGACTCCGTGCACTCACGGCTACACCGTGAAATGTGCTACGGCTAAGCCGTGAAATGGCTTACGGCTAAGCCGAGACCCAGCCGTAACCCTGACCGTAGAACAGTACAAACTGACATCTGAAAATAACTGAGAGTTGGCAAATTGCTACTCTTCTACGGCCCAGCCTGATCTAAGCCGTACATTGTACTACGGCTAAGCCGTGGACTAGGATACGGCTGAGCCGTAGGGTAAAATACGGTTGAGCCGTAAATCCGGATGAACATTTTGGAGAACCTCGGCTCTGCCGCAGTGCAGATTACGGCTAAGCCGTAAGATGCCTCGGCTAAGCCGTAAGGTCATCTACGGCTACACCGTATCAGCCTGAGAACTGAATGAAAAGGACTAGGTTTAAGAAAGAGACCGTTATGACTTTCATGTTAGAATGTAGCTAACCTGGACATGCCCAATGGAATGTTTGAATGACATGAATGATCTCGAGGGCTGCGAATCATTCATGACCGTTATCCAGTTGTTTAGCACCTCCCCATGGGTGTTGGTTTAAGGGACTTCGGTGCATATTCCAGACACTGCAACACGAGACAATGGTGCATCGGACAACTTAAAACTACATCAACATGCACGGTTAGAAACACTGGATAATTAGGTTAGGACTGGCTTGTAATTGACCTTGATTCGTAAAAGTACTTTGACTTGTGTAGCATATTGACTTCGGTTATGCCCTCTTATGTGTTCTGCGCTGGACCTCTCGATTCTGTGGGAAATGCAGCAACCCCAGAGCGAAGCCCGGGCGGGACCATTCTATTATTGTGTTTGTATCGTTGCTCCGGTGGAGTACTTGCATACTTGAGTCAGTGATATTGTTCTTGGTAACTGCTTATCCGCATTCAGTATTGCTTATTCGCATTCAGTATCAGTATCAGTATATGTGATGCACTTCCTATTGTTCGTTTAGTGTGATATGTGAGATCTGTATGTGATATGATTGATTGATTGAGGTGCATCATCCGATTTGATTGTGATTGGTATATGGCACTACTGAGCCTCAGCCTTAGGATACCCGACGGGGTTAACTATGGTTTAGTTTATGTGTTTGCCTCTGCAGAGTGTTCTGTCCTGAGACTCCGGACCCCGGGAACTAGAGACCCATGCGTACCCTGGCCCGGTCGCTGGTGTTCTCATTCTGACTGCTCTCGAAAGGGAGAATATGGCCAATGTAGTAGCCACTTTGACTGTTATCTGTTTATGATTTTGATAGCATGCTTATTCATCTGCATAATTGCTTAGTATACGAACATGATTTCTATGAACCTTGCATTGTGACTATTGCTCATTATTAGACACAATTCGTGTTATCTTCTTGTGGCTTATATTTTGCTAAGTCGTTGTACTTATGAGTTGTCTTTGTGTGTTGCAAGCTCAGATCCCTCTTTCGATCCTGCGTCGGTCGACCCGACTCCAGGAGAGGCTCGCGAGGCCCCCTCCGGCATAGAGGAGTGGACTTGATCCATCCTCCAGAGTACTGTTTGCATCATTTTGTTTTCCCCATTTATTGAGTTTGGGTCTATTGGGGGATTTTTCTGTACTTGTACGGTGGGCTTTGATTGTCTCTGTATTTTGATTTTAGTGAGCCCTCTCCACTGTCATACGTTCTTGTAATTATTCTTGTCATCAGTCAAATGCTTTTGTAATCCATTATGTCTTTTGGTATATGTTGTATGCCTTGATACGTACAGCTTCCGCGTACAGTTGTTTGCACGTGTGAATGATCCCTTGTGTGTGTATGCTTGGACGGGGTCCAGGTGTGCATGCACGGGAGTATGTGTGTCATTGGTTAGACTTTCTCTGACCCCCGGTCCCTGGGCTCGGGTTGTGACAAATAGAAGAAACTTTTTTTACCACACGAGGCTTTAAACAATTCACCAAATTCATAAAATAAATAAAACTGGTTTGATGCTTTCAAAACTGGAAGGAATACAAAATAGTTTTAAAAAATACATATCCCACTCACAATTTACCAAAACAAAAAAAAAAACAAATACCGAGCCTATCCAAAATGTTGTTTGCCTACAGTGTCTTCCACAACAAAAGAAGGGTCACCTATTTAATTAAAAAAAAACAAGAGGTTGCCTTATATATATATATAATATACATCTTTAAACCCAACAATGGATTAGTCCAAAGTACAATATAAAAAATTTTAAAAACAAAGGAAAGGATAGAGTGACTTAAATGGCATGCATGCTACGGTTTAAAAAAATCAATAGTGTACCACAAGAGATTTATTAATGAGTACAATTGTAACTTACAGAAACTATGAGATAAAAGGATTAGAACTAGATGGTAGGGATACCTATTTAAATCTTAATGGTTCAAAATTTATATAATATACTTACTTATGAAATTCTCAAATACTACATCGACCGGAGTTCATCTAACTGTCAAATTGAATACATGATGAAAAAAAGTGATTTTCATCATATTTTTCATCTAAATTTTAATCCAATGGTGGATCAAACTTGGATTAATGAATAGTTCCTAGATAACCTATAAATATGTAAGACGATTATTTTGTATGATTTGGATAACGGTTTTAATTGGGATTTTTCCTAATCTATTATCATAAAAATTAAATCGGTTATGGACTGCAAAAACTGAACAATTATGGGCTCCAAAATCTGAAATCTGAATCGTGCATAGAGAGACAGAGAGGTATACTTAAAACAATGGGGGTGTGGAGTACAATACAATAAAAAAGGCTTTAGGGCAGTGGGAACGTTGGCAGCCACTTCCCCATCGTCCTTATCTATCACCTTTCCCCATCGTCGTCTTCCATCTCATCTCGTCTTCTGCAATGCAACTTTTTTTTTCTTGCTATTTCTCTTCATTAAACGCTGTGAATGGAGAAAGCATACCTGAGTCTTTGCTTCGCACTACACGCACGCAGGAGAGACAGAGAGACTGTGGCGATCTGAGATCTAGATTTCCTGGCCTTGAGAGTTTATGCAGTATTGCAGCCATGGTTACAACAGATTAAACAGGTATTTATAGATTTTAGTTCTAATCTATTTCTAAAATCTATTATTCCTTGTTTCCTCTTCTTATTAAACTTTCTATTTTTTTATTTTTCTTTTAATGTTTTGGTAATATTTAGATCTCTGCTTTCTTTTGTATAAACTTCTCTCAAAACCCACATGAAGGAAAGACAGAGTTCTGATATGATATGAACTGTAGCGAATCACAATTCTTTCTAAATTAGGAATTCGCCAAATCAAATAGCGAGCTGTTCCATTTGGATTGCACGGGATTCGACGGCAGAGTTACCGACCTAGGTAACTATGACAAAAACTCTCAATGCATCACCACAGCTTACGTGGGCTTCTAGATGGGTCCTCAAAGTCGGTCAATTGAAGTTTCATGGTTATGAGAGACTTTGTAATGGGTTCTCTCTGGAACATGGTAGATACTTGAGAACTAGTTATCTGAAATTATGCTCCTCCCTCGAATCCAATAACCCACGCATCCATTATCCATTACGAAAGAAGGACAGAAAGGGAGAATGAACACCCGTTGCTTCTCCTCCAGGTTGGGAAAAAAAAGGCAAAGCCATTGATCTAATGAAACCCACCTGATCTATCTCCCCTACAATTCTTTTTTTTTTTTAAGATCTTTGTTTTTCTCTCTTTACTAAGACATCTGCTTTCTGCAAATGAACTTATGACCTTTTTTTTTTTTTACCTTATTCTTGTTTCTCAGATTTGATCTGAGTCTGTGAGTTCTAAGATATATCTGTCGTTTCAGGGCATGATCCGTTGGTTTCTCCCCTTTTCCCTTTGCTGGTAGTGGAGTTCGCGAGCAGATTGAGAGGAGATTTCCGGAAGAAGAAACCCTAGCGTTTTCGTCGGTCATCTGTTTTGGGATGAATATTTTCTTATTTATTCGAAATCATTAGAAGTCCTTATTTTAATTTAAAACACGTGTGTAATGGAATGGCTGAATGATGAGTACTGGGCACCGATGTGGATTTGCTGCACACTTGGGGCCATGCAATTCGCCCACTCAGGATGAGGGACTAATAGCCAACGACAGAGGATCCGGACTCTGTCGGATGACGCATGGAATAACTCAACTTCGGAAGATCAACGGTAGTAAATTTACGAAAAGCAACGTGGTTGGATGCGACATCGCTTTCCCTTTAACAATTATAAAAGGTTTCGTTAATAGGGAGATGAAATACATATCATATCACCGGTGGAATAAAAAACTATTTCAATTCTCACCTGCGAGTCTAATATTGGAACTTTGGCAATCACCTTTTTCTTATCGGAGAATTTGTTCTTATACCTCCCAGGGGTCTTTTTTACTCTCCACAGAGCTCCTTGACCCCACTCGTGGTCTATTTCTCTGTCAAGACATCAAACGGGTCCCAACCCAACCCTCTAAGCTGGGTAAAAAAAATTAAAATGATGCATGAAATAACTCAACTTCCAAAATTGACAATAGTAAATCTCTCTCTTCGGGGACATCCAGCAAAATGGGACAGTTGTAAATCTAAAAAAACAAGTAACATACTTGCATATAACATCACTTTCACTTCACCAATAATAAAGAACGAAAAAGCAATGGCTTCTCATTCCTTCAAGCACCTGCAACTTCCTCCCCCTATCATTACATGGTTGACAAGTCCATTGGCTTTAAGGCCTTACTTCTAAAACCTACAATACATATGAGCAGGGGCCTAAGGGTTTGTTCTTTTGCTAGAATTTCTGTAAAGAAATTAGGTAATTCGGATTTTGGGGATATGATGTGACATCTTATTTCCTGATATTTTTAAATTCAATATTTCTCTACAAGCATTTTTGAATTCTACCTACTTATACGGTCTTGAATAATCTTAAAAATTTAGAATTTTACTTTCTTCATTGTTTATTGGAATGTTTAGATGCTCGAGTACAAGGGAGCATTTAGGAATTCCACTATATCTACGAATTTCAAAATGGAATTTCACTATATTTAGGAATTTCAAAATTCTTCAAACATAAATTCTTTGAATTCCAACAAAAGGATAGCCCTAAACAACTAGACAACATTTATACTTATTGCCACACCCCTAAAACTAAGCTGGATCCAAACCCGATTCTAAGGGTGTGAGAATTGGGGCCAATTAAAGTTTTTCTTACATAAACGATAAGGGCCGTGGATCGAAGACCTTCGTAAGGCTATGCTTGATGATCAAACAACCATAATCACACGTGAAACTGAAATCCATAATCATTGCAAATGAATATCATATATCAAACATGTAACAAATCTCACTAATAATAAAATCAAGGTCAAGTGCTTCGAAGCATCATAATTAAAGTTATAATTTCAAAACAAATAAATTTAAATTAAACTAATGGCTCAAACATGGCTTTATTACATAATCGAAAGTTTTGATCTTTGCACCGACACTAAGACACCTCAGACGATGTCATCAGTACTTCACTCAATAATTTCACCATCTGGCGGAATTTCATGCGTCACCTGACCCTTCAGTTCGACACCAATAACGGAACCTAGACGCCAAAAGTAGTGGGTCAGATTGACATAACCTGGAAAGAGAGTAAACTACAAGCAATGGTGTTAATCAACTAAATTAAAGCATAATATTCATTTTGACCCAAAATTATATCGAATGTAACCTAATGTCATGAATGCACAAAAACGGGTATCCCCGCATATAAAATATACCAAAAACGGGTACTCTCGTAGATATAATATACAAAAACGAGTATTACCGCAAACAGATAAACAAAATGAGTATTCCCACAGATAAATATACAAAAATGGGTATTCACGCAGACAGATAAACAAAAACGGGTATTCCTGCAGACAAATAAATAAAAACGGGTATTCTCGCCAAATATAACAAAAGGCACAGCTGTGTACTATAATCTACAATACACGCTGACCCGATAGAGTACGTTCACCTCTGAACTACAGTCGGTCAGATATATATATGCAAATATATGTATTTACAAATACATATGTATACCGATGCAGAATGAACCATGATATGAAACTCTTAATCCCAATAATCAACCCAATATCAATTTTGAGTATTTAGACTTTTATATTTGAAAGTGTATTATGATTGTGTGTCAATTCAAGTTCTCTGAGGAAAAGCATTAAACCACTTAACGGCCATAGTTAAATGAATATGCACATGAAAACTAAACCCCTTTCGAAATGAAAATGTGAGTCCACGATGCCAATATTCTACTTTCAGTGTCTATCATGTAGTGCATCACAAATCTCACATTCCCATTTTGAATTCAGTCTAATTCTCATGTAAACGTTCAACCAACTTTTCTAAAAGATACAAATCCATCTAATCCATTTATATATATTTAATGTGTGTTACAAATTGAGTAAAAGATATTCAAATTCCAAATCAAAACTTAAATCAAATCATTATAAAAAAGGGAAGAGAACAATTACCATTTATGTATATTTAATGTGTGTTACAAATTGGGTAAAAGATATTCAAATTCCAAATCAAAACTTAAATCAAGTCATTATCAAAAAGGGAAGAGAACAATTAAGTCCTTAATTGACATTGTTGCATATAAAAACACCTTATCATTTTATATAAAGCAAAATGTCTAAACTCAGATTCAATTGTAAAATTAAACTCAATCAAAATCCAAAATTATAATTCCAATACTTGCTAATTAAAATTTTGATCTCTCCCACTTAGCTCTTAATTAAATTCTAATCAAATTAAATAAGATATTAGTCGCAGTTACTTAAACCTCAACTATAGTTATAAAACAAACTTAATTAAAAACAATTCTCATCACACATAACTAATAATTAATTAATCAATCAAGTTACCTTTTAAACCTTAAACAAAATTCTAATTTAATTATAATTAATATACTAAGCCATTAATCAAAACAACATTCTAAATCATTTATAAAGAATATTCTAAGTCCTATTTATTTATTTATTATAATTATTAATATTATTTTTATTTTATTATTTATATTTTAAAAAAAAAAGGCCCAGCCTGATGTACCCAGCCTAGCCTCAACCCGGGCCCGCCAAACAGCCAGCCCAGCCCAGCCAAGCCAGGCCGCTAGCCAACCAGCTGGGGTAGCAGGCCCAGGTGCTGCTACCAGACACGCTAGGCTATGCTGCGGCAAAACAGATTTTTTTTTGTTTTTTAAAAGAGAAGAAACCAATCTTCATCAATAAGGCCTTCAAACTCAAATCAAATAAAACCTATGTGTTTCTTTGTTTCAATCAAAATCAGATTTTCTTCATTATTACAAAACCCAAAATATTAAACAAAATCAAATATATCATGGTTAGAGCATGTAATTCAAGACAGAAACCAAGAAGACATTATTTACAGTTATCCACTTACTTGAATCTCGATGCTAAAAGCGAATCTGAATATCAAACCTTGGTGTCTCCCCGGAAAACTGTTAGGGCTTGGTTGCAGAAAAAAAAAAAGAAAATGGGAGAATGGGGAAAACCGTAAGAATTTATATTATGAAGAGGTTTTTCTAAATTACAAGGAAAGGCTTCCTGCTTTCTAGTGAGTTTTACGAAATTCCAAAAAGGGTCTTTTGGCCTAAAAGGGTCAAATAACTCGGGCCTAAGGCCCAAGTGTGTTAAATCAATCCATCTGACTCTCTTAGCCCAACTCCAACCCAGCAAACCGACTCGGCCCAAAACATAAAAAATATGGGGCTGTCACTTCTAAGATTCCTTTTTATGGATTTACCAAAAGGATCAAGAGACCTTTTATTGAGGATGAACTTGGTCATGTCCTTGTATCTGACTGGCAGTTGTAGAAGGTGCGCTAGATGATGAAGTAGCAGTGGCATCTTCATTGTGGTAGATCTTCACCCAATTCTGAAATTCCTCTTCTCCAAGTGCTTCCAACATGTCGCATCCAAAAGCTATCTCACCCGGAGCTTCCCAATTCCAAGGCATAAGAGGTAAAGCCCTGGGCATCATCTGATGTTGTTGTGGTTGTGCATGTTGTTGCTGTTGCCCTTCCACCAAGGTGTGATAAGGAGGTGGGTCATACTCAGAGAAGGGGAAATTAAGCTTGGCACGGGGCCTATGGAACTCAATGGCCTTTTTATCATAAGCTCGAGCGGCTTCCTCAGCTGTATCGAAGGTCCCCAGCCACACCCTTGCGCTCTTCTTGGGATCATGGATCTCGGCCGCCCATCGACCAGATGGCCGCTGTCGAACGCCCTTATAGTTGCTTCTCTTCATCTTCTTCTTCTTCTCCTTGTCCTTCTTCTCATCTGATGGGGTGAAGAAGTTGCAACCTAAGCAGTGTTCAATCCCCCTCCCGCACGTCGAACATGGGTCTTCACCTACATGTGGAAAAGTTGCATATCCACCAGAGGTAGAGGAAGAAGGGCATTGGAAGGGCTTTTTCAGATCATGAACAACTTCACTGTAAAGTATGTGTTTGTAAGTATCCAGAATGATAGAATTCTCTTCTTCTCTGGTGAGGCAGGAGCTAAGAGCGACTCTGGTGTCTCCCCCTTGGCTCTCCATTTTTTTCTCGACTCCTCAGCTCAAGAATTTCTTCAGCACTTGCATGATTTCGGAACTTTGTACACATTTATATATAGTCTTTGGGGTCTTAGCTGGCATTGGAACCTCGTTGTATGCCATCTCTGATTCATGATAATTTTGGGGAGAATCGAATCTACGCGGATCGAGGGCCCGGGCTCCATACATACATTAGCTGGCACGAGGATTCCGGCCCTTTTTGTCATGGCTTGACCTCTTCCAAGGGTACCTGAGGCGTACGTGGCGAGTCGCTTTGGTTTTTACTCCGTCAAAAGTGAGATGACTGCCTATAAAATGCTACATTGTTTGGCTGTGGAGGGTCCCAGACCCATGTGGTTTAGTTTATACTCAGCAGTGGGGCCTGCGTATGAAAATCAAAATAATTCAAATTAAATGGCCCCTGTTGACTACTCATTGTAAATTTTTACCTTTTCTCACACTTATAATAAGAGTTTTTTCTTTCTCTCTCTCTTTTTTTTTTTCGCATGATTGGTCAAGTCAACCGAATACCCAACGGATAGACCCCCAAGGGGGTGTGTGTGATGCTCACTCAACGATGACTGTTAGCAAAGTCAATGTTCGTTTTTTTAACTATTTTGAATTTTTTTTACTTTTCTATAAATAGAAAATAACGAGCCTCAATATTATTATTACTGAGCAAAAGGTTGGTAGTTTTCAAACTGCGTCATGGATTTCACGTGACGTTGGAACCTTATTCGACCTTGCAGACTTCCTCTAAACATAAAAATCAGCAGAATTCCATAACGGGACCACTTAATCATAAAGTCAAACCACATCAACGATGTCCTCAAATTGCACAAGTACTCACATGGTCACACACACTCTCCAAGGTCGCACACCATCAACACTAAAATCAATAATTGGTCCGTATTAGACTGTGAAAGGTAGCTGCCTTACCGACAGATCAACCCACGGTCCATGAATTTTAAACAAATAAATGCTTAGAATAGAATTTTAAAAACTCCAAATGGTTTTCTTCTAAATAGAATTTCAAAAAACGTAAGAGTTGCATGTCAAAATCAGGATTTTGAAAATTTTCCCTAATTAATAATAAATTTTTTTATGTTCGACTTAGCAAACTCTCATCATCTAAACTCAATCAAATAAGAAATTAAAAATAAAGAGACGCCGACTAGTAACCCATGCAATGCAATCAAAAATGCCTGTGACCAAACATGCTACATGGTAGGGGAAGCAAACTGGTTGGCTCGGACCAAAATGTATTAGCTCAACAAGGTCAATACACATTAATAAGGTCAAAAAAGCGTCATGAGGTGTAATGGTTTTGGCTTCTTATACATGAATACTTTCCACAAAAATGCAGTGTCCCTCACCATTGTGTGAGAGATGGAGACATAATAGTTTTATCCTATAAACAGAAACAATGTATATACAAACAGAATTGAGAAGTTTAATAAAAGTGAAAAGATTCTAATCTAACCCTGTAAGAAGATACAAATCTCAACTATCACCCTCCTTTAACGACAGTGAGAAGATACTAATCTCAACTACAAAATCAATCCATACAATCCAACAAAACCCATGAAGAAAATGTTGTTTTGGGTTGGATGTCACTAAAAACTCAGATCAGACGTTGTGAGTTTGCACGTTTTGCACATTAGATTCTATATCATATGTTAATTTTGGGCATTAATAAAAAATAATAAAAACATAAAAACGCCTGATTAGAACAGAACAGCACCCATTCCACCAAACTACTCCCAGATCTCCAAACCCTCTCAGCCAGCTCCAATCAGAACAGAATCCATCCCACCAAAACCCTCCATTAATTTCTCGGCATTCCCCAATGCAATCCAAATGGACAATACCAATCCGAGAAAATCAAAACAAGAAGTGGGTTCCACAAGCCCACGCATCACGAAATCCTCCTATTATGTGTTGGAAGATGACTCTAATATCCGCCGAGTTACAACTTCTACAAATTCAAATTACAAGAAGAACAAAAAGACCACACCTTATAAATTTTACACAACTACACTATTACCGTGCTTACAAACAATACCCACTAATATACCACTACAAAACTTACAAGCCAAAGACAAATTGCACAATATCTCTTTAGGTCTCACACCTCTTACAAGACGAGACTCACTACACTTCACTTTGCTCAACTCGCCTGTGCTTGTGCTTCACTTGTGTTATTCTCCACTTTCTTCCTTTACTCAACTTAACTCAACTCAACTCATTCTTGTCATGCCCCCAAAACCGGGCCAGATCCAAACTCGATTTCAGAGGTGTGAGAATTAGGGCTAATTAAATTTTTTTTTCTTACATAAACAATACGGGCCCCAATTCCGGGTGGATCGAAATCCTTCGTGAGGCTATGCTAATAAACTTAAATTAATAAACTAATGGCCCAAACATGGCCTTATTACATAATCTAAAGTTTCGATCTCTGCACCAACATTAGAACACCTCGGATGATGTCATCGGTGCTCTACTCAACAACTCAGTCATCTGGTGGAAATTCCTACATCGCCTGACCCGCCGGTTCGACACCAATAACGAAACCTAGATACCAAAAGTAGTGGGTTAGATTCAAGTAATCTACCAAGAGGATAAACTGCAAGCAATGGTGTTAATCAACTAAATTAAAGCATAATATTCATTTTGATCCAAAATTATATCGAATGCAACCCAATGTCATGAATGCACAAAAATGGGTATCCTCGCAGATACAATATACCAAAAACGAGTACTCCCGCAGATATAATACACAAAAACGGGTATTCCCGCTCACAGGTAAACAAAAACGGGTATTCCCGCAGATAAATATATAAAAACGGGTATTCCCGCTGACAGATAAACAGAAGAGGGTATTCCCACAGACAAATAAACAGAAATGGGTATTCTCGCAAACAGATAAACAAAAACGGGTATTCCCACCACATAAAACAAAAGGCACAGCTGTGTACTATAATCCACAGCACACGCTGACCCGATGGCGTACATCCACCTCCGAACTACAGTCGGTCAGATATATATACAAATATACATATTTACAAATACATATGTATACCGATGCAGAATGAATCATGATATGAAACCCTTAATCCCAATATTCAATCCAATATATCAATTTGAGCATTTAGAGTACTTAATTTACAAATGTATTATGAATTGTGTGTCTTCTCAAGTTCTCTGAGGAAAAGTACTAATCCACCTTATTGTTGACCCATAAAATTTTGCAAACAATGCAGCTAAGGCATTACAAGTTTTCGATTATAAATTTCCAAAATTGTCAAAGCACTTTAGCCTCATCTCAGCTCAAATCAGTTTCGGAGACTCTTTGCCGGCTCTTTGGGAACCACTGCGGGACTTGACACTTCCACATGTTGCAGCGAGCTCCTATTCAATGAAATGCTTTCAAGTATATCTAAAGACTATTTCTTAAAGATTCAGAGCATTTGGACGTCATTTGAATCCAAACTTGGTTCAGATGATCGTATACTATGCTCTGTGGATCCCTGTGCAAAGTGATATCCCATGAAGATCAAGGTAGCTGGAACTCTCAGAGGAAGTTCAAATTTCGGGTTGAACAGAAATCATCAAACTCAAAAGCCACAAGCATGTCAGCCTGAAGTCAGTTCCCCCCCAAGCCAGGGGGTCACTGACCAAAGTCCTGCTTCTCGATGTCCAAAATTGATGAAATTTGGGCGCGAAGCTTCAGTCATGCTCAGAAGATACCTTGCAAATTTTCAAGATGAAAAGACTCTGTTTGGCCTAAATTTCATTACATGTCAGCTTAGAGGACAGTAATCCCGAATTTGGGGGTCATCGGCTAAGATCTTACTTCCAGAAGGCTAAAGCAGATAAAATTTGGAACAAATGCTCAAAGAATGCCCTAAGTTATTCTCCCAAAGTTTCAAGTCAAGGGGAGGTTGTTCGGATAGAAAACAGGCTAACTATCTCAATGTGGAGTGAATAGTGACCTAACGCATGCAATGAATAGGTTACTGTTCAAAATCCTACTTCCTCAAATCCAAACTGCATGAAATTTGGATGAATACTCCAAGATGTTCTTGACGTCAGTCCCTCCAAGTTTCAAATCAAACTGAGGTCATTTGGGCTTCAAACAGCTGAAACAAGGACCCACTTTCATCAAAAGTCAACTGGAGAGTTGACCAGCTTCAAATGGTCAAACAGAGCTGAAACCTCTGTGACACACTCAAAATAGTGTCAAGAAGCATTCCTCCAATTTTCGTGGTGCTTGGACACCGTTTGGACCCCAAACAGGCGGAAACATGCCACATATGCAAAAATCCAAGAATGGGCCTTGGGAGTGACCAGGGCCCACAAACAAAAGGAGTTGACCAAGTTCAGGTGGTCAAACAGAGCTGAAACTTCTGTGACACACTTGAAATAGTGTCAAAAAGCATTCCTCCAAGTTTCGTGGCGATTGGACAGCATTTGCACCCCGAACAGGCAGAAACAAGCCACATATGCAAAAATCCAAGAATGGGCCTTGGGAGTGACCGGGGCCCACAAACAAAAGGAGTTGACCAAGTTCAGGTGGTCAAACAGAGCTAAAACTTCTTTAACACACTCAAAATAGTGTCAAGAAGCATTCTTCCAAGTTTCGTGGTGATTGGACACCGTTTGGGCCCCGAACAGGCAGAAACAAGCCACAGATGCAAAAATCCAAGAATGGGCCTTGGGAGTGACCTGGGCCCACAAACAAAAGGAGTTGACCAAGTTCAGGTGGTCAAACAGAGTTGAAACTTCTATGACACACTGAGAATAGTGTCAAGAAGCATTCCTCCAAGTTTCGTGGCGATTGGACACCATTTGGGCCCCGAACAGACGGAAACAAGCCACATATGCAAAAATCCAAGAATGGGCCTTAGGAGTGACTGGGGCCCACTAACAAAAGGAGTTGACCATGTTTAGGTGGTCAAACAGTGCTGAAACTTCTATAAAACACTTAAAATAGTGTCAAGCAGCATCTCTCCAAGTTTCGTGATGATTGGACATCATTCGGGCCTCAAACAGTTGAAATTAGTTCGCATATGCAATGTTCCAAAAGTGGGCCTTGTCCGTGATCGGGGCCCAATTAATGAAAAAGTTGACCAACTTCCCGAACTCAAAACGGGATGAAATTTTTATGACATGTAGAAAATAGTGTCAAGAAACATCCCTCCAAGTTTCGTGGCAATCGGAGTTTGTTCAAGCCCAAAACAGATGAAAATGATCCACATACGTGAAAACCCAAAATTGGGCCTTGTCCGTGACCCAGCCTGCGGTCACGGACCTTCAAAAGATGTTTCCCACAATTTTGGGTGGTTTCCCTCCACTCCTCTTCGAAATGCAACTCCCCACAACTACTATTAACTCCCCAAAACTGCATAGAACTGATTGGGGGTCTATAAAAAGAGCAAAATTTTGAAGGAACAGGGGGGGAAACACATACACAAAGAAGAAAAGAGAAGAAATCAAAGAAAGAAGCACTTAAAGCAACAAAGAAGCAAACTCCAGCTGCACTTCCACAACCATTCTCACCTTCTTTTCTCAATTTTGAAGGTGAGGACGAAAATTCAGAAGAAGAGAAGGAAGTGGAATGGCCAAAGTTCATACTATGTTCATACGTCGGCAATTTCTGAGAGGATGACATTGTCACCTCTGTTTCTCTTATTCGTAGGGTCTCTTAGCCATCGCAAGAGTTGTGAAAGAAGTCTCTCTAGGCCTCATTTTGTTCCTTGAAAATGATAGGTTCAAGATGACACAACTCCGGCTTCATATTTGCTCATTTCGAACTTGAAACAAAAAACGCAGTCCGTAAGTACAAATGATGAGTTACAGAGGTTTCGATTGATTCCATAGTTAAATGTGATCTTTTTTATGGTTGTCCACCACTCCAAAGTCATGAAAATGGAGTTCCAACTCTTGAAAGAAGTTCCAAGAAAGAACCAGCGCAAACAACACAAAAAACGGAGGCAAACAGTGGTTTCACGGCCATTGTCTGTCAATGACCGTGACCCACGGTCACTGGCAGGTTCCAGTGACCGTGGGTGAGTCACGGTCACTGGAAGGCCCCAGTGACCATAGGTGAGTCACGGTCACTGGAAGGCCCCAGTGACCATAGGTGAGTCACGGTCACTGGAATGGGGTAGTGACCGCGGGTCGCGGGTCACGGTCACCCCTCCATTTTTTCCTCTTTTTCACATTTTTTCCATCTTATGTATATTTTCTTGTATTTTACAAATTGAGATCACATCTAAGACTTGAGGGAAGGGTTGTAAATGTTCAAAATGCATGTAAACAACCTGCATCTCCACGGTCAGGGCACTTGAACCCATGTAAACAAAAGGAAAATTAATGATGAACTGTAATTATTTCCCATTCTTCTTAACGCTTGAAGTGCGTGAATGTCGGACCTTGATTCCATAATTCATTTCCACGCATACTTTTTAAGCGCGATCAGAAGATTGGTGCTGTCTGTGGGAATTATGCCCTAATTTGTGATCAAATTTGGTGAAAAATGCATGAAAGTGCTGAAAATTGTTGAAAACTGTCGCTGTTGCACTGTAACTGCCGCTGTTGTGCTGGAAACTGCTGCTATTGCGCTGTAACTGCTGCTGCTGCACTGAAAGTGCCGCTGTTACACTGAAAGTGCTGCTGTTGTGCTGGAAACTGCTGCTATTGCGCTGTAACTGCTGCTGCTGCACTGAAAGTGCCGCTGTTGCACTGCAACTGCTGCTGTTGCACTGAAAACTGCCGCTGTTGCATTGTAACTGCTGCTGTTGCACTGAAAGTGCCGCTGTTGCACTGTAACTGCTGCTGTTGCACTGAAAGTGCCGCTGTTGCACTGTAACTGCTGCTGTTGCACTGAAAGTGTTGCTGTTGTGTTGAAGAGTGCTGCTGTTTCACTGAAACTGCTGCTATTACACTGAAAGTGCTACTGTTGTGTTAAAGAGTGCTGCTGTTTCACTGAAAGTGCTGCTGTTACACTGAAAGTGCCGCTGTTGCACTGTAACTGCTGCTATTGCACTGAAAGTGCTGCTGTTGTGTTGAAGAGTGCTGCTGTTTCACTGAAACTGCTGCTGTTGCACTGAGAGTGCTGCTGTCTCACTGTAACTGCTGCTATCGCACTGGAAACTACCGCTGTTGTGTTGGAAACTGCTGCTGTTTCACTGAAAACTGCTGCTAAAAGCCTGTGACCAGGGCACACGGTCACTTACCTATTTTTATGATGACAAAGGCTTATTTAACCTCCAATTACACCTATACAAGACCTTTGATGTCTGCAATGAGTTTGAAAATATCATTAAATGACTTTTGCACCTTGAAGTGCATATTGTTCATACAAATGAAGGCATTGGGCACCTTGATGTGCGTACATTTGCCATTTAATTGGAAGAATTCGCACCTTGATGTGTGTACATTTGCCATTTGATTGGAAGAATTTGCCCGTTGATGTGCATGAACCAAATCATCACCCTTTTCACTTTACAAGAGTGATGATTCAGTTCGAAGGGCTTCTGACCTATATAAAATGTTTATTAAATCAGTGATAAGACCAACGACATTGTAATTATGCAGTGTCCAGCATCAACCACTGATGGATCTTGTGTAGTCATTGTGATAGTGGTGCAAGCTTGATCTTGTGGGCCCTATCCCTTTGATTGATTCAACCCTCTCTTGCTTATTGGTACACCCAAACCATGTACAATGTACCCAAACCATGTACAGTGTACATTCTCACTCCTAACCAAAATCAAAATCCTCTGGTTTCGATCCTCACAACCTATGACTCCCAACCAAAATCAAAATCCTTTGGTTTCGAGTCTTACAACTTATGACTCGTAACCAAAATCCCTCAGATTTGTATAAAATGACTGCGATGATCAAGTCCTTCAACTCCTCTAGTCAAACCTTTGTTACTTGGATAATGTCCTTACAAGACCCCTTGTAACATCCTGCTATATAGATTAAGTCTTTTTGCAGACCCTGTATAGCAAAACTCAGCTATGTGGAATAAGTATTTTTGCAGACCCCATATAGCTACTCCTTAGTTGTATAGAACAAGTCTTTTGCAGACCCTATATGACTACCTTCGGTTATATAGAATAAGTCTTTTGCAGGCCCTATATAACCAAAATCTAAACAAAAATCAAAACCAAATCTTTGTCCTAAGGAATAGGTCAAGGATCCTGGGGAAAGCCTCACACATGGGCACCGGATAACATCCACTTTGTTTGACCCCTTTCGACACCAAAAGGATCAAGTCATGGACCCTAGAGAAAGCCTCACACATGGGCACCGGATAACGTCCACCTATATGATTCCCTTATTTTCGATTTTTAGATTCAAAAGATCGCAAATCACACCCTCATACAAATCTGAGAAAACCAAACCAAACAAGCCATCCACATAAACCATATCAAAGATCCACAAAAAATCAAACTAAACACCCATACCAATGACAAAAATAGAAAGAAAACATTTTCCATTGATATCCATTTGAAAGTTCGAATACAAGCAGTCAAGTCAATGTACACATGGCCCTCAGGCCTAATCAGAATATAAAAAAAAATCAAATGGGAGTTGAAGCAGAGAATCTCAGTCCACGAACTTCTCCAGTTGCCCCTTTGCATTCAGTACTTTTGCCATGAGGATACGCCCTTTGTAGCTTGCATAAGCTGGAATAGCAGTATTAATGTCAATCTCATCCAGCTTAATATTCAATTCAACCTCCAAGGACTGAACGAAGTCATTCAGGGTTGTGCGTTTCGCTTCTATACGCATGAAAAGATCATTTCGGCGACGAATTCTCTCTGAAACAGACTTCTACAAATTTTCTATGGTATTGTCCACGGAAGATAATTTATGCTACAATACAATGATCTATTATTGAATGTGTGCATGTCGATCCGCATGCACAGCCAATTCCTGTTTCAGCTTGGACTCTTCTGCATTTATTACCAGTTTCTCGTTGACAAAGCTTTAGCTCTCTGGAGCCACAAGTTGACATCAAATGCTTCATTTGGATCTTTCGGATCAGGCTCTCTTGTGGTCTTACCCTTGGCACGACTTTTAGGTGCCCCGGAGTGGCAGTTGTAGGTGCTTTACCCCTTCAATCTGCAAAACAAATCAAAAGAAAGAAAATATGGGTATCAGTAACAATGATATGGAACTTCTTCTTAAAAAAAATAATAAACAAAATTTCGTCAGCATCTCCCCTTAGTATAAGGCCAAAAGGAGAAGGCAATACTCAGTTCTGAGACCAAGAATTGGCATCAAAGGCGCACTTAAGTCTCAGAACCGAGGCTCCTGGTCCAAACAGATGTTCAAGCATCTTAAGACCTTTTCAGGGGGGCAACAGGTTCGTGTTCAAGCACGAAAATGGCATTCTATAATTCCCACAGAGGCTCTGATCACAGAAAGTTAGACGCGTGTTCAGTGGTGTGTATGTTACTACTCAAACACAGGTGGATGTCCTTTCACTAAGTTTAATAGTAAGGGTTAATACTTAAACGAAGTGGTAATGGATTCTGTCATACTGTGAACAAGAAGTGAAATTTGTGCACTTAGATACAATGACTGTTTAGTTTTAAACCTCCCTGGTTTTAAACTTTTCCACTATTCGGTATGAAGCACTCTCACCAATGATAATTCCAACTCATATCAGTCACCATGAATTGCAAATTTCAGTTTATGCCAGTCACTGTGTCAATAGCAACAAGTATTAGACAGTCAGGATTGACAGTGACCATGAAGAAATTTGGGCAGTGTTCAAGACACAAGAATTCCATGAAAATCGTCACAGGTTGGCAGTGATTGCGGGCTTCTCACAGGCAACATTGGCAATACCAGTAAGCCTATTCATTGCTTTAATATGGCAAGAATTTCATCACACCTTAAATGGACACTGACATGGACTACATACGAATAGTTATCTTTGGCAATGACAATGAATTTGCATCAGATAATGGTGGCTGTAAATCCCTTAACTGTACGACTGGCAACGGGGAACAGATTTCTTTAGAAGAGAGAGGAGCAACAGAGATAATGGAATTCCATTTTCTCTCAAACATTGCTCTCAACAGGGTGTGACCATGGCCATCACCATGGGTTCATTAAGATTGGCTGTATTTCAAGTCTGGGAGATCAATACCAGAATTCATTCACAGGTTTTGCATAAAAAAAAAAATCTTCCCAAGCCATGAAAAGTTCGGTCATAACCATGAACCCCCTTCGGTTTGCTTAGACCGTGACAGTGGGCTTAGCCAAAGCCAAGGCCATGACAGTGGGTGCTCTGTTGACATGGGATTAACTCCGCCAAAACAGCAGAGAGCATAACTGAAGATGCCTTTGGATAACTCCACAACTCAGTAAAACAGTACTAAGGTAAGGGACAAAAAGCAAGTTCAGCAGAAAATTTTCAATTGGGCATTTCCTCAAACAGGTGGTGGCCATGATAAACCACTATGGGATCGATTGATTGGTAGACTTGTGAGCTTGAGATGATTTCACAAATCATCTTACATCAGTTCTTGAAAAAAAAAAAAAGATGCATCCAGAAATCCAGGCTTGGATTCAGTCATGAACAAACACAAGAGAAGATGAAAAGAAAATTCTTACCAGCCATAGTCTGTGCTTGAGATGATGAAAGAAACCCGAGTCTTGCTTGGTAACTGAGACGAAGATGCACCCAGCACCTCTCTGCTTCCACCCTTTCTCTCGGTCTTTCTCCCTCTTTCCGATTTCTGACTCTCTCTCTTTTTCTCTCTCTCTCGGTCTCTCGGTTTCTCTCTCTCGGTCTCTGTTTCTCTCGGTCTCTCTCCCTCTCTCTCAGTTTTCTATCTCTTTTCTCTCTTTTCTCTCTCTCTCTCCCGGTCTCTCTCTTTTCTCTCTCTCCCACTTTCCGTCTCACTCGGTCTCTTTTCGCTCTTTTCTCTCTCTCTCCCGGTCTCTCTCTCTTTTCTCTCTCTCCCAGTCTCTCTCTTTTCTCTCTCATTTCTCTCTCTCGGTCTCTCTCTCTCCCGGTCTCTCTTTTCTCTCTCTCTTTTCTCTCTCCCTCCCAGTTTCTCTGTCTCTCCCGCTCTCTGTCTCTCCCGTTCTCTCTCTTTTCTGTCCCGTTCTCTCTCTTTTCTCTCTTTTCTCTCTCTCTCCCGGTCTCTCTCTTTTTTCTCTTTTCTCTCTCTCCCGGTCTTTCTCTCTTTTCTCTCTCTCCCCCTGTCTCTCTCTTTTTTCTCTCTCTCGGTCTCTCTTTTTTCTCTCTCCCTCCCAATTTCTCTGTCTCTCCTGCTCTCTGTCTCTCCCGTTCTCTCTCTTTTCTCTCTGTCTCTCTCTTTTCTCTCTCTCTCACGTTCTCTCTTTCTTTTTCTCTCTCTCCCTCACGGTCTCTCTTTTACTTTTCTCTCTCTCTCAATTTCTTTTTTTTTCTTTCTTTCTTTTTTCTTCTTTCTTTTTCTCTCTCAGTCTCTCTCCCTCTTTCTCGATCCTTCTCTCCCTTTCTCCCGATTTTTTCTCTTTCTCTCGGTCTCTCTCCCTTTTTTTTAGTTTAAAAAAAATTCCTGTTTGGCTTCCTTACCCACAGTCACTACTATTCCTAAGTGGAGCCCGCTATTTGATGCCAGCACATAGAACAGGGAGGCCCAAAATCAATTAATGGTCCAAAATTTGGAATTCCCCCTCAATTACTATTGGTCATTCCTCCCACGATTACTGTTAACCGCTTTTCATTTCCCACGGTCATTGCAAACTTGAACTAGTGAAGCTCATTGCCGAATCCCCTCAAGCTCAAGTAGTTGACGCGTCACCCTCCTTCCCACGCGTCACCCTCCTTGATCAAGTCTCGATGGATTCGTCCTTCTTCATCTACGGTCTCTTGATTTTAAGCAATGGAATCCATAACATGATCATCTTTTGTTTGAAATTCTTATGATGGGTCCACTTGGAGTAATTTACCAAAGAAATAATCCTATTCTTAGGGTATTTCGAGGGAAATTATACAAAAAAAAAAGATGCGGAGTATCTTTCCAAATCAACTTTGGGTCAAACTTTGATTTCAAACCAATGTCCCAAGTTATTTTTCATCAAAACTCATAAAAGCTAATCTCTTTCAAAATTGCATCTCATTTTAAATCATGTCAAGCCAAGTCAAAACCCAAACTTTGATTTTTGAAAATGAACAAAAAATCCATGAAGATCCAAACCCAAATCCATTTTCTCTAAAACTTTTGAATTTCTTAAAACCTCAGAGATTCTTTTTATGGGTGTTCTCCACATCCCCATAGAGGTGCCACTCTGGATATCTGTGAAAAATAGGTCAAAAGAAAATCAAATTCATTTCCAAAATCCAAACAAAATTCATAAACTTCTGAATTTTCTAAATATCTAAGGGATTCCTTTATGGGTGTTCCCTACAGTCCCCACGGAGATGCTTCTTTTGATATCCGTGAAAATAGGGCAAAGAAATTCAGATTTCTTATGTCTTTTCAAAATTCCGTCGTCAAACCCTTTATGGTTTTTATCAAAATTTTAAAATCCCAAGTTGAGGCCTACAACCTACCTTGACAAATTGTCTTTTCATCAAGCCATCCATCATTCCCACAGATCGGCTATTTCGAGGCACAATGATTATTATTCTATAATCATTGCACCTCGAGGGGGCACTTGTTGACCCATAAAATTTTGCAAACAATGCAGCTAAGGCATTACAAGTTTTCGATTATAAATTTCAAGAATTGTCAAAGCACTTTAGCCTCATCTCAGCTCAAATCAATTTCGGAGACTCTTTGCCGTCTCTTTGGGAACCATTGCGGGACTTGACACTTCCACATGTTGCAGCGAGCTCCTATTCAATGAAATGCTTTCAAGTATATCTAAAGACTATTTCTTAAAAATTCAGAGCATTTGGACGTCATTTGGATCCAAACTTGGTTCAGATGATCGTATACTATGCTCTGTGAATCCCTGTGCAGAGTGATATCCCATGAAGATCAAGGTAGCTGGAACTCTCAGAGGAAGTTCAAATTTTGGGTTAAACAGACATCATCAAACTCAAAAGCCACAAGCATGTCAGCCTGAAGTCAGTTCCCCCCCAAGCCAGGGGGTCACGGACCAAAGTCCTGCTTCTCGATGTCCAAAATTGATGAAATTTGGGCGCGAAGCTTCAGTCATGCTCAGAAGATACTTTGCAAATTTTCAAGATGAAAAGACTCTGTTTGGCCTAAATTTCATTACATGTCAGCTTAGAGGACAGTAATCCCGAATTTGGGGGTCATCGGCTAAGATCTTACTTCCAGAAGGCCAAAGCAGATAAAATTTGGAACAAATGCTCAAAGAATGCCCTAAGTTATTCTCCCAAAGTTTCAAGTCAAGGGGAGGTTGTTCGGATAGAAAACAGGCTAACTATCTCAATGTGGAGTGAATAGTGACCTAACGCATGCAATGAATAGGTTACTGTTCAAAATCCTACTTCCTCAAATCCAAACTGCATGAAATTTGGATGAATACTCCAAGATGTTCTTGACGTCAGTCCCTCCAAGTTTCAAATCAAACTGAGGTCATTTGGGCTTCAAACAGCTGAAACAAGGACCCACTTTCATCAAAAGTCAACTGGAGAGTTGACCAGCTTCAAATGGTCAAACAGAGCTGAAACCTCTGTGACACACTCAAAATAGTGTCAAGAAGCATTCCTCCAATTTTCGTGGTGATTGGACACCGTTTGGACCCCAAACAGGCGGAAACATGCCACATATGCAAAAATCCAAGAATGGGCCTTGGGAGTGACCGGGGCCCACAAACAAAAGGAGTTGACCAAGTTCAGGCGGTCAAACAGAGCTGAAACTTCTGTGACACACTCAAAATAGTGTCAAAAAGCATTCCTCCAAGTTTCGTGGCGATTGGACAGCATTTGCACCCCGAACAGGCAGAAACAAGCCACATATGCAAAAATCCAAGAATGGGCCTTGGGAGTGACCGGGGCCCACAAACAAAAGGAGTTGACCAAGTTCAGGTGGTCAAACAGAGCTGAAACTTCTCTGACACACTCAAAATAGTGTCAAGAAGCATTCTTCCAAGTTTCGTGGTGATTGGACACCGTTTGGGCCCCGAACAGGCAGAAACAAGCCACAGATGCAAAAATCCAAGAATGGGCTTTGGGAGTGACCGGGGCCACAAACAAAAGGATTTGACCAAGATCAGGCGGTCAAACAGAGCTGAAACTTCTGTGACACACTCAAAATGGTGTCAAGAAGCATTCAACCAAGTTTCGTGGCGATTGGACACCCTTTGGACCCCGAACAGACGGAAACAAGCCACATATGCAAAAATCCAAGAATGGGCCTTGGGAGTGACCGGGGCCCACAAACAAAAGGAGTTGACCAAGTTCAGGATGTCAAACAGAGCTGAAACTTCTTTGACACACTCAAAGTAGTGTCAAGAAGCATTCTTCCAATTTTCGTGGAGATTGGACACCATTTGAACCCCGAACAGGCGGAAACAAGCCACATATGCAAAAATCCAAGAATGGGCCTTGGGAGTGACCGAGGCCCACAGACAAAAGGAGTTGACCAAGTTCAGGTGGTCAAACAGATCTGAAACGTCTGTGATACACTAAAAATAGTGTCAAGAAGCATTCCTCCAAGTTTCGTGGCGATTGGACACCGTTTGGGCCCGAACAGGCGGAAACAATCCACATATGCAAAAATCCAAGAATGGGCCTTGGGAGTGACCGGGGCCCACAAACAAAAGGAGTTAACCATGTTCAGGTGGTCAAACAGAGCTGAAACTTCTATGAAACACTTGAAATAGTGTCAAGCAGCATCTCTTCAAGTTTCGTGATGATTGGACATCATTCGGGCCTCAAACAGTTGAAATTAGTTCGCATATGCAATGTTCCAAAAGTGGGCCTTGTCCGTGACCGGGGCCCAATTAATGAAAAAGTTGACCAACCTGCCGAACTCAAAACGGGCTGAAATTTTTATGACATGTAGAAAATAGTGTCAAGAAACATCCCTCCAAGTTTTGTGGCAATTGGAGTTCGTTTGGGCCCAAAACAGATGAAAATGGGCCACATACGCGAAAACCCAAAATTGGGCCTCGTCCGTGACCCAGCCTGCGGTCACGGACCTTCAAAAGATGTTTCCCACGATTTTGGGTGGTCTCTCTCCACTCCTCTTCGAAATGCAACTCCCCACAACTGCTATTAACTCTCCAAAACTGCACAAAACTGATTGGGGGTCTATAAAAAGAGCAAAATTTTGAAGGAACAGGGGGGGAAACACATACACAAAAAAGAAAAGAGAAGAAATCAAAGAAAGAAGCACTTAAAGCAACAAAGAAGCAAACTCCAGCTGCACTTCCACAACCATTCTCACCTTCTTTTCTCAATTTTGAAGGTGAGGACGAAAATTCAGAAGAAGAGAAGGAAGTGGAATGGCCAAAGTTCATACTATGTTCATACGTCGGCAATTTCTGAGAGGATGACATTGTCACCTCTGTTTCTCTTATTCGTAGGGCCTCTTAGCCATCGCAAGAGTTGTAAAAGAAGTCTCTCTAGGCCTCATTTTGTTCCTTGAAAATGATAGGCTCAAGATGACACAACTCCGGCTTCATATTTGCCCATTTCGGACTTGAAACAAAAAACGCAGTCCGTAAGCACAAATGATGAGTTACAGAGGTTTCGATTGATTCCATAGTTAAATGTGATCTTTTTGATGGTTGTCCACCACTTCAAAGTCATAAAAATGGAGTTCCAACTCTTGAAAGAAGTTCCAAGAAAGAACCAGCGCAAACAGCACAAAAAACGGAGGCAAACAGTGGCTTTGCGGCCATTGTCTGTCAGTGACCGTGACCCACGGTCACTGGCAGGTTCCAGTGACCATGGGTGAGTCACAGTCACTGGAAGGACTGAAAGGCCCCAGTGACCGTGGGTGAGTCACTGTCACTAGAATGGGGCAGTGACCGCGGGTCACAGTCACCCCATTTTTCCATCTTTTTTTCGCATTTTTTTCTACTCAGTGTACATCTTCTTGTAATTTCTAAATTAAAATCACATCTAAGACTTAAGAGAGGGGTTATAAACTTTGTAAACTCCTGTAAACAACCTGCATCCCCGCGGTCAGGGCACTGGAACCCTTGTAAACAAAAGGGAAACTAATGATGAACTGTAGTTAATTCCCATTCTTCTTAACGCTTGAAGTGCGTGAGTGTCGGACCTTGATTCCGTAATTCATTTCCACGTTTACTTTTTAAGCGCGATCACTTATGGTCATAGGTAGATAAATACGCACGTGAGAACTAGCCCTCTCTCACAATAAAAATATGAGTCCACGATACCAATATCCTACTTTCCGTGTCTATCATGTTGTGCATTCTGAACCTCATATTTCTATTCTAAATTCAGTCTAATTCTCATGTGAACATTCAACCAACTTTTCTAAAAGATATAAATCATCTAATCCAATTATGTACATTTAGTGTGTGTTACAAATTGGGTAAAAGATATTCTAATTCCAAATCCAAACTTAATCATATTATAATCAAAAAGTTAGGGAACAATTAAGTCTTTAACTATCATTATTGTGCATAAAAGCACCTTATTATTTTATATAAAATAAAAGTTCAAAATTCCAAATTCAAATTCGAAATTTAAACTCAATCTAAAAACCAAATTAGAATTTCAAATAAGTTCTAATTAAGACCTAATCACTCCCCATTTACATCTTAATTAAGTTCTGATTAATCTAAATAATATATTAATCACAAATAATTAAAACCTCAATTAAATTTATAAACAATCCTAACCAAAATTCTAATCACCTATTTTAGGAATTAATTATTAGAATTAATCCACTCCTAATTCTTAAGTAATAAATTAAACTATTTACAAATAATATAATATGTATTAATTAATATATATATATGTATATTTTAATTAAAATGGTCCCAGCCTGATAAAACTCAATCCAACCGCAACTGGGCCTCGTAGCAACCCGGGCCGGGCACTACCAAGCCCAACTGCAGCCAGGCAATAACAATGCATTTTTTTTTATTTAAAACAGATTTTTATATTACTTTAAAAAAAAAATCAAATCTCCATTATTAATCAAAATCAAAGTATTAAATCAAAATGAGAAATCATACAAAGAGTTTAAATCTAAACGAAGAAATCCTACAGAAAGCGTGTTATCCAACAAACAACAAAAAGATATTGCAAGTAACCAAATGCCATTGTTTACAGTTATCCACTTGCCTAGATTGCAAAGCTAAAAGTAAATCTGAAGATCAAACCTTGGAAGATCAACTTGGTTTCCCCCCGGAGAACGTCTAGGGCTTGGTTGCAGAAGAAAAAAAGAGGATGGGAAAATGGCGAAACCCTAACGGTTTATATTATGTAGAGGTTCTTCTAAATTACAAGGAAGGGCTCCTTGCTTTCTAATGAGTTTTACGCAATTCTAAAAAGAGTCTATTTTCCTAAAAGGGACAAATAACTCAGGCCCAAAGCCCAAGAGTATCAACTCAGCCCATTTAACTCCTCTCAGCCGAACTCAAACCCAACAGACCGGTATAACCCAAAATAAAAATTTGGGATCTGGCATCTCATCCCCATTAAAGGACATTTGGTCCTCCAAATGACTGACATACCTCTGGAATAATGTGCGGATACTGTCTCTGCACTTCGTCTCTAAGCTCCCACGTTGCTTCCTCCTGGCGATGATGACTCCATTGAACCTTCACACAATGGATGACACAATTCCTCAACACCTACTCTTTGGTGTCGACAATCCCCACCGGCTGCTCAGTATATGTTGTATCATCCTGCACTTGCAACGGTTCATACTGCAACACGTACGAAGGGTCTGCTACATACTTTCTCAACATGGAAGACGTTATGGACACTAGATAGTTCCGGTGGCAGTGCTAACCGATAAGCCACGTCGTTGACCTTACTGATAACCTGGAATGGTCCTACATATCTTCTGGAAAGTTTCCCTTTCTGCCCAAACCATAAAGTACCGCGCATAGGTGATACCTTCAAAAATACATGGTCACCAACCTCAAACTTCAACTCTCTCCTCCTCTTATCTGCATAACTCTTTTGGCAACAACGAGCAACCTCATCCTTTCCTGAATTTGTTTTATCTTGTCACTAGACTCTCCGACCACAGACAGTCCATAAAAACCCGAGCTCCAAAATTCGACCAACATATAGGGTTTTGACATTTTCTCCGGTACAAAGCTTCAAAAGGTGCCATGCCAATGCTAGAGTGGTAACTGTTATTGTACGCGAATTCACATAGAGCCAGGCTTTCGTCCCAACTGGTCTTGAAGTCCAAGACACATGCCATTAACATATCCTCCAATGTCTGGTTCGTACGCTCTATCTGTCTGTCTGTCTGGGGATAATAGGTTGTACTAAAACTCAACTTGGTTCCTAAGGCTTCCTGCAGTGCTACCCAAAACCGAGATATAAACTTGCTATCCCGGTCAGAGACTATTGAAACTGGTGCTCCATACAATCTCACCATTTCTTTAATATACAAATCTATCATTTTCTCCATTCCTTAACCAGTCTTAAACGGTACAAAGTGGGCTGACTTAGTCAAATAGTCCACTATCACCCAAATAACTTCAAATCCCTTCTTAGTGTTAGGAAATCCTGATACAAAATCCATAGTGATGTACTTCCACTTCCACTGAGGAATGTCCAACTTATGCAAAAGACCTGGGGGTCTCTAATAATCTGCTTTAATCTGCTAGCAGACCAAACATTTTCCAATAAATTCTGCAATATCCTTATTCATATTTTTCCACCAGTAGTGATCCTTTAGATCTTGATGTATCTTGGTACCACCTAGATAAATAGTATACCGAGTATGGCGTGCCTTTACCATGATTTCATCCTTCAAGTCTAGAAAATCAGGCACATAAAGGCATGTCAATTGATGTCACAGCCCTCGAGATCATTCACGCATTGTGTCACATTCCGTTGGGCAAGTTTAGGTGCTCTACATTCTATCATGAAGGCCATATCGGTCTTTCCATTACACCTATCCTTGTTTTCTTTCATTAGTCTAGTGTGGATACAGCTCAGCCGTGTGTGTGCTACGGCTTAGCCGTGTGTGGTCTACGGCTTAGCCGTGTGTGGTCTACGGCTTAGCCGTGGCTGGGCCGTAGAAGGTATGTCAATTGATGGCTCTCAGTTAAATCCAGAAAATGCACCCTGTACTGATCTACGGCTGGGCCACGGTTGAGCTTCGGCTTAGCCGTAGGGCAATTCACGGCTTAGCCGTGCCCTAGCCGTAGAGGAAAACTGGGTTTTTCTCCTCTCTGGACTTTGAGCCGTAAGTGCCATACGGCTTAGCCGTACGTGCACGAAGGCAAAGTTCTGAAGCATTTACAGAAGTCCTGTAACACCATCAAAATTGCAATTCTCCAATGGAGATGGACAAGTACTGAATCAATGAGTAATCAAATGGGCTGTAAACACCTTTTTCCATATCAAGTCATATAAACTAACCAAATCAAATGCATACCAACATGGGTTCTCACAAGTTATGGTTATACTTGCCTTAATTGAATTCAATGACACACTTGTTGTCCTTAAGCCCAAACACAACCTAACACCAATCAAAACAACATGCATGCATGAGGAATGGAAAGAAATCCACAACACAAACACACCATGCAATATGGAAACAAGAAGGAGAAGAAATAGAGAAAGAGATGAGAGAAAGATTTCCAACTCACCTCACATGCAAAGAACCCAAACTTCCTCTTGATTGATGGAGGAGAGAAATTTGGAGAAGAGAATTCAAGTGAAAGAGAGAACTCCATGTGCACAGTGAGGAGAAATGAAAATGAGAGAGAGAACGTGGGTTCTTGGTCGATGGATGAGTGTATATATAAGTTAATGGGTTGTCCAACTTGCAAGAGAGTCCAAGTTAGAAGTGTATTTTCCAGTTTGAGTCAAATCCAGGTCCAATCGAATCACACGACATCGGTTGCAAACGACGTAGTTACGAAAGTTAACGAGCTCAACGAAAGACACGTGTTGACATCAAGATGATGCAAAAATGACCATGCCTTAGAAAAGCTAAAATTACGAAAAAGGGCTTGGTCTACTTAATCCAGGTCAAACTCAACCCAACTACCTATCCATGACCCGCAACGAAAATAAAACATAAACAAAACACGATTAGCAACGAAAACAAGATTAACTAGCCGCTAAACGAGGTCAAGCTGGGTCGGAGTGTTACAACCAGTGAATAAGACTATTCAGTAAAGCATAAGCATCAGTAAGGTAACACGCATTGTATCTACAAGAATCGTTAACAGGTGGTTACTCAGAACGTTTCAATTTAGTATACTAAGCAAATTGTGCATGCATTGGAATAAAGCATGATATAAGAATCAATGAACAGATATACTGTACTATGTAACTACTACATCTGCCATATTCTCTCTCTATGGATCTTTGCATTGAGAATACCATCGACCGAACCAGGGTACGAATGGGTCTCTAGTTCCTGGGATCCGGAACTCCAAGATAATAGCACACTGCAGCGGCACAAACAAGCTACACCAAATTCAACTCCGCCGAGTATCATAAGGCTGAGGCTGAGTAGAGCTAGACCGTGTCAATCATGTCATCTTGATTAATACATTCATACGCAAGTCCATTCAATTCAAGTCAAATTCAATCATATATTTCAAAAAGGACCGTAATAAGCTTAATCACAAAGAACATGGTCTTTCAACTCAAATCAATAATCATGCAAGCCAAAGCAAGAGTAAAAGAATAGAAGACAATAACTGAAACCAAAATGCTATGCAATTCGATTCATTTTCATGGAATCACGATAGTTTACTAGCCAACCTTAAGCTAGTTGTCCATTGTTTCTAATCGTACATGATGATATAATTTTGAATTATTTGATACACAGTTGTCCATCTTTTGAGTGTTATAATATATCGAGAAAGTATATCGAAGTCCCTTAAACCAACACCCATAGGGAGGTACTGTCACGCCCCGATCCCGGGAATTTGGGGATTTGAGTGGGCCCCCAGGGCGTAGATACGTAATCCCGTAGAAATCCGTACCCTGAAGGATTATGCACGAATTCCTACAAGGGAGATTCCACAGGAACATGTGAGGTATGCTAACACACGTACAAACATAACTTATCATAAGCAATATCCTGCGAAATACTCAGTAATTATCAAGAGCACATGCTTTCATAAGTAAACATATAAACATACAGTAGAGTTAAAGTCTTTTAAATACATTCCCCAATTGGTTCTTACAAGTGTGATACAAAATCCCCGCATAATATCCCTAGAATAGACGCTCTCCGTAGGATGGCTAGTAGTAGACGTCACCATCCATCCATTCGCCTACACCCCGAGGTACCGTTGGGGTACCCTCCAGGGCCGCGTCATTGTCCGCATCGGGACCGGGTGCTGGATCTGCAATATCAAGGGTAACACTGTTAACACGACGGTTAAACAAGTACTAAGGCACTCTGTTAAAAATATCGGCCGATACCGGTCCGTATCGGCCGATACGAACCGGTATCTGTCGATACCGGTCCGATATTTTGAAAATTATCGGTATCGGTATAATATCGCCAAAATATCGCGAGATATCGGCCGCTTTGTCAAATTATCGGCAGAACCGATATATCGGCCGATATTTTGAAAATATCGGCCGATAATATATATATATCGTTTAACCCTAATTTTTCCCCCTTTTCTCCCTCTCTTCTCATCCTCCTCTACCCAAAGTCTCCCCTCTTGCTGCTCCTCCTCCATTAGCCTCCAAGAGCATCACAAAACTAATTTTTTGGGTGGATTTGGCTTATAAAAGTAAAGGAAATACATTTATAAGGTAAGTATATTGAATTTCTTTTTTTTTTTTTAATATTTGTTAAGTAGGAGCTTAGATGTGATCCATGATAATGATTCCACTTGTTTTATGTTATAGATTTACATGTTGTGATTTATGAGTGTGGATCTATTATTTGGTTTTTTAAAATATTAAGATTTTAACATTTATTAAGATTTAGAGTCTTTTAATGTTAAGTATTATTTTTAATTTTATTAGTATGTAAAAACATGATTTTATGAAGCAAGTTTGATAGATTTAGTAGTAGAAGACATAGATCTACAAGATGTGGATATTTTATGTTTACTTATTTCGGATTTTTAAATATTTTAATATTAAAATAAGATTTTTTGAGGATTTAATCACAAATTTGTTATTTTGTTGTATACTTCATATATGATATGAATGTGGTAAGTTTTCATTTTTTTTCAAAACATTATGTAAATACTAAATAGTTTTATATTTTCAAATTTTATTTTCTTGTATGATAATGAAATAATAATTTAATATTTAAAACTAATACTTTAAGGATTTCACTATAATTTTTTTAAAGTAAGCATAATCTTTGTAAACTTCATGTAGAATTACTTTTTTTAATTGTTCTTTAATGTAATTAGTTTTATATTTTTTAATTTATTTTCGGATTTTTTTAAATTTTAGATTAAACTATTATATATTTAGATTTTCATTATAAGTATAATTTCCTAATTTTATATAATCATTGTATACTTCACATATGCTATTTTTTTTTATAGTTGCCTAATCATTTATGTGAATATATAACATGTCAACAATTTTTATATTTCTAAATGTATTTTTGGATTGTTAGAACATGGAATTAGAAAAATTAAATAATTAATGTATCATTTAAAATGTACCCTTTTGAGATTCCAATTACTTTTATATGAATGTATTAATTTCTTTGTTTTTATTATATTCTGGATCTTAGTTTAAATGTTATAAATTGTGCCAATGTGTTCTTTTGTTTTGAAGAAGCGAGATTAAAATGGTGCGTGACATTGATCCAGCATGGAACCATTGTGAAGAAGCTGGAAGCAAACACAAGATTAAATGTAATTATTGCCAAAAAATCATAAATGGAGGGATAACTAGATTGAAGCAACACTTAGCTCATAGGCAGGGCCAAGTAGCAAAGTGTCCTCATGTACCACCTAATGTGAAAAAAGAAATGCAAAAGTTGTTGGATACAGGAAAACAGAAAAAGGTTGTCAGAGAGAAAAGAAAAGAGGAGGAATTTGAAGCATGTAGGGAAGAAGTTTTTGGGTCTCGGGAGGGAGATATTATTTCCTCCGATGATGATGAGGATCCAAATTTAAGCAGGGCTAGAAAAGAAAGTTTGAGGTCACTTCAGGAGGAAGAAGAAAGAAGAAGAATGCAGTATGAGGCAGCTATGAGAGGTGGCCAATATGATGAGGGTGGTTCATCTGGATCTAAGAGAGGGGGTTTGCGTCGAGCATTTAGTCAAAGACAACCCCGCCCAGCAGATATTGAGGATGATGATGAACCTCCTACACAGGCACCTCGTAGGCCAAGTGTGGTGGGTCCAATGGATCCATTTGCATATAGAAAACCAACAGCCAAGCAACCAAGCATTGTAAAAGCACTAAAGGGAAAATTTAATAAAGCAAGAGATAATTTGATAAGAGCTACTGGAAAGTTCTTTTTAGATGCAGCTATTCCACCACATAAGGCAAACTCTCCTTATTTTACCACTATGTTAGATGCAGCAGCGGAACATGGCCCCGGTATAAAAGCACCCACCCCATATGAGATTGGTCATCTCTGTGTTAAAAAGAATATGAGGAGTTACAGCTCTAGGTGGAAACTTTTAAGAGGATTTGGAAAGAAAAAGGCTGCACACTAATGTGTGATGGGTGGACGACCCTCACAAAACGTCATCTCTTGAATTTTCTAGTTTATTGCCCTTTGGGAACAGTTTTTATCAAATCAGTTGATGCAACTGATTATGTTCAAGATGCTAGATACATCAATAAGTTGTTTAATGAAGTGATTAATGATATTGGGGCAGATTGTGTAGTTCAAGTTGTCACCGATAACGCTGCAAACATGAAGAAAGCAGGACTAATGCTTATGCAGCAGAGGCCAAATATTTTTTGGTCACCATGTGCAGCACATTGCATAGATTTAATGCTTGAAGAAATTTCCAAAGGAAAAGTAATGAAACTAGTGATTGAAAAGATGAAGAAAATCACTAATTTTTTCTACCAGCCTTATAGACTTGTTTCGATGATGAAGAAATTTACAAACAATCATGAACTACTACGGCCTGGCATTACTCGATTTGCCACCCACTTCATAGCCATTGAGAGTATTTACAAGTATAGAGGAGGGCTTCTCCAACTCATCAAATCAGATGAATGGCTGAATTCTAAGTGGGGAAAGCGGCCAACTCCCCTAGCAGAAGAAGTATGCAAGACCATTGAGTCCAACAAGATTTGGCCTTATGTTGAAAATTGCTTAAATGCTTTTGAGCCTCTAATAAAAGTTCTTCGATTGGTTGATGGTGATGATAAGCCAACTATGGGCTTTTTACATGAGGCCATGGAGAGAGCAAAGATGGCCATTAAAGCAAACTGTAGATATTATACTAAACATTGGCAAATCATCGATAGCCGTTGGGAGCGTCAATTGCATCATGACTTACACACTGCTGGTAAGTGGAGACTGATTTCTTATTGATTTTCATTATTATATTAAATTCTTTTTAATACATTACTCATGTAAATTTTTGCATTTAATAGGTTACTTTCTCAATCCACAATTTCGATATGAATCTTTAGATCGAAATATAACTGATGAAATTCGAGTGGGCATGAAAAATGTTATTCAAAGACTAGCAAATGACGCTGATGAGGCTATTAGGGCAACAAACCAAGTAAGTAAATTAAAAAGTAAAGATCTTATATATTGTATGTTGTTTTCTTCAATTTAATTTATATCATTATTCATTCATAAGTCATAATAGTTGATATTGATAATTCTTTTGCTTCTTTATTCTTTAATGCTATTAGATCGATGTATATAATGAAGGAATGGGAAGTTTTGGCACCACCATTGCTCGAAGAGCTGTCACACAAACATATCCTGGTAAGGATTGTATAATATAAATAGTAAATTATATTTTCATTATTTGAAAATTCAAAATTGAATGTTTAATATTATTTTCTTTTATTTTTAGCTGAATGGTGGTTAAATTATGGAGAGAGTGCTCCAGCATTAAGGACGATCGCAATTAAAGTTCTCAGTCAAACTACATCTTCGTCAAATTGCGAAAGAAATTGGAGCACCTTTGTTTTTATCCACACAAAAGTAAGGAATAAAATCACGATGGATAATTTGAACAAACTGGTCTACATTCACTATAACCTCAAGCTCCGCAGTCGAAATCGAAGAAGAAGAGCATTTGAGGATCAACAAGATTACTTCTGCCCAATTAATTTAGACTATATATTTTCAGCAGAAGATGATTTGTTAGGTGAGTGGCTAGAGGAGGCAGAAGAGCCATTATTAGATGGAGATCCAGAGCTAGCAAAATGGTTGAGGACTTGACTGGGAAGCAACTTGAGCCAATGAAAGCCTCTGAAAGATTACAAGAGATTAATTTGACACAACAACAGAGGGGTACTACGGTTGATCCTACAGAAGCAAGAGGAAAGGAGGTGGGTGAGGAGAGTGAGTCAAGTATCTCTACATCTTCCTCATCAGCAGGAATTCCTCCTGATTCCCCTGGGACTGGCGGTCACTATGGAGATAATGAGCCACTAATGTATGAGACAGTTGAGCATTTTCCTAGTGCTACAGACTTAGATCCCCACCGTGGTTATGTAAGATATGTCTCACAAACTGAGACAGGGATTGGTAGTAGCAACGGTCAAGGAGGAGGGGAAGGTACTTCTGCAGGCAATGTTGGACAACAGCAGGCTATGTATGAACCGTATGGATACAATCCTCATTGGCCAACTCAACTGCCTTTAGCTTCACCGTTACAACCGTGGTATGAGCATGGACAAGGAATGATCCAACGTAAACCCCAACAAGCTATTTTTCGTCCTCATGAATTTTTTAATTTAAATTTGGGCCCCCAGTCATCTCAATCTACTGAGGATAGCTCATCATATTATGAAGGGATCTTCGTTCCTCAGCAACAATATCAATATGGCCAAGGGCATGGGAGTGCAATGCAAGAGTTTGGATCATATTATTATAACCCATACCAAAGAAGAAGAAATGATGATGATGATGATATCGAGCCTGGAAGACACTCCACTTGGAATTAGGGTATGTATTGATTCTCTCCAATTGCTTTATGATTTATTTTACTGTCATTATGTCATATGCTATGTTACTATTCATGTTCTTGAATTTTACAACTTGCTTGATAATTGAGTGATAAATTGATGGTTGATGAATGATGAATGATAATTGATGATTGATAAATAATGACTTATATACTATATAAGATACAAGTATAACTTACAAGTGTACAACACTACAAGTCTACAACCACTATATATAAATTAAAAATAAATTGTATTCTCTAAAATTTCATACTAATAGATAATTCATATTTTATAAGTCATAATTATGGTTTTTATAAAAAAAAAAATCACAATTTCGGACAAGACAGCGATACAGGATACCATAAGTTAGGGGGACCGATATTTTGATTTATATGTGTTACTAATGAAAAAAAAACATTGTTTTCTAGTCTTTTCTAATATTTTGGATTTATTGGATATTTTTTCAATTTTTTTTTATTAAAAAAAAATTCACACCGCGATGACCGCAACGGACCGCGAACCGCGACCGATATCGATACCGTATCGGTTTTTTGGACCGACCGATACCGCGACCGATACCGCGATTTTTATCAATGCTAAGGCATGTGGAACTAATATAACATCATACATTAACAAGAATAATCACTAACAGGATGCATGAATGGGGAATTATAATTGAAATATCATACATACTGATTGGCAACCACGATGCTCTATTCTCCCAAAAGGGAGCATACATATCGTATGGGTCATTAGGGGATCAAGCTAGCTTCCCGAAGAGCGTCGACAACCCCTCCGTAAACCTACTGCAGTGGTGACATATATATACCCAAAAGGGCAAAAGCTAAGTGGTGCCGACTTAGAATCAATCATACTAGTCATAACATACATAAAGAATAGTTAACCATGAAGCAACGAAGGCTTAAACGAAACACATGCATATGGGCTACAAGGCCCGAGCCTCGACTATACCCTTGGCTAGCAAGCACACACTCAATAGGAGCTCTGACTTGTCAAACACGCACTCATTAGAAGCTCAGGTCTAAATTGCCTCGGGGTTTGCTGGAGGAAGTGAATTCAATAACAAATCATGTCGAAGGTAGTATAGCGTAACAATATGAATGCATTCAGATGAAGTAGTCTCCTGATCCCCAAGGACATTCAACACGATATACACATGAGAGGTTTGGTGTCGTTGTGTTACCATGTCTTGGTATTACCTTGTGTGCATACGGAACACCCCTCTCATGCCAACATCCATGATTTGCCATTGGGAGATCATTCATAATCATTCATTCATTCCAACATGTAATTACCAATGGCCAATGTGGAGGTATAGAAGGTACCAACACTAAGGCCCTACAAAAGTCATTGAGGTTCCTAACATCCTATATTCACTGGGTTCTTACGGTTTAGCTGTGTGCAAGGCTACGGCTTAGCCGAGTGTACCAGAAATTCATCCGAATTTTCGGCGTAATTACGGTCCAACCATATATTGGCCTACGACTTAGCCGAGCTAAGCCTACGGCTAGGGTACGGGGAGGTCACGGCTTAGCCGTAGCGTATTCCACGGTGCAGCCGTCTGCAAGCCGTAGAGGATACTGGGTTTCATGAGCTTTCTGGAAAGCTCGCCGTAGGGAGACCTACAGTTAGGTTACGGGCTGGATGCGGCTTAGCCGTAGTAAATTTCACGGCGTAGCCGTAAGTGAGCCGTAGTACAAAATCAGGTTTTGCTGCTCTCTGGACTTTAAGCCATAAATGCTCACGGTTTAGCCGTAGCTTCGCTGTAAGATTCAGAAAATCTGAACACAGTTCTGTAGCTGAATCTCCTGTACGGGATCACTACAGAACTAACTTGTAAGGGAATTCTGAAGCTCATTATTCACACTCAACCATGCATGCAATACAAATAACTTAATACTTGCCTTTTCTAGCAGTGTTAACCCTTCAACCCCCTTATCTTGCTGTGTGTTCAAGGAAAGTTTCTGCAATGAAATGGATCCTCTACAAGCCTCTACAAGTAAACATGAAATGGTGGAAGGATTCACATGCATGTCAAACAATGGAGTTTTTATGACCTTAATAAACCCAAAAGAAGGAAATAGGAACCCATTCCTCACCTTAGATTGCTGTGGCTTGGAGGGAAGAACAAAGGAGGAACAAGAAAGAAGAAGAAGATGGGAGGAGACTGTTCTCTATGCATGCACACTCCCAAATCCCTGCAGTACTTCGATTGCAAAGAGAAGATGGAGAAGAAACCTAGAAGAAAAGAGGCTCCAGCCAAAAGAACGAGAGAAGAAGGAGAGAATACGTTGAGTTTTTTCATTTTAAACATAACTTCTCCTGAAATCACATGCAAGCCCACTTGTTTCCAGAATTTTCAGTTTAAATCGAGAGGACCTCAATTGGACCAAGATGAGTCCGGATTAACTCGGGCCCAACACAAAAGACGATCTACGCGATAAATTACACATAAGGAAATGGACGAGGTGTCCAAGAGGTGCATGGATAAATTACGAAAAAGCCCTTAACTACTAAAGTGGGGCCGAACTTCGCCCAATTCCGAAAATTTTGGATTAAATTAACCTTAATCGAGTTCAATTAATATAGGACGAACTTAATTAACGTAAATCAAGATTAGTATGGTTCGGGACCTTATAGGTACTTAACAATAAGACAACACACATGAATGAGTCACAGCCCTCAAGACCATTCATAATATTCAAGTATTCCATTGGACAACTTACGGGGTATCAGAATCCAACACGAAGGCCCTATAAGGTCTCTTAATCATACCTATCTTTTTCCTTAATTTTCAAGGGCCTCACTGCTTAGTTGTGGGTGATTTATGGCTTAACCGTAGGCATCTTACAGCTTAGCCGTTTGATGCACTACGGCTCAGCCGTGGTTCCCCAGAATGTCTTCCGCAAATACGGCAAGCTACAGGTGAACCGTGCTTTCTCTTACGGCTGGACCATGATTGTTCTACGGTTTAGCCATGGGTTGGTTACGATTTAGGCGTAGCACACCATACGGCTTCGCCGTGGCTGGACCGTAGAAGAATCCCCCCTGTTTACTACTCTCTAGACATCAAACAAATGCTTGACTTACAATGAAGTCACGGCTAACTTATGGCTTAGCCATAGAACATCCTACGACTTAGCCGTAGCTTAACTGCAATGTAATTGACAGTGTTGCTACTCTTAGGAGTTTGAGCCATGAATTTCATACGGCTTAGCCGTAGGCTTCAGAAACTCTGCGATTGAAAGAATTTACATACAGTTCAGAAGTGCATGAATTTGATACATGAGGAAACACGAACATATTATAATGTACAAACGGGCTGTAAAATATAAGAAACTTGAAAGATTGAGAAGAATAAGAACAATCATAGTCTACCAACATGTGTTCATCCATAACGTACTTATAGTTGCCTCAATTGAGCTTTTTCAAGTGAATCTCCATCATTTGGCTCAAATTGGATAGCTATATGGAGCCCTAGTAACCATGCATACTAGAAGTAAGAAAAGATGAGTGCATGCAATGCACGAAGAGGACTTTAGACTCATAGATGTTGTCATGAACTAAATTCTTACCTTAAAACACACAACAGATGAACTGATTAAACGAGTACAACAAGAATCCTAGGTTTGCTGCATGATAGCCGACAGAGAAAAGAAAGGAAGAGACTTGGAGGAAGAAGAAGGACGTACGTTAAGAGAAAGAGGATGAGAGAAAGAGTGAGTCGGTGGTCTCTCTCCCTTATATAAGACAAGTTTTGGTAGCTTTATAAGAAAGTCTAAATGGTTAAAGGAAATTACAGTTTGAGTTAAATAAACATCCAATAGAGACAAACAAAGCCGTTTGCATGCGAGTCAATTACAGAAATCAACAAACGTGACGAGATGCACGTGATGACACTAAGATGATGCATGAATGACGAAATCTTACAAAGTTTAAAATTACAAAAAAGGGCTTGTGTCTACCTAATCCAAGTTAAACTCAACCCAACTACTTATCCATGACCCGAAACATAACTCAAAAAGACAAAACGATATTCACGAAACTACTTCCCTGGAAAATCACTAATACAGGATTGTGTAGTGGCTAAACGGGCTTAATTAGGGTCGGAGTGTCACAGGACCAACTCAAGTAAAGATCAAAATTTGGGGCTACCTTTATAGCTAAAAATAATTTAGGAAATTTTACTATAGATGATGTAACACTCCAACCCAAGCTTAACTTGATTAACAAGTAATTAATTATGATTACCAGCTAATTAATATGATTTTTTTTAAATAAGTCTATTTTAGTCTTGAAAAGTTCAATGGGTCAAGTTCATGTCATGCATAGGCAGTTTAGGTCGGGTTTGACCTAACCTAGGTAGAAGGAAATCCTTTTTCCTAATTTTAGAATTTCGAGTTTTACATCATACACGCATCATATCGATACCATTATGTTTGTCTCGTTGAGCTCGTCAACTTTTATACTTGACTTGAATGCATTCGACTTCATTTGAATTAGTTAAACCCTCAAATGACTTAAATTGTAATAACCTCTTATGAGAGGATTTTCTTATAGAACTTCAAGTTATATATATGCCGAAATAGACTACAATAACCATTTCATTCGTCCCTTCCTTTCTTGCAACTGCTGCAACTCTTTATTCCTCTTCACTTCATCTCTTCCTCACCATTTTTGTCAACAACCAAAGATTTTACAGCCTGCATGTGTAGCATGGAGCTCTCCTCTCCCATTCCCATTATCTTCTAGCTCTCCTCACTCTGTGAAGTAAAAGATCAAGCACTTCTTCTTTCTAATCGATCTTTAAGGTAAGATCTCCTTCTACTCCATTACATCTGGAACACTTCGACCCAACTTAAGCCGATTTAGCGCCTAATTAATGATGCTTTAGTTGTTAATTGTGTTTTGCTTTTGTTTTGGTTTTGTTCCGAGTTATGGATCGGTAGTTAGGTTGAGTTTCACCTTGAATAGGTAGACATGAACCCTTTTTCATAATTTTAGATTTTGTACGAGGTCGTCATTTATGCATCATCTTGGCGTCAACACGTGCATTTCGTTGAGTCCGTTAACTTCCGTAACTGACTCGTATGTTAAAGATGTCATTTGCTCCCGTTGGACCTCCATTTGACTTGAACTGTAATTAGTATGAATCATTGGACTTTTCTGCAATGTCCTTTCATTCTTATCTTTTATAAGCCAACCATCACCGACTCTCACTCTCTCTCTATTCTTCTTCATTCACGTTGGACACTGTCCCTCATCTCTCCTTCTTTCTATCTTCTTCTTCTCCAATTAAGCAAGAAAAGAAAGAGCTTTAAGGTGAGATTTGGGGTTCTTAATCCTTTTCCCTTTCTTCTTTATCATCTTCTTCTTCTTCTCTCATCTGTATGTTAGTCGGACTTGTATTCACATCTCCTTCTTTCTTCCTTTTCTATATGCATGGAGGAGTAGACTTGTGTTTGGACTTCGAATTTGAGCCTAAGGACAACCATTTTCATGTTGGCTTTCACTTAAGGCAAGTATAAGCATGATTTTATTGAGCATATGTTGGTATTATATGATTATTTTGAGTCTCTTGTTACTTGTGCATGTGTGTAATGAGAATTACAGCCCTTTGCCTTGATCTTGTCTTGCTTTTGGTTGTTTTCGAGATTGCAAACACTCAAGATAACATACCTGTTCTGTATCAGAATAGATTGTTCGACAAATCGGGCTTCAGAGTCGACTAGTCGGGCACTCCCAGAACCGAAATTCGACCGGTAAGGTAATTCGTCCGACCGATCAGTTTTATAACACCCTGTTGCATGAGGTTCAACTTGTGCACTTAGAACCTTGTGTTCATTTCTTTTCCTCCCTCTTCCATAACAACCAAGGAACCTTTTAGGTTACATTCTCGGGCCCCGTGGCTCGTGACTTATATAAGGAAGTCTTCCAAAGACCTCTAATAAAAGGGCAGGTATGTAGTGGACCTAATAGTGCCTTTACATGAGAGGACGGTTGTAACCCTTGACTTGCCCAATGGAATACGAGCATCGCATGAATGGTCTTCAGGGCTGTGACGCATTCATGTGTGAGTTGTTTAGTGTTAAGCACCTCCCCATGGGTGTTGGTTGAAGGAACTTCGATGCACATGTACGATATAATGCAACACTAAACAATGGTGCATTGGATAACTTAAAACTACATCATCATACATAGTTAGAAACACTGGATAACTAACTTAAGGTTGGCTAGTAAATGATCTTGATTCGATTAAATATTGAATTGCATGGCATTTTGTACGACGATCATTGACCTCCACTCTTCAATATGGTTCAATTCGTTCTCGTATGCCTATTGTAAGTTTGAATTGTTGATTTGTTCGATTTGTTCCAAAACTTTGAGTATTGTATGCATGTATATATGAATGGACCATATGCACGTATGATATATGCTTGATATGATCTGCTTAAAGTCTAGTATATGATTAACTCTATTTATATATGGTCAGGCACTACTCAGCTTCAGCCTTAGGATGCCCGACGAGGTAACTTTGGCGTAGTTATACGGCCTCTCTGCAGTGAGTTTATGTCTTGTGGCTTCCGGACCCCAAAAACCCGAGACCCATTCGCACCCTGGCCCGGTCAATGGTGTTCTCAGTATGTATATAAGATCCCTTCTTAGGAGCATATGGCCTATGTAGTAGCCACCTAGTTATGTATGTATCACGTCTACATTGACTCGGATAGCATGCTTTATATAAATGCACAATTGCCTAGTATATGGATATGAACTCTATGATTTATCCATTGTTACTCTATTCTGTTAAATACAACATGCGTTAACTTGTTAATACTTATACTTTGCTGAATCGTTGTATTCATAAGTTATCCTTGGTATTGCAGGCTCAAATCCATCCTCTGACCCCTCGTCGGTCATCTAGATTCCTAGGGAGACCCCCGATGCCCCTTCAGGACTAGAGGAGTAGATGTGATCCCTCCTCTAGAGTGCGACACGACCACACATGCAAATGGGTCTTCCAATTCTGGAATCTTTTTAGGATTTTGAGATTTTGGTGTATACATGATTTGTAAATTGTACTTTGATTCATTTTGTATAACTCTGATCCTTATGTAATCTCACATCTCCTTATGTTTGAGTGTATTTCTTGTGTGTTTGATACCTACAGCTTCCGCGTACATTTATGGCACATGTAAACCTTCCCTTATGCGTGTACATTTAGACCAGGTCTACGTGGATATGCACGGGAGTACGTGTGTTATTAGTTTGGATCTTACCAACCCCCGATCTCCTGGGCTCAGGTCATAACAACAACTCTCTTGGGTTAAGACTAGAGTCAAAAAGACTCTTATTCTCTTGCATGCACTCATTTTTTTACATTCTTTCTTACATGCATGTCCTTTTAGGCCAAAAACAACGGGTTCTTCTTCTTCAAAAGAAGGAATAGTAGTGGAACTCGAAATCAAAGACAAGTATAAGTTAATTTTTGGTTAAATGCATGTTGGTATATTATAATTTATGTAAATCTATCAAAGTTTTAATGTGAAATATCAGCCTGTATCTTCATTCTTCCAGACTTCCACTACATATTGAGCTTCCATTAATACATGATTCGACTGTTAAGTGAACCACATAGTGAAATTTGAGATGGTAAATGATTAAAGAGAAATTAATAAAAATGAATACCCTCAATAAGTAGAAGACATGCAATCAGAATCCCAGCATTATGGGTTGAAAAAGAGCATTCTATAATTGGATTAACATCCAGAATTCTGAAGCTTACAACTAAATCATAAGCATAGCACGGCTCAAAATCCAGAGAACCAAAAACTACAGTTTCTTCTATGGCCAAGTCACGGTTAAACAATAGAATGTGCTACGACTTAGCCGTAGCCTAGCCATGATTCAACCATAGATACCATACGGCTAAGCCATAGGCTATTCTACGGTTTAACCGTAGGTGCGGATGAACAAAATTGAAACTACGACTCAGCTGTAATATAATCTATAACTAAGCCATAAGCAACCCACTGCTAAGCCGTAAGCCATACACAGCTAAACTAAAATAACTTTGAAACTCCAGGTTTAATTTAGGGCATTCTAAAGACTTTGTATGACCTTAGCTGTTGGATTCCTTTGCCCTATTCATTGGCCTAATGAAACAATTAAACACCATGAAAAGTCTTAAGGGCTGAGATTCTTTCATAGGGTGTTATCCATTTATTTAGCACATCCCCATGAGTGTTGGTTTAAGGGACTTCGATATACATTCTTTACACAAACATGACACCAAAAAAGAGACAACCGTATATTAGATAACTTAAAACAACCTCATCATGCACGGTTAGAAATAATTAAAGACTAGATTAGGATTAGTTTGTAAATAGCCTTGATTCCATTAATTTGAATTGCATACCATATTATATTATCATTATTGCCCTCTATTATTAGAATGATTTTGAATTGAAATGCTCATAGAATGAATTGATTATATATGAAATTCTTATTGATATACATTTTCCTATTGTCAGTGTTACATTGAGCAAGAACAAATTGAACATATAATGTATGGTTGTCAATGAAATGAATTGCACGATTTACTCAAATTCAACTATATGAATCGAAATGGTTTGGCTCTACTCAACTTCAGCCTAATGATACCGGCGGGGTTGACTTTGGCGTACTATATAAACGATGCTACTGCAATGTACCTTTAGAGCTTCTGAACTTCATGTATGAAGAGACCCATTTGTACCTTGACCCGGTCAATGGTGTTCTTAACGCAAAGATTCCCAAAGGGAAAATATAGCAAATGTAGTAGCCAAATAGTATATATTTTCATTTATTGATCCTTATATCATACTTTGTTTCAATGCACAATATGCGTAGTATACTAAATTAACCTCTATTAATCACTTGTCATTAATTATTTTAGGTACAATGCATATTACCTTAATTATGCTTATACTTTGCTGAATAGTTGTCTCATAGTATTACCGGCCCAAATCCCGATCCCGGTCTGGCAGAGACCTAGGAGTCAAAGAAGGAGACCACAGTAGTTCCTTCAGGCTATAACGAGTGGACAGCAGAAGCTTATGGACTGATCCATATGCCGAGAGTGACACACTTTTGTCTTAGGGATTAGTATTTTGGGTATTTTGGGACTTTTAGCATATACATATATTTACATCCATATAGATTGTTACCTACATAGTCTTACCTTTCTACAAATGTCCTTTAGTTCTTTGTGTTTCATTGTTCTACTTTCTCTACATAGATGTTCATCCTTAGAATAGATACATCCATGTGCACATCATGAGTAGGTTGTATAAGGTATGAATCGAATCGATATAATTATCTTATGCTCTTTAAATGATAATATTGGACCGCTTCATGGGTGGAATGATACTTGTAAATTGTTTAATAAAAAGTGAATAAGAATTATAAATGATATTGACAAGCTTCTGTGTATTGAGTGCTTGGATAGATGTCCATTAAAAGCACCTCACACGTAAAAGTATATTAATATCCCTTATATAATTCTACTTGACCCCGGTCAAGGCGTGAGTTATACGAGAGTATGTGTCACACATGGGGATTAACCCTAAACACTTGATTTTCGGGCTTGAGTCGTGACACATGATATGAAAGACCGTAATTTTCTCAAAATGGTATTGACCAAAACTATATCCCAAATGTAGGTATATCCCATTTTTTTCTAATTATACTTTTTGTGCAATATCGCATAACTATGTAATATTGCATAAACTGAACATATAAAAATCGTTTTCCTTCGTATATTTTTCTCCATCTCCACCCCTTTTTTTCTATTATTTTCTTTGTTTTGCAACTCAAAGTAATGATGCAATTGATTGTATTTAATGTAATTGATCTTAATTGATGTAGCTTCTAATCAATCCACAACTAAAAGTTCTTCAAATGAATACATTGAAAAACCAATGAATGAAATTCTAAAGTTGGATTAAATTACATCAAACACAAGCACGAATCATCCATTACAACAAGTGATAACACCTTGTCAATGCCTTGAAAAAATTTCAACCATGTAAAAACAAAATGGAAAAACAAGCATTTAAAAAATGAAGAATTAAGAATGCATTCGATCAATCTAAGAATCTTTACATATTATTGAAATAAGCACCAAAATTGTTTTATAGTTTAGATATAAAAATCAAAACAGAAGCCATGCATTACCACTGGAAAAAAAAATAAGAGGACAAGTAATTAAGAACCTATGCTCCTTTTCCCTTCTTATTATTTATATAGAGGTGGACAATGAAAATACAATTCTTGATTTCGTTAGCCCATCATTTGATGATGGTTTCATGAACAGCAAGTCCCAACAAGGGTGCATTGACCACAAAATTCCAAAAGGTGTTGATATTGTGGATCTTTCCCTTGTCCTTAAAGTAAAGTTATTACAACAGAGAAAGTAGCAAAAAAAAAGGGCAGAAATGGAAAAAATATATAAGAAAAAAATTTTTTTACTATGTTCAGTTTGTACAATATTGCACAATTGTGCAATATCAATAAAAGGGTATAATTGGAAAAAAATGAGGCACATCCATATTTGGGATAAAGTTTTGGTCAACACCACTTTGAGAAAAACACAATCTTTTATATCCTCTATGGTCAAATTCCAAAAAATTTATTTCGAACTATTCAGATTTCAATATTTAAGCACCACTTTAGTGATCCACTCTTTTAATGCAACACTTGTTCACAACCTCCGAAGGAAATGGACTTAAAAGGAGGGTACAACTAACAACTGCTTTTGCTGCCATTGCAGTTTTCTTGGCCGGCTAACCTACCCAATTGGCTAGTTTGGATGCTTGGCTACTACTACTACTCCTAGGTGCTTTGGTATCACTGTAGTCAATTATGTTTCATTTCAGCCGAAGTGGCCAGAGTTTTTCAGCAAAAATGAATGGGGGTTAAAAATTTTCAGTTGAATTTTGATCAATTCTGGTCCCTTTCGGTCATTCTGGTCAATTTTGGCTAATTTCAGTCCAATTTCGATTACCAATTCCAGTCTATTCCTACCCATTTCAGTTTACAACATAATTTTCACTAATTTTTTAATTTTTTTCTCAATATTTATATCAAGGAACATGCATAATTTATGTTTTAGTTTTAGTTTTTTATTTGTGTTGCATAGATGTATGTATTTTAATTTTTATTTTTCCAAAAAGTTTTACTAAAATTTTGAAATGCCAAAATATTTCATCTTAGAGACTAGACCTAAATGACAACCGAAACGGGATTGACAACTATATTTGTTATTCTTTTTTTTTTCCCCTTCTTCTCTTGCCTTTGATGCGGCTTGACTAAATACTTTGGATTTAAAAGCACCTATATCTATTTAATGGCTTGAGTGAAAGGCTAAAACAAAGCCATAACATGTCAACTAAATCTCCTCTTTTCTTTTTTTACCCAACTAAAAGGGTTGGGACCCACCCTTAGGTGAGGATAGCAAACCTGGAGTGAGGTAATGAAGCCCTCAAATGAGAAAAGTAGGCCTCGATTAAGGTTAAGATCCTCTAAATGAGGAAATGTGGCATGCCCAAGGCTTGAATCGTAAACAATTAAATCAGAACTATCGCCTCTTATCATTGAAGCCATTCTCAACTAAATCTGATATTGGAGGAACTAAAGTAACCTCTTTGTTCTCCTTCTTTTGTGCCAGGAATTTGCAAAAAGCTCAAAAGGAAGAAGTGAAAAGGGAATCCTCAAATGTATGTAATTGGGGGCAGTGTCATACAATCATAACAGGGGAAGAACAAATAAATTAAAAGATTTCTACACAATATTATCTCTACTGTATATGTTTTTAGTATAATAATATAAAATAAATAAATAAATATGAGTAATGTGGGTCGAATGGGTAACCTGATCCACTTTTTTACGAGTTGGGCAAGCCAGAGCAATGATTGGCCCATATTTTATGCAGCGGATCAAATTTTGCCACCTAGTAATGAAAGAGAAGTGAGAACAGCAGACACGACCTTTTTCGTTAACCCAAAAAAACATAGACTCAGAAGGTTAACAGCCGCTGGCGCCACAGGGCCAGGGCCGACGGCCAGCACTTTCAGGTTTGATGTGACGTGGGCCACTCGGTAAGAGGGCGCTCCATACAGTCCTGGACCACTTTGACAAACGCCGGGTCACGGAACGTAGGCTTAGATTCTTAGGTCAGTTCACTGTCCACATGTCGACCGACCCCAATCACTTCTGCCAATAATTATACAGTGAATTGAAATTACACGAGGAAATCCCTGGCCTTGATCGTTGGGAGATAAATCATGTCCCCGAAATTAATAGGAGGCGGCTGTACACACTGCCGACATGCATGATAGGCTTAACTGTAGAAGATATCCTTCGAAGATTCAGAATTTTAAATTTTGTGTCTGGCCTTTTATTCTTTTAACTCAATTAGTAAATCAATCAAAACTATGCATCCTGATATTGATTTTGCATGTAATGGAGACAATTAAACCAAAATTCATCAAATTATATGGAGATTTTCACCTATGGCGACATGCATACTGCGTTAGAGATCTAGCTCATGCTGCCCACTTGTATGTATTTCCATTATTGGAGATGGAATGAGCATAAAGATCTCTTTATGAATGAAGTTCATGGAAAAGATATGCCCCCAAATGAGTATCATAGGCTTGATTTAAGAGGTTAAAAGCTTTACCATAGGATTTGATGGACATGAGATTGGTTACAGATGGTAAATTCATGGTTAAAGCTTAAGCACATAGGTGGGGCCCGCCACTAAAGAACTCAAAGCATATAGTATCCCTAACACCCATTGTCGTGATCAGATATAAAAAGAAATTATCCCAAGCAGTGATATGGACACTACTAGAGTAACTTTAATCCGCAACACATGATTCAACTTCCTCTGCTTTTATCAGTTTCCTAGATAAAAAGAAGGAAAATTTTCAAATAAAGCCCTAAAGTTTAACTTTATTTCATAAAAACTACACAAGTTTTAGAACTTTTCAAATTAGTTCCATAGTCTTTTAAAAAGTTTTCAATAAGGACATCCATCCATCTAAAGCTATTTTCCTACAACTTTTTTTTCTCAAATTTTTTAAAATACCCAAATTACCATTTATTAAAATAAATTCCTCATTCAATTTCTCTATATTCTTTTCACTTTCTTCTTTGAAATCCATATAATGATCAAAGACAACTAGCATTTCCACAATGATCGGCTACATATAGTAACTACTAAAAGTATGTTATGGCTTTAGATGATTGATAATTTGATAATTTAAGAAAATTGAAAAAAATACTCATAAAAAAGTACCTTCAAATTGATGGATGTCCTTAATCGAAAACTTCTTAAAATGTAGTCACTAATTTGAAAAATAAGGCAAAAGCTTAAGGTCTTATTTGCAATTTTCCCTAGAATGAGTACATGGGCACATGTATGAAGAGTTTGAAATGATGAACATGTTAGAAATGATGAACAATTTGACTGCTTTTAAAGATGGGCCCTACTCATGTCTTAACCCAGGTGTTGCACCATCCTAGAGTGCAACAACACTACAGCGTAATTCTACTTCCACCCCATATATGAAGGAATTAGGATGATCTAATGAAGTTGATATTTTGCACACTCATCATTCACAGTAAGACTTTCCCATCCCCACCTCCACCATGCTTATCGTGGGCCCAGGTGGGCCCAATGTGAGTTCATGCAACATATCAAAACCCAATAACAATATTCATGTTTGACATAAATGGAGTGGAGTTTTGCTAAGGTAGCAAATAAGCGAGACATTTTCTTCTGTCAAGCGGCCACAGCAAAAAAGCACATCCCTTCAGTAAACAGAAAGATGAGGGCCTTATCCTTCTTTTCCCTTCTGTCACTGTCACACACGCAGTGAGAAGTTCCCTTCTGTCACACAGGCAGCGAGAGGTGGTGAAAAGGAAATAGATAAATACTTACATCTCAATCCAAGTCTGACAGGGCGCCTTTTGAGTCCATGCCCTGGTTTTGCATTTACTATTTAACTTCAGTGACTTTAGTCTACGGGTATGGGTCGAACCAATCCAAACAATTTTCATCTCTAGACGAACAATTAAACCACTTACATGGTCAACAAAAAGAGACTTCAGTGAAGTGAGCCTCGGATACAATTTTACCATTTAGTAAGGAGAAAAGGTTGAAAGACTGAGTTATGCAATAACCATGATATCCATTTCAACCACAAAAGAGAAGATGAATATTGTTACATCTAGAGCCCATAAACCTATGGGACAATTTAACATTGCACAATTTATCAAATCTAAACCTAACAGTCCTAAATTTCTGCCATAGATAATAGAATGCGGTTCCTTAGATGGGAGCATTTTACCGTCGGCTTGAAATGCTGAAAGAGCTGACTTTCATTGGTGTTGCAACCACCAGTGGAGCCTCTGGAGAATCACTGACTGCAAATTTCTCATGCATGAAGCGGCTGTCAACAATAGACTCTTCTTTTGGGACAATCTTGTAACAGTAGCAGCTCTTTAGACCTGCCTGATTCTGATAGCACTCATGGTTGCTGTTCTTCACTTGCTGGAAATTCCAAATGATACTGAACTTGCCAACAGATGCGACAAGATGGCGTTCCTGCTTTCCATTTTCTGTGACCTGGTTGCATTATTTACAGAATCAAACTTCGCCAGATCAAAACTTCAAAGCCAATTAATGATGATTGGATGAATATATAATAACGTACGAAAATTTAATTTCAGATATAACCTAAAAGAAACTGCTGATCAAGTAACATTAAGACAGCAATAAAATTGGAATAAAATGGCTAGAGCAAAAACTTCAAGATAGCACCTGTTGCATGCCAGATCCATGGTTTCAACTTTCAATTAGGCCAATCCATAGACCAGGTTATAGACCCACTGGGCGACAGGCCCAACAGGTCCAAACCCAACTTGTATACCAGGACTCAGTAGGCCCAGGGGTAGGCCTTTCAGCCTTTTCCTAATCCGAGTTTGAGTGCGAACCTGAGGGAGAATCACCTTAAATTAGTCCCAAGCTGTATAATGCTTCGAGTATGTGGGATACCCACATGGAAGCAAGAGGATATGTTTCCTTCTACTAGGAAAATAGGAGCTTAAGAGCTTAAGAGGTATCTAAAGGAGAGAAACTGGGGCCTGTCAATCACTGATACAAATATGTGAGGTTTCTTTCTTCCCTCAAAATGATATGACCAAATAGAAGTCTTATTTCTTTCCATTGTGAAAGTGGAGAAAAGACACTTGGTTTCGGATTTTCTGCTTGAAGCAAATAACAATGAACCGGTGCCAAAGCAAGAAAGCAGTACCTAAAGCATGAAGATCGAAGAATATTAAGGACTAGAATGAATCCTTGATCATGATTTAGACTCTGATTTTCTAATTATGAGCTTTTATGTCCCTTAATTTTATATTTTTTAAAGCCCGAAAAGCGTTGTACAATATATACAGCTATGTTTTTAATACTAATAAGAAAGAGTTTGCCATTTTAAAAAATAGAAAAATAAAGTAAATTAGCCGACATTACATGTTTGATGTGATCAATTTCAATCTATGAGGCCAATCTCCAAGGATCAGAGAAGTACAAGTTAACCAACTCCAGAGATATTTACATTTGCCCTCCACTAGGAGTGGCATTTTGCCAGCTACAGGGTTAAAAGAATCAACCTGGAGAAGAGCACAAATCCCCCACTTTGTGAACCAATGGACTCAAGAATGCTGTTACAATAAAAGATTAGAAATCACTAACTAGCCCCCACTTCCAAACAATGATCCGAAACACTTCGGTGTCATCAAAATTGATCTTCAAAATACCTAGAGGTACCTTTTCTTACCAGTCTAGAGAAAGTGCTTTTGCAAGTCACTCTTTGTTAAGTTTTATTTATAAGGCATCCCCATCCCATGATGCACCCTTAACACATTCCGTATCCAATTTATATGGGGTAAACTTTTATTCATTTATTTATTTATCTTTGAATGATTAACTTTGATTAAAATTTGCTCAATAGTACATTAAATATACACTGGCAAGCTAAAGCAACCACGGTGACAAAAAAGAAAAACTCACTAAAAGAACAAAAGAAATCCACTGAGGTTAAGTGTCAACACCCAACACAAAATGCTAGAGGCACAAAAGAAAACTGCAGAAGAGAACCCCAAAAGCAAAAAGCACCCTGCTAAGAAAAGGCAACCTCCCTCCATTTAAAAAAGATGAGATCAGTGGATATCCCATAGAAGTGCAAAAGAGTAGCCAACTAAGAGCAACTGTGAATTTAACCCTATCAATAATAGATTCCAAGGGGAGGATATTCTTTCAAAGCATCCAAGCTTCCCTTCTTTCCAAATACTCCAAATGGACACCACAACGGAAGATCTCCATATAGCCCTCGCACAATGGGATCCCACCCAAAGATTCCATGCCTTAAAAAGCTCTTGAAGGGAAGAAGGGCTGGCTCAACTGCAATCAAAACATCTGAGAATAACATAGTAAAATCTATGAGCCACCCTACAATTAAGAAGTGGATGGTCTACCAATTCCTCTGTAGCCAAACACAATGCAAGCATTAACAATCACCAACTTCCACCTCCATAAGTTAACCTTAGTGAGAATTCCACCACTCAAAAGGCAACCAAACAAAAGGAATAAACCGATCCCGAGGGGCCTTAACTTGCTATAGGTAGAGAAACAGGCAAGGAGAAGACAAACAAGGGTACAAAGTGAAATAGCGCAAGGAAAAAGAATAGCCAACGGGCTAATCTCTAAGCTAAAGGCTTAAGGATAGGATATCTAAATGCCTCATCAAAGACAACAAATCAACTCGCAACTGAGAAAGAACTCAAATCCTTATTCAATATCAATGTTCTGTTCCATAAGAAGAGATTACAGTCCTTTATATAGACTCATACCCTATTCTATTCTTGGAAACAATCTTAATTAAGAGTTCTAATTCAATCATAATACTAATTTCCATTATAAAAATATAAGACTCCTACTAATAATAAAAATAATCTTCACTACTAGGCCTTATTAGTCTTGGGCCCAATGGGCTGGCCAATCATGGATCTGGCCTGCATCAGTTCTCCCCCTCCTAGAGGAGAACTCATCCTTGAGTTCGGTGAATGTCCACTTGGGTCGAAAATCATTCTAACAAACTTCTACGTTGCTGATTGAGCATCATGTTGAGGGTATGCCTTGAAAGCAAGATCGAATCTTCTATTCCACTCAGAAAGAGTTTAGAGTCTTTGCGTCTTTTGATAACTGCTTGTATCTTGACAGTGTGAACTGACCATTAGATGCTTTAATTGCAGACTCTGCAACAATAGCGCATTACTGCTGATTGGCATTGGTTGATCTCGGAAGATGAAATCAAGGTGGTGCACTTCAATCAATGTAGACACATCTTCCTGCGAAACCACTGGAGCAATTGATTTGTCGCCTGACGTGGCAATCAGATACATTGGACGATTAATGTCTGCTTGTACATCATCTTGCTTTACCTCTTGCTCCTCACTTGAAGTTGTCATGAGATCATTCTTTCCTTGAATGGGCTTGTCAACAACACCATTGGAATTTATTTCTTCTTTGTGTTCATCTTTTGATTCTTCAATTAATGGTGATGAGGTAGAAGAAGAGGTTGCGTGTTGCCGAGGATGTTCTTTTCCAGACTTAACTTGTTACCGGAAGGAACGTCGAAGCATGTGCTCAACACGAAGAGCTTCCTTGTATGCTTCGTGAACGTTATTACATGGGTTCATCTGCTCAAGAATGTCTGGCTTCAAACCTCTGATGAAGCGAGTCAAATCATGCAACTCACTCTGTTCCAAGTCACAAACTCGGTACAATCTCGAAAATTGATTTAAATAGTCATAGACTGTTGAATCTGCCTGTCTAAGATTGAGGAACTACTCAAAGTAGACCTTTTTTGCATAATACCAATCACCATAGTTACACTCATAGAGCATGCTTTGAAATTCATCGGATGGTCCAAAGATTTGCATATTGACTTTGCTACAAGAAAATGAAAATCTTCTGAATTCTCAAAATTTACTGACCTAGTGGTTTGATCAGATTGACAAAAATATGCACATGAAGACGGACAGTGAATCTAAGCTTAGATAGCAAAAATATCACCCATTTGAAAATCAATGGAAGAGATTAATCAATTAAAAAATATGTGCTTTGGCTAGGCTTAGCTCCCTGTCAGCTGGCCAACTTGTATGTTATTTTTCTTGCTCTTTTTTTTTTAAATTTGGACTTGGGTTAGGTCAAACCTGAACTTGCAGGTCCAACTGGACTTTGGCTCAACTCACACTCTGCCAGTGCTGGTGAGGCATAGAAAGCTTGCACGTGGGAGGGAGAGTTTTCTGCCTTCTCGAAATAGTGCAATAAAAAAAAACAAAAGGAAAGGGAGGGCTTAATTGCAACGATGATGAGGGGGGGTGTGGAATTTCTCTAATGGATTGAAGGTCAAGTTGGTCCCGGTACTGCAACAGGGTTTCGGGGTTGCTAGGAAGGGGAGGAAGGGTGGGTTTCGGATGACACAGGGATGGGTTCATGTGTGTTGGTAAGGGATGGTTGGTTCAAGGAGTAGGGTTAGGATTCCGATGATTTAGGGTTATGACGAAGATGAAGGTGGTCGTCAGGTATGGGTGGATTCATGAAGAAGATGGAGGGAGGGGTTCAGTGTAATGGCAGTGACGAGGATGGGTTATGTTACCTCAGATCGGCGATCAAAACGAACGATTGTCCGAGATCAGATCTTTGCTCTGATACCAATTAAAATAGCACAAGAAAGAAGAATAGTCAACGGGCTTATCTTCGAGCCAAAAGGCTTAAAGATAGAATGTCTAAGTACCTCACCAAAGACAATAAATCAACTCCCAACTAAGAAAGAACTCAAATTCTTATTTAATATCACTGTTTTGTCCCATAAGAAGGGATTACAATCCTTTATATAGACTCATACCCTACTCTATTCTTGGAAACAATCTTAATTAAAAGTTCTAATTCAATCATAATACTAATTTCCATTATAAAAATATAAGACTCCTACTAATAATAAAACTAATCCTCACTGCTGGGCCTTCTTGGTCTTGTGCCAATGGACTGGCCAATCATGGATCTGCCCTCTATCACAAAGCTAAGAAAAAAGAAGCCACCTAAAGCACCATCTTATAACAGAATCCAAAATCTACTATCCTAACCCTCCTCAAGATCCTAATTTCCCCTTCAACTTGTGTAAGTTTAACTTCACCTTGCTTAGGCTTAACTTCTTCGTTAGTCTGACATCTAGCATTGTCACTTATGACTACTTCATTATAGTATTAGTATTTACTATTTACTATTTAGTTGTTTTCTTGTTCTCCTCATTCGTTGCATCCGCAGCACTTCAGTTGATTATACAAGTGATATTCTTACAATCTACACTCCATTTCTTCTTTTAAGAGCCACCCACACTCCCATAGTCAAGTCCATCCTAGTAGACACATCTCAACCATTATGTGGCTTTTTATTCTAATTTCCGAAAATCAGGTCAATCTAACAATGCAAGCATAATTGTCACCATAAAAAAAATGCCCTTTTGATATTGGCAGTCAACAATCACATACCATTTCCATGTAAGAGTCTTAACAAATGCCACAGTGAGGAACTTCTTTAGGGTCATCCATTAGCAACTTGACCCACTCAAACACACTACCGCCCATGCCTCCCCTTGCAGACACAACTGAATTAACACATGCACCATTCGACACTAATCCAACTAAATCAACAACTGAAGTTTATTTTTTTTTTAAAAAAAATTGCACTTACAAAACCAGTAAGTTTTTGTGGCCTTGTTTAGATGGTAAGAGTAATCTGACCAGGCTGATCTTGGTCAATTCCTATGTCATGAGAAAACCTTTACATCCGCTTTGGTTTCTCGGATTGGCATCCACATCGATGATCCACAAACTAGTTTGCAAGTCTGGAAATTGTGATCAATTGTGTTTCAAAATTACTCCTATAAAACACAAACTGTAAATTGGCAGCCAATGTGGCCTACACCGAAGAACCCACCGATCCTCACCTTCATACAAGATGGATAGTTGGGCAGCAAAGGGTCACCATAAATATACTGGCCAAATTTCACCTAGACAGGACATTCAAGGCCTGCAAAATGGAAGACGGGGCCAAATTGTTTTAACATCCATTTCATAGGCCTCTGCAAAAAGAGTAATCAATAAGCCAGCTTAGATGGAAATATGGACCATAAGTAATCCATGGACACATACAATTTAACTGCCAGCCAAAGTCAGCTCGAGACATGGTATATTGCAGTAGAGTAACACAAGCAAGCTTCCCTCCTAATAAGTTGGCATTTTATGAGCATTTGATTTGTTCACAAACCTTTGACCACTTGCATCGAGTTTGGGGTGCCTTGAGCAAACAAGCCCTTATCATTTCAATATGTAAAACCACATAAAATATCAATCTCTTTCCTGTCTAGTGTGTATACACCAAAAGTTGAAAATGCTGAATCATCAAATATTGAGAAATTTTCTCCTAAGAGAGGACTCAATGCTTTGTACAGCCCTATGGGGCCCAATTTGGCGCACCTTTGATGGTTGCATCCCGCTTTTGGACTCTGATGCCCCATGATCTGGCAGCAGGCCCTATTTTATGATTATTGAGCCTTTATTTAACATTGGACTAAATCTAAAAGAGATTTATGGTTAAAAGGTGTGTGTGTGTGTGTGTGTGTGTGTGTGTGTGTGTGTGTGTGTGTGTGTGTGTGTGTGTGTGTGTGTGTGTGTGTGTGTGTGTGTGGAAAGATCATTTAACTTTAAGGTTGATAAATCAGGAGCTAGGATAATCTGGTATGATTGATGCTTTCGCCTGACCCATAAGGACAGATTTTCCATCTACCCTAGCCCCACTGATAGGCATGCATCCAAAATGGGCCCCGCAAAGTGGACTGCATAAGAACAGTATGCAGTGTGCCGGTAGGTGAAAATCTGCTTCTAACGTTTATCTGTTTTTTATCTGATGGACAAGGTGGTAATGAGAACTTTAGGCATATACGGGTCTATCTGCAATCTGCATTGGACAATACATGCAAGCTACTGATGCAGCCTCTAGTACTGGTTTGGAACCATGCATTGAAGTGCTTCACCAAACAGATCAAGCAAGAACTATGGGCGTAGATGAGCAAAAGAAATTATTAATTATACCCAGATAAGAAGAAAGATATTAATGCCTAAAAGAAATGAAACTCAGAGATGCCATAAGCCATCTACCAACCTAGACAGAATCAAAGGATCACATTTTCGTAAAAACTAAGAGGCACCCTGAAAAGGAAAAAGCGATGGCATATACATACCCATGAAAACTGCCCTCCATGGAACTTCTTGTTTGCCCCAGCCAGATAAGAATCCATGGGAGTCAGCTTCAACAATCTAGGAGCCGCAATTCTGTTCCCCATTCGACCACTAAAACCAGTCTTTGTCTTTCCATCTTTGTCAGTAAACAAAGTGCAGATGAGTATTAGATATGAATCCGTTGTGCCCAATATCCACCTCCCGTCAAAAGTAACATCCACATGGGTGATAGGAGAACCTAGCCCCGGAAAAGCAGTTTTTGCTGTTCTCATTGATGTTGTCGAGTACAAGCGGATCTTCCCATCGAGTGATCCGACGACAATCGAACCATCACCAGTTGTTGCAAAACACTGAAAGTTGGTTCCTCTGGAGAACTGATGCCCTTGGGTCCACTGCAGAACTGGGGTGTCTGCCGTTGCCAGCTTTTGCACCATTCCTTTCTGGTCACGCATGTCCCAACGACAGAGTCTGTTGTCATCCAATCCCAAGAAGGTGGACTCCGATGGATCCAACTGCGATCCCTTGCTATCATTGGTAATGTCTCTCATGGTGATATCCGTCCCATCTTTCTCAAATCTCCATTCAGTGACAACCTTGCCAGTCTCTATGTCTAACTGGTGGAGCCCCATTGAGTGAGGCCTCCCGTCATTCGCCGGGTTCATCAAGAGCATATTCGTCTCGGCCCGCAGCAGAAGCGCCTTCTTCGGGGTCGAATGCCCTAATCTAGTGCCAGCACTCATATTTCCATGGTCGAATTTGACGCACACGCCCTTCCCCTGTATCCCATGGCGGAAATTCTTCACAACCTGGATGCCGGAATTGCCCACAAGGAAGCTGTTATCCAAAGCGCCCAATGCCAAGCTCTGAATACCCTCCTCATTCGCAACCTCCTCAAACTCCTGCATCAAGTCCTGACCCGCCCGCACCGGCGTCGTCGCCGATCTGGGGCTTTTCTCGAAGCTCTCCTCTGCATCTTCCCAAATTGAATCATCCGCCGCTTCAGGATTCGCCCACCCGATGAAATCCTTCCCGTAAACCTTAACCTTGTTTTCCTCCGTCGACTCGACGCCGTGAGTATTCTCAAACAGGCATTTCCGGTACGCCGCCACAAAATCACGGTAATCTTCATCCCTAAAGAACTTCATCGCCCAGACGCCATTAGAGACAAAGTCGACGCGGCGTTGGTCGCCGAACAGCTTCAGCTGCAAGACCTCGCCCACAGGGACGCGGACTTTGGAGCCAACTCTCAAAATCCATGGACCGCTACGGTCGGGATGGTCGGAGTCGTCGGATTCATCGCCGCCGTCGAAGGAGGAGGATTTGGTGAGGGAGTAGGTGGTGAGTTTCTCGGAGGTGACCCATTGGGCTTTGGCGGTGGTGCCGCCGACATGGAGGTAGAGCTTGACGGCATTCTTGAGATTAGGGTTAGGGTTAGGGTTTGGGCTACCTGGAGAGAAGGAAGAAGAGTACTTGATCCTGAGGGACTTGAGTTTGGCGTCGACGTCGTCGAGAGAAGTTAGGGTTTTGGAAGAAGATCTCTGCTTCTCATTTGAGGATTCTTCCCCTTGGCTTACTTCTTCTTCTTCCTCTGAATCTGAATCAGAGATCTCGAGGCCTTCGCGGCTGTGAGATCCGCCCATTGATGCTTCTGCTGCTGCTGCTGCTGAGAAAGAAAGACAGAAGGGAGAGTTTGGAGTTGGAAAATGAGATCCAGAGAAGAAGCGAGGGAAGGGAATGCATTTGAATTTGAATTTGAATTTTTATGGGAAAGAATGACCGGCTTGAGGGGGTTTCCACGGTGGCTTACCGGCTATTACCGGTAACTGAAATTCAAATTTTGCTCCCTCGTCCATGATCCAACAATCCCCATCTTGATCTATGGCCTCATTCCAAGTTTGGTCTTTATTTATTTATTTTGATGGTGTGGGTACCTTTACGGTCTTTGATCCAATTAGACTATTTCCCTGGGTAGAGCTGCTACACCACACAAATGCACACTGAGCAATTTTAAGATGGTTGCAAATACAAGATGTGAGGGCATGCCTTATACCACTCCACTTTGTCACAAATGGGTGAGAGGTAGTCTTCAAAGTTGAAACAACCTTGGCTATCTTTATAGGCATATGCTAACAAAATTTTGAAAGTATTTATTAGAATTCGTTGAGTAGGATTACTAGGATAAGTTTATTAGTTGAGTAAAATTTATGTGCTGATAAAAAAATTTGAAGAAATGAGGACAAATTTCCACTGTAAAATAATTAAATAGTATTGTCGAGTTTCTAAAGGCACAAAATGTTAAAATGTATAGAGTGGCTAAAGAATCTGCATCCCGCAATGAAATTAACTTTTCGGACCACATGAGAAAACACAGACGACACTTAAAATAGATAGAGCTTTGATCTCATTAAGAACAAATTGAGATTTCCAAAGGTGCCTCTTCTAAATTAGAAACCCAATTCCAATTCGTATGTGTAGTACTCTTAAAAATATTTGGATTGTAAAGTGACTAGAATAGACACACACGCATATCATATCAATGGCTTGAGTTCCTATATCTAAAACCACTAGTAAATCTTATAATAAAAAAAATTTGCCATTGTTATAAGATGTATCATCATAAGTGGATACCCACATTGAGACCGACATAAGATAAAGAGATTACTTAAAGTTAGAATCATACTATATTAGGTTGCTTGGAGAGAAAGCAGTCATACTCTATAAATAAGACTCTCATTCCCTTTATTATGTATACATCTCTCATTCAATAAGAAGAACCTCTCTCTCTCCCTCTTCCTCCCTTTACTCTTCTTTCTTCTATTACAACACGTCTCAATACGTTGCTTTTCGTGCACCATCAAAGAGGGGTTGGTTCTTGTGTGTTGGCACGGATCACAAGCTACCCAATTGATAGTTTTGTTTATGGAAACTAATAGGGAGAACAAAAATTTCAAGAAAAGACAAACCACATCTTTGTGCATGTTTGGCAAGTCTAATTTTTAAGCTCTTATTGTCTAAATGTCTAAAATTTATAGAGTTGAAAAAATAGAAGCGTTTGGCATGTGTATTTAGCTCTATTTAATTTAGATAATAAGAGGTAAAAGCTCTATTTTGAAGAAGAGGTCATGTGATGCATTTCCAAATAAGAGGAAAAAAAAAAGAGGCGCCCAGCTACAGTGTTTTTATGGATCACGCCCAGTACGGTTTTTTCTATTTTTCTCGAAATCTGAGCCCCTAAATCTATATCCAAACCGTTGAAAATGTTCACATGATCAATTACGGCCACCCAGCCAAATTTCAGCCGTTAATTCATCCTGAATCTCAAGATATATGCAAGAAAGCGTGAGCCATTGGATATTAGTTTTTGAATTCTGTGGGGCCCAAACACAAGATCCAAACCATTGGAAATGTTGGGAAGACTAAAAACGGCTATGAGGTCAATTTTCAAGGATTGATTCCTTGTGGATCTCAAGATATTTGTAAAAAACTTTCAACCATTGAATTTAATATGCTGAATTTGTAACTAGTCTACATGCAGCCCCTTTTTTATTTTTTTTTATTATTTCTGGGACAGTAAATAACAATCCAAACCATTGAAAATGTGTAGAAGGTCAATGACCATTGTGAGACCAAATTTCAGCCGTTGGATCATCACCAAACTTGAGATATTTATGTAAAAACATGAATTATTAAATATTTTTTAAAAAAATTAGGGGCTTCAAACACAAGGTCCAAACCATTAGATCTCTTTGGGAGGCCAAACATGGTTATGAAGTAAAACTTCAAGACTTGATACCTAGTAAATCTTAATATATTTACCAGAAGTGAGATTATCAGAGTGATTATCTATTGCCGGGAATCAAAGGAATTTCTAAAACTCGAGCCTGATCGGTCTTGCAGAAAGAGAAATCAGAGGATTTGAACTCTTCTGCGCCTCACCGTCACAGAGGAACAAGGCTAACGGTTTCACCGTTGCCGTCGCTTGAGAAGAAGTCCAATGATGAAGACCAAATGTTCTTGGTCTAGTGTGTTGCAATCTAGAAAAGAAAGGAACAGGGCAGTTGGTTCTGCCGGACTTCGCGTCGCCGCCTACTGCCAAAGCAATCATCCCGCCACCTGTCGGTCATCGCTGCCGTGGCCGGGGAGAACTATCATAGTCTTCGACAGCCTACCAGAGCTGTCGCCGTCAACCCGCTGCAATCGTCGGTTTCCATCCAACATTCGACCGTGTCCACTGCCAAGGAAGAAGGAGACAACTGGGGCGTTTCAGTCCCTTGTTGCAGACTTCGAAATGAGGAAGAGAAGGCTGCGTTTTTCTTAAACCCGGGCAATTCCAAGTTTGGGTCTGGACAAGTTGACTTGAACCCATGTTCAGAGTGCAGTCTAGCAGGAGCAGTAGCTGATGTCAGCAACAAGTGTAGCCGCTAATGTAAGCAATGACGTCGCAGATCTAAACGGTCAAACCAGTTTGACAAAATCAAAGGCTGGTTTGATCGGATTGATAGCATAAATTTGTTTCTGCAATATACTGATCGTCCAACTTCCAGTTAGAGATCTGTTTGCGCCTATAGAAAGGTCACGAACAAATCTACACAATGACAACGCTAAAGTAATTTCTTCTTATTTATGATCTTTATTGGTTTGATATTTATATACATGAGTTTATCCCTTTTTATCTAGATCATCATATATTTCAAATATTATTTGGAGATAAACGGTTTTTGTCTCCTATCAAAGAGAGATCAAGATAGGATCGATCGATCATGAATAGAACTAGAAGTTCTATATTAAATGAATCACTCGGACCCGAAGATCCATACATTATCTAGAACCAGAAGTTCTAAGATTTGAAATATAAATCCAAATATTCATATTCATAATTAAACTTGAAGCTTTGATTCTAAAGATCCAAAGTTGTATAGATTAATATGAAGGTCATAAAATTAAACTTGAAATTTTGACAGAAATAACAGTTCTAATTCGAACTTGAAATTTTGACAGAACTAAAAATTCTAATTCAAACCTGAAGCTTTAAAATAATCAATAGTTTTAAGAACTTAAAGTTCCAGTCTGAAGTCTTGATAAAACCAGAAGTTCTAATTCCTCGTTAAGAACCCGAAGTTTTAACTTTTTTGGCCAATTCTTCATTATATTTTATCATTTGAGAACCTGAAGTTCTATTTTTTATGATTTTTATTGTTTTAAATCGATCTTTACACAATCAAAAAGGCTTGGTGATGCCATCAAAGAGAGAAATAAGATATCCTTGAAAGATATGATATAAGCCCTCATTTTTTATACCATTATATCTTTGATGGACAAGTATAATCACCAGAAGATGATCATACCACAAAAAAAGGTGACATAATAGTTCCTCCAGTAAAGATGAAAATTACTACCCAGGAAAGGTAATTAACAAGGCATTTTGTTTAGAAATTGGGAAAACCACCAAGCATAGTCTAGAAGACCTACAACTACTTTATAAGTTTAAACATTAAGTTCAATTTTTAGATGTTTTGAACTAATTCTTTTATCCCCCGTATCTTGTATTTATATGTTATATTTGCTTTGAATGGTGAATTGTTTAGTTGTTCTCAAATTTTATTTTTGTAATGCGACTGAATAGTTATGTAAGTTTATTATTTCTTGATGTATGATCATAGAATACATGAAACTGAGGATAATATCTGTCCAATAGACAATGCCACAGAACATACTACCTATTGAAAACCAAAAGTTTTTCTCAGAGATAGTGTTTGATTCGCGTAAGGTATCAATCATAGTTAGATCTGTACAAATACTTGAATACTCCAAAAGAGTTAACATAATGTTACCAAAAGGTATCCACATATGCATTAAGGATGCATTATTTTTTTTAGTGGTTTTCGAAGAAACTTGCTTAGATTCAAATATATCAAGATAACTTGGTACCACATTTAGACACAATAAGTGAAGGTAATATAAAATATTTGTACATCATTACTTAAATTGATGGCGAGAAACTGATACTAGAAAAGTTAAGTGAATTTTCATCATATCTCAGGGTTATATTATAAAACAATCTCCAAACATTAAATCACATTCGATTATGAGCAAAACGACCAAGTCAGGCAAGGAGCTTAAACTAAATCCTAGACCTAGTGACCCTGAGGTTCTAATGCTTTGGCATGATAGTTTAGGCCACCCTAGAGGTATAATGCTAAGGCAAATTATTGATAATTATGTTAAGTATTTCATAGAGTACCATCTATCGACCATCCTTTCTGCAAAGGATATAGTGTGACATTTGTAAACCCATAAAATCCCCCTAGTAGACATATTTAGGTATTTTATATTTTTTATTAACACCTACGACCATTGATTGGATGTTTGCCTAGTTTTTTTTAGCTTATGCCCACCTATTATCACAAATTATTTATGGTACATTTTGTTGGGCATCCTATTAAGTCTATAAGGCCTGATACCACAGGTTCGTGACCCGCATGAAGCCACAACATAGATTTGAAATCTTTGTTGGTTATAATTGTCACGCTCCGAAATCCGACGTCTTTTGGGACCCTCAAATTACGAGTCATGATGGGTCCACAAAACTAAAGCAAAAGAAGATTTTTATTAATGAATCTCATTATACAATAGTTACACGAACAAAATAACTCTTATACATGCCACTAATGTTTACAACGAATTTCTCGCAACTCATTCCTCAATCCCGGTCCCGCATGCAAGCTAGATATCTTCCATGTCTGGCTTAACTGAGAAAAAATCTGAAAAAAACAAAAGAGGGTGAGTACAACTCTGCAAGTAGACTCACTATTAAACCGTAGCAAACAAATAACAATCAAGATAGCAAATTTATAAGCCTCGATTTCGAACAAATTGTTAAGAAACGAAATATAACAATCTCAAAAGTAATAACATTGATAGCAAAATCAGATCAAATACAAATTTACAAAATCGTATTTTCAGCAGAATTTACACAAGACGAAGGAAATGAGCAAAATAATCTAGTAATTAATCAAAACATCACAAATTAAGAGCAACATTCTAAAACCAAACTAAGATAAGGCATTTCCTCAGTAAACAAAAAAACAAAGTGTGCTCGCCAGAATTAAGCCCACGCCAAGCACAAGGTACCCACTAGGTACAAGCCATTTCATATCCAAAATGGCACGAAGCCTGAGATTCCGGAAATTTCCAAAACAAAGTGGGCTAGCTGCAGACTAGAAATATCGCACAAAGAAATCTCAATCCTAATATCATACCCAAAAAGGGCTAAAATCCGCGGGTAAGCATCCTCACGGTGTGTTGCCCATACTTTAAAGAATGCCTTAAGGTCAAAAATGTACGAGCAACCAAAATCTAATAATTCACGAATTTTCAATTTACAAGCAAAGGTCAGGTTAGAAATACAAATCAAGCCAAACATGATCGAATATTTGAACAAATCCAACATTCTCAATCAAGTATCAATAATTCACTGAGAAATTTATTTCATAATAGAATGGTGTCCAAGGATTAATATCAAATCTAATAGTGAACAGATCCAAAACAAATCAAATGACAGCACGATGATATCAATACGAAAATATCAAATCCAATGACCAACAAATCCAAGGTAACAAAATTCCTCGGAGCTCTATGATCATTTCAATAAATTTCAAAATTACAATTTCAAAGCATAATCAAGACAAGGAATCAAAACGCAAGTACTAGGGTGACATAGTAAGACTACTCGCATGGATCAACGGTGATCAGTGAATCTGACCTGGATCTGGATGTCCAAACGTCTCAAAGTAAGTTCCTGATAATGATAGTTCATAAATAGATTAGTAATGGGGTCCAATGATTTCAGGTTCATGCACGGGCTCGATCGAATTTAGGTCAAGCTTGATTGCGGGTCAAAATAACGAAGTTGTCACATGTTGGCTTGGGCCGGGGCAGATCCAAGCAAGTGGGCCCCGATTAAATAAAGTAATATGGTTCATGCATGCATGTGGGTAGAATTGATTGAGCTTGGGTCAAATGGAGTGAACTTGAGTCGATGAGTGACGTGGAAAAACTAGTGAGTGTGCTTAAGAGTTTGGAGGTCAAAAGCACAATACAAGTGGGACCTAAGGTTGATAAGTCTTGTTTGCATTCAACCGGACATAAGTTCAATGAGTTCAACTAAGTTGGACTGGGCTTATTAGTGGTCACGTAATCAGTGAATGGGCCTAAGATCCTTAAGTTATATAAATATACCAGGTGGGTCACAAAAGTTAAAAATCATATACGTTGCTAATAAATAACATGTATTCAGAGATGGTGATGATGAGCACGAATGAAGCCGAAGACGCTAACTCAGAATAACATAAGATGAGAATGGGTACGAGAACATCAGAGAAAAATAAGAAAGAAACAAAAATAGAAGAAACAAGGGGAAGAAACAGAACAGAAAAGAAATACAAGGAGAGAGAAAACAAGGGAGAAGGTGAGCTATAGCAGAGAACAGAAGGAAGAAGGAAAGAAACAAGAAAGGAAGAGGAACAGAAAAGGTGAACCAAGACAGGGAGGAAGAGAAAAGAAACAGAAAGCAAGAGGGAGAAAAATAGAAGGAGATGGCCCGAAGAAAAGACTGAAACCAAAAATTGGAAGGAAAGTAAGTAGATGGGAAACGGAGAGAGGAATGCTTGCCAAGGTAGGTACGAGGAAAAAAACAGCAAAAAGGGTGCCACTGATCAGGGTTTTCGGCTGGGTTTAGTAGCCGAGGAAGGGAAGAAGAAAAGAAAGCAGAAGAGAGACAGGAAAACAATGAAAGAGAAGACGAAAAACACAGGGAGAGTGAATAAGAGAAGAAACAGAGAAGAGAGAGAAAGAAAAGAAACAAGAGGGAGATAACGATGAGGTAGGGGAAGAAAAGGAAGAAAGAAAGAAAAGAGATGTTGAGGGCTGTTGAAGGCTGCTGCCATGGACGAAGGAAAGAAATGTAGAAGGAAACATGAAGCCAGAGGAAAAGAAAGAAGAATAAGAAGATGGGCATTGCGACTGCTCCTGCAGGTGGGTTGTTGGAAGATAGTTGCAGGTGGTTTGTGGAGGAGGTGATCGAAGGTGAGATGATTCAAGTGGGTTCACGGGAGCATGAGGAAGAAGAATAAGGAGGAGAAAACAGAGAGGAAGAGAAGGAAGGAAAACAAGAAGAAATAGATCAAGGAACAGCAGGAAGAAAACAGGGAAGAAGAAAAAGTAAGAAATAAGAAAAATAAGAAGAAGAAGCAAAAGGTAGAGGAGAAGGACAAGAAGAAGGAGAGAGAAACAGGAAGAAGATGACGATCAGACGAAGAAGAAGAAGTCATGGCCGAGATTTCAGATGGGTTCTGCACTGGTGGAGGGAAACGGAGCGGTAACTGGGTTTCCTGGCAGGTATGACGATGAGCTTGACTGAGTTGCAGAGGTGGAGAAGAAGACGATGAAGAAGACAGAGAAGAAGAAAAGAAGAAAAGACAGCAAAGAAGAAGAGAAAAAGGAAAAACGCAGGGCAGAAAAACAAGAAGGAAGAAGAAAGAAGAGAATGAGAGAGAGAGAAGAACAGTGGGAGTAGAAAACAGAGAAGATGGAGAGGGGTTCGGTTCCATGCTGGGATTGCGTTTGGATAGAAGGAAAAGGAGAAGAAGGAACGGACGAGAAGGGTGCAGATCGGTTCGGGTGCAGATGAGTTCGGTGAAGGTGAAAGTGAAGGTAAGGTGTGAGATAAGAATGAAGTAGAAGAAAACGGGAAGAGGAGGGCCGAAAATAAAAAGAAACGGAAAGGAAAGAACAACAAGAAGAGAGGATCCTGGGGGAGCAGAACAAACGAGGAAGAGAATGAGAGGGAGATGACGATGCAGGCGGGCTGGGTTCGGGTCAGCCTGGCTCGACTACGGCGGGGTCTGGGCCCAGTACAGCTGGTCCGCAGGTTGATGGATTCAGGTTGAGTCTGCTGAAATAGTGAACAATGAGAGGGTTGATGATGATGAAGGATGGCCCAATGATGATGATGATGCAGTCATGACATGAGTAGAATTATAACATGCACATCTAAAAATAAGCATGAGGAAAAACTTACAGAAATAAGATGCTAACCAATTATAACAACTTGGAAAAGGAAATGGAGAAAGAAGAAAATATCATAAGAAAGTGAACACTCTATGCAAGTGAGAGAGAGAGCTTGGGGTACGTAGTTGGGATTTAAGGGAGGAGGAGTGGTTTTATTTATAGGAAGAGATAAGCAAAATTTCAAAAGAGTTTTGGTCCTATCTAACTTAACCAAAGGAATATGATTTAAAAGAGAATATCATCCTCAAATAAAGTTAGGATAATCCGAGACAATGTAGAGGTTTAATCCACATAAAGTTTCAAATTTTGAGCACATCTCTAAAATTTTCAAAACTCTAGTAACTTATGGGACTCATAGATTAACTAAGTAATTATCCAAAAATAAAATAGCATAAAATCATAAATATAATAACATATGGGGTCCATCACAGATCAAATCAAAAGTCAAGTTTAATTCTAATTTAAAATCAAAATTTGGGTTATTATATCCTTCCAACCTTAAGGAATTTGGTCCTCCAAATTCTACTCATAGCAACAAAAGTTCAAGAAAAACAAGTTGGAGTGTTACAATTATTCACCCCCAATTATTAGATATTTAGACCCAATGACAGGAGATATATTAATTGTTTGTTTTGCCGATTGTTATCTTGATGAGACAGTCTTCCGCCGTTAGGGGAAGATAAGAGAGTTCCTGAAGAACAACCTATTCCTGAAGAACAGTGAGAATTAATGTGGAATACTTCTACTCTGTGTCATTTAAATCTATGTACTTCATATGTTATATTGAAGTACGGAAAACTGTGCACTTAATTACAAACGAATTCCCTGATGCTTTTAATGATGTAACAAAAGTCAGTAGGTCACATGTAACAGTTATGAACACACAAGCACAAATTAATGTCCATGTAGGACGAGCACAAATTAATGCCCCTATAGGACAAAAATCTAAAAATGACAACAAATGAATCTGTTACACGCTAAAAGCGTGGTAGACCTACAAGTTCTAAAGACTCAGCTTCCTAGAAGAAGAGAAATGAGCAATCAGATCCTAATCATACTTCCAAAGAGATTATGACAAATCGTACACTCCTGAAAAGGTATATCATGTCACTCAATAAGAGGTTATAAAAAAATCCACTCTTTCTAAAAATTCCTGATGAAATTAATGTTCTGGAAGAGACACGAGTCCCAGAAGAGACTCTGTAAGCCCCTGAAAAGGCAAGGGTACCCAATAATAAAGAGATCTCTATACTTTAAAATTATTCAAAAGAGTGATGGGATAGAAATGAAATTATCATCGATGACGCATTTGCAATATGAGGTAACTACACAAATATCAAGGAAAAATGAGGATGATTATTAGGACATAGAACCACGTACTATGATTGAATGTCGACAAAGAACAGATTAGCCAAATAGAAAGATGCCATTAAGGCGGAATTACAGTCTCTTAATAAACATGATATATTTGGACCTATAGTACAAACCCCAAAGGGTATTAACCATGTAGGGTACAAATGGGTGTTTGTAAAGAAAATAAATAAAATAACTAAATACAAAGCAAGACTTGTGATACAATATTTCCTGTAGAAACTGAGGATTGAAAACATATACAAACATATATATGAAAATCTCAGAAGAATTTACTTTGCCTGAAGCAAAGTCAGAGAGTACGTACTCAATACAAGTAAGACGTTCATTGTACGTCCTGAAGCATTCTAGAAGAATATGATACAATCGTCTTAGTGAATATTTATCTAAAGAAGGATATGAAAACAATCCCTTTTGCCCATGTATATTTATAAAATCCTTAAAATGATTCACAATAATAGAAGTTTATGTAGATAACATAAATCTTATTGAGACTCCAGAAGAGCTTGAGAAAACTATTGATTATTTATAGAAAAATTCTGTTTCAGCCTGCAGATCAAGAGAAGTCCTAATGAGATATTTCATTCTTTGTAAATAAGCTTGCCATTTAGAGTTTTTGCACTAAGGCTTTGTATTAGTATCAAATAAATGATATGATATTTATATCTGTTTTATTCTTATAGTTGTAAAGATTTAAATAATGTAAGATATGCAGATTCAGAATATATCTCTGATCCTTATAAGGGTTGATCATAGACAAGTTATGTGTTTCTTAATGGTAATGCCATCATTTCTTGGTGTTCTACTAAATAGACTTTGGTAACAACTTCTTTTAACCATACTGAGGTTTTAGCCATCTATGAAGCCAATAAGATATGTGCATGGCTAAAATCTTTAATTTAGTATATTCGTAGTTCTTGTCAATTGCTTTCTAGTACAAGTACCCCAAGTGTTATCTATAAAGACAATAAGGCATATTTCAACAGATTAAAGAATTGTACATTAAAAATGACAAGACGAAACACATTGCACCAGAGTTTTTCTTCACTCAGGAACTTCAAAAGAACAGCAAGATCTACGTCAAGGAAGTTTGTTTAAGCAACAACCTAGCTGATCAGTTTTCCAAGTTTTTGCCAAAATCAATATTCTAGAAACTTATATATGTGATTGACATGTGTAGAGTTCATCATCAAACTATATGAAATGTTGTTATCATTAGAGGAAGTAGTCAATCAAGGAGAAGCATCCTGAAGTATGCTACCCAGGACATCTATACGCTGTACTCTTTTTCCTTTTCTAGGTTTTATCCCATTAGGTTTTCCTAGTTAAGGTTTTAACAATGCAGCATTATATAAGTCCAACACCAATTCAATGATCCTGTAGAACGTTGTACTCTTTTTCCTTCACTTTGGTTTTTATCCCACTGGGTTTTTCCTTTGCAAGGTTTTAATGAGGCAACTGTCATTAAATGGTAGTAATCCAAGAAAGAGTGTTATAAGATGTATCATCATAAATAAATGCCCACATTGAGACCCACATAAGAAAAGGAAATTACTTAGGGTTAAAATCCTACCATATTAGGTTACTTGGGAAGAAAGCAGTCTTACTCTATAAATAAAACTATCCTCCCCTTTATTATGTACACCTCTCTCATTCAATAAAAAGAAGCTCTCTCTCTTCCTCCTTCTACTCTTCTTTCTTCTATTACTACAGCCATATCCATGAGAGTAATCCATAAACATAAATTACATTATACTAACTCTAGCACAATGGGATCATCGACATAAGGCGAAATGCTCCCAACAAACTAAAAATTGCAAACCAAAATCTAGGTAACCCTGGTTCAGATACCTGAGTTCCATGTCACAGTTCTGTACCTTACCTTAAATTGAAAGAAAAAAAAAAACAGCACTGTAACTTTCGACAATCAGTAAGCGCAGCATAGCAACTGAGTTCAGAGGATTCAAATTGGGCCACTTGGAGCTTTTATGTATGAATGAATTCTTCCACAAACAGATAGAAAAGGAAAGGCGCCCATATTGGATTGCATCAATAGGATTTCCCATTGAAAGGTGTTAAAAGGTCGAGCATTTCAAAGCCATCTCATAAATCATGAATATACAGACCATGTTTCCAACTGAAGGAAAAGGAAGCATCCAAGTTCTTGACTAGGCAATAATATATTTTAAATATACAACATCTTGTTGATTCAAAAAACAACCAAAAAGGAACATCTCCTGGACTAAGACAACTGAGGTTTTTTGAACTAGGAAATCAAACAATAGCAATTTATATCATTAATTACTATATAAAAAAATCTTCTGGATTCAATCAAGCAAACCCATAAATACCATAGAAATTACTTTTGGAGCGTTAAAAAGTTAAAAGAGAAAATCAAAGAGATGGAAACACCCGATACATTGTCAGACACCCACCATCTCCAAATCTCTGGAGCACTGAAAAAGGAATTCATGATTCCACTCACCAGTCCAAATAAGCTAATTATTTTTCCACAAGTCTCTTATGCACTCAATCCTCCTCATTAGCCAATGAAGCCACAACCCCAAAAAGGATCCCACTCCCACTGGTTGACAATCCTCCTTCCATTGCTTGACTCAAGCAGTTGTTGTAGGCACACTCGTGGTAGGTTTAGCCACATATATTTGCTTCACCTTGGACGGGCCAAAGTTCTTGTCTGACGCTAGAGTCTGATTTCTACCTGGGAACCCCACTCTCCTGTGCCATTCACCTCCTGATCCAATCTTCTGCGAAACCCCACCACCCCTCTGATCTGTATGCCCAATTGGGTTAGGATAATGTGAAGCTGATGAATTCTGCTGCTGATTGGCAGGAACCATTGAAGCAGCACAACTCGTACTTGCAGTGCTGCTGCAGGCACCACTGCCGCTGATGGCAACTATGCCACCCTGACTCGCATCTAAGGCAGTCCCTCTGCTCTTCATGTTGCTCTCAGCTTTGCTGTTACCATTAATAGAGCTAAAGGAAGTAGGTCTGCTTGTCTGAACACGAACAGATGAGGCAGTTGAGGGCTCGATGAGACCCTCACCTGAAAATTGAGTGGTGGAACCACTTGCTGGAGGGAACGCCCTACCACTGTCAGCAGAAGTTGATGAACGAGACTCTTGGAAGCATTTCACGTTTGGTGTATCAACAGACAACCCATGACTGAACTTAGAGGGAAGCCCTCCATCCACTTGCTGCTGCAATGGTGGCATTGATGGAAGAACTGGATGAAGGGGCGGTGTCGGAACATGAGACCAGTGAGCTTGCACAGGTAAATCAGCTGAGGACTGCAATTCCAACAGATGCAACTGTCCATTATGTAGTTTTAATGGAAGGCATCTTTTATCAATTTCAGTAAAGGAAGAATGCAAAAACACAGCCTTGGGAAATGCATTGAGTTCAAGGAGGCATATGTGGTCCATGCTTCATTAATCAGATTGTTGATCAGAATCAGCTTCAAGTGAGGGATGCCAAAAATTATCAAAGCAATGATTTTATTTATATCATGTTTCTTTTTTTTATTTTTAACAAGGTAAAAATAGAACTCATAACACCAAAAAAACTATTGATGAGGAAAAAGTGCAGGAATGTTTAAGAAAAAAGGCCACAGAACAGAAAGCTAGAATCTTACGAGCTAGGGTTCATTTTGGCATCCACCACCCACTGTGGGGGCCATCAGATAATAGCCTGGACCAACTAAATTTGGGCCAGAACATTAAGAGAAAATGCCAAATATCAAACTGCACAGTTACATGGTTTAAGAATCAGGACCCTACAAGTCCTTGTAAAGGGACGGACAAAGTTTAATCAAGGAAAATCAGCTAACCATGCTTTCTACAATTGGCATTTAAAGCAGCTAAGGGTAGTTATGGGTAGACCTAGGAAATTTTCCTTCCAAAGGCCAATATTTGTGTGCGAACGCGTGCATGTGTGTGCATATATATACTATAAAACAAATAAATAAATAAACAACTGATGGGGCCATATGTAAGAAAACAGAGTCCTTAAAAAATTACCTGGAATTGTGACAAATCAAACAAGGCCAAAGGAGAAGCCATTGGCAATAGAGGTGATCCGGGGGCCAGATGCTGGATAGAAGCAGGCATGCTTGAAGGATTGCACTGACCAGAAGAATTATTCAAATTATGGATGTCACCTTCACTGATGCCCACTGCAGATGACACAGGAGTATGTTTCCAATCAGGCTGCTTCCCGGAAGGAATGTAAGTGGTACCCATGAAACTTAAGCCAAACTGTCCAACTGGTGCGAAATGGTTGTACACAACCATGTGAGGAGGACCTTGAACGCCAGGGATTCCCCCAGTATTAATGAAAGGGCCAGTAAATCCAGCAGAAGGACCATAGAATGAGTCAACACCAGAATGGCAAGGTTGCCAGGCCCCAACCGATCCCGCAGATGCTGTGCCACTTTTCTGAGACTGAGGTTGAGTGCCGCCAGAATCATCATGGGTCCCAAATGCGAAAAAAGGGCCACCTAACATGGGGTTCATCTCATAGCAAGGAAAATGGGGAGGAGGTGCACCAGGGAAATGCGATAGCATCGGGCCAGAAGAATTATGTGGACTAGGCAAAGACGGCCACAAAGACAGAGGTGGGGTCTCCACAGAGAGATCGGCTGGGAGAGCTACGGTTAAGGACTCTTCACCTCTGGATTGACTTGGTAATTTCTGATCACCAACCAAACCTGCGAAAGATTGGATAAAATTATAGTCTATTTTAAGCAATGAACATATGAATGGACCCGCAATATAATTCAATGGCCTGCAACAGTTGCATGAACAATTTTACCGCATCCTGAAGGTAAACCAGAGATATCTGCACCTCCAAAGCTTTTGGCATCTGAAACAGAGACAGATGATTCACCCAGCTCATTCCCCACCAGCTCATCACTACTTATAGCAGCAACTGCAACTGCAGAAGCAGCTGCCTCAGCTTCAGCCTCAGGATCTTCTAATTGAACACAGGAAGGATCGGGGTGCTTCTCTCTGTCAATAATTATTGTGCATTCAGCACCCGATGCAGACAAATTACAGTCTAACGAAACATCAGGCCTGCATGACCCAGGAGGCCTGATGCTGCTTGAAACAGGAAGGCTGCTGGGAGGAAGAAGGGTTGGAGATGTAACAGCACCTGACACAGCCCAGAGGAATCCAGTGAGATAGTGCGACATGAAATGCTGCACCCCAGACACATATATGCTATGATGCAAGAGAGAAACATAAATATGCTATGATGCAAGTCTCAACAAAATAAAAAGAGAGATTTAGAGTAAGAATTCTTACTTTAATAAGTAACAAGAAAAATGGTGTGTTAAGAATGTACTCATGCCCTAGATTATTGGAAATGAATGGATGGTCATACCCGTCTCATATATGGTGTCAGTATCAGAACATCCCTGAATGTGCATCATGCATCAAATACTTTTAAAAGCACAGAAATTTTTTGTTTAGTCCTGTGTTTGAGAATCTGAAACCACATCAGGGAACTTCCAACCATTTCCACTGAATATTATTATTATCAACAATGACTGCCACTACTGATTTGAGCCAGAAAAATTGAGAAAACAATATCCTCCCTATTGCGGGTTCAATTTAACAAGCAATCCGAAATGCTATTCACATTTAAACCTATCACGATTTATAAAGCATGTTCTACTTCCAGAAAAAATACAAATAAATACACCAATTACCATTTAAGGTACATTCATTTCTCTTTTTCTTTTTCTTTTCCATTTTTTTCCCTGAATGGTAACGTGTTCAAACCCATAACCTAATGGATGCGACAATAAGCACTTTGATTTGAACTGAAGTATATGCAAAAGAATATAAGAGAGGAATCCAAGTATTGGTTGAAAAATACTAACCAAACTGAATTTTCTCCCCAGCAAGAAGGGAATTTAGAGGGCTTGCCGTGGAAGAAAATGACTTGTCTTGAGTCAATATTGATGTTGACGGTTTTCCAAGTTCTAGAGCACTGCCAGAGTGATCACCAGCAGGCACAACATGAGCATCAAACCGTGCTTTCATAGCCTCATCAAGCTGAGTCTGAGTTAGAGCCATCACCTGGATAAGTAAAATAAAAATAAAATAAAAAACCAAAAATAAAATAAGTTTAGATACAGTAATTTGCATGTGAAGAGGGGACAAACCAGATAATGGAGGGAAAACGATGACATTTACATATATAGCAGAATTTTCACATTACAATCAATTCTCATATAACTATATCAGCACAATCTTCTTGGAACCACCTGGGATTGGCACTCATCCCACTTTGAGGATAGTGTTACTCACCATTGGACTGGAATAACCATTTTTTCTATATGCTTTCACTGTTGAGCTTTAGTAACACAAATATCCATAGCCACTCAATTCATGCATAGACATCCCCATTCCCCGTTCTGCCCATATGATTGGAAAGGATCTAAGTGAACCCACAATATGGTTCTCATATCATGTGAACAGAATATCTATGAACTAATTGGGCTCAGGTACACAATGGACCTCACCTGAACCTGACCCATCTACATCCTTACTAACTATTAATGCACAGTTATTACCAGAATACAAATTTTCCCTGCACAAAATAATAACAAACAGAAAACAGAAACAGTTTGCAACAGAGGTTTATGTATAAAAGGCATCACAATTCAGCTAATATCACAACAAAGAACTCCATAGATTATTTTATTATATTGTTTATATGATTGCAATGTCTGATGATCCATAGTCAAGCAGAAAACATACAATCAGTGATGAATTACAAACAAGGCACTATTCCTAGTAACACAATAGGCATTCCAGACTTCCGTCTAAAACAAAGATAAACCCCATTTGATATGCTCATTAAAGGGTGCAGAAAAGAAACAAAAATGATAATCCTAAGTTAGAAAATGTTGCCCACATGATTCAGGGCTCTATTTCCTTATTGTTCAAATCCTTTACGGCAGCTAAAATTATTCTATTGAGAGGAGTCATTAAAGCACTGTAAATTTTAGGATACTTTGAGGAGAAAGTGAATCGGCAACTGCTGTGTCATGGGCCGCAAATAGGCCATTGCACCATGAAGATTTGCCTTTTTCATAGTCAACAGAATTAGGCACATTCATACTCCATGGAGGTATCCCTTGTGTGCCTAGAGAAACAAACACACCAATAGCTTGGAAAAGGAAATGGGAAGTCAACATTCTCAAGTAAAACTCTATAAACCTGCCTTCATTGGTGGGCATGGGCAGCACTACCCAGCACTGCAGAAACAGCCGTGCCTGAACTCCAGTAACAAAATCTGCTTGTCTTAAAGAGAGTCAATGGATGGAAGATCACCTTTTTCCAGAAATCTTCAGGCTCTGGCACCTTGGCAAGTAAGAGAGGAAAAGAAGGCTCTATACTCAGCATCATGGGTACGTTGAAATCCCAAGACGAAGCTTTATTGCATGCAGAAATGAGGCTACACAGATGGTGGAGCAAAAAGCCTATTAAAATGCATTTGTTGTATGATTCCATTCTCTGGATGCAGTTTTTGAAAAGGAAGTGGATGAGGTTCTTTGGTGCTACCAAACAGAAGCTTCCTCCTCTCCTTTCAGATCTTTGGAGAGATGGATGGAGGCCCTTGGACAGGCCCCACGTGCATCTTGGCTGAAAGTTACAGTGTTCCACTTCACGCTTGGCACACTGACATCTTCAACCTCCTTGGAGATTGTGTGGGAAGTACTCTGAAAGTAGACCAAAAGGACTAAGATAAAGGAGAATCTAAGATTTAATTTGATCAAGGTGATTGTTGATAGGTCTGTATCCATGCCTGCAACAGTCTTTCTCTGGGTGGAAGATTTAATTTTTTTGTGCAAATAGAATAAGTAATGGAGGATGTGCAACTCTATGGTCAAACTCCTATTGCTACAAGACTGGAAAATGTTGATTCAAAAAAGCTTTGTCCTGCTTGCAGGGAGAGACGAAGTGCAGGGAAGGAGGAAGAAGATGACACAAGCCCTAGAGGTTCAAATTTCAATTTTCCCTCCTACCGTATCACTCATGAGAGGGAGTTGAAAATTCACGATGGGCCTCATGGGTCGGACCAAAGCTGGAAGGGTCGGTATGGGCGCATGTCAGTCCATAGGCTTGAGAAAGGAAGTGGGGTGCTGTTTAGTGGGCTTGATTTGGCCCATATGGCGTAGAAGGCTCTTTTATTTCTCAACAGGGCTTATCGAATGAAGAGGAGGAAAGAAATAGGAAAGGGAAAGGGGGAGAACAACATGCAATCCCCCTCGAAGCAGAGCTCGTCCAGCAGGATGGCGACAAAAACGACCTCCTGTCTCACTTGGACGGATCAACAGCCTGGAGACAACAATCTTTCATTCCCTGTGCACTGCATGAGGGGCTGCTGCACTCCTCGTCGTGACACGAGGCAAGAATGGGACTGGCATCTCCTGGTGGAATGTCAAAAATGTCATCTGCCACTGGAGTTGTCACACCGGCAGCATCTTGACGAGAAAAAGACCGTGCAGTTGTCCCCAGTATGTGGGCTTAGGGATAGAGCTTTCTTTTTTTCTAAAGGAAAGGAGGTTAATCCAAGCTCTAAGAATAAGGGCGGGTGTCAATAATCAAGAAGCCCAAGTTTGGGTCAGCACCTCCATTTCAAGCTCTAACTTTGTCCAAGGTCTATCACCTTCTTCTAGCAATGTGAAGCAACGCAAGGAAGAAGAGTAACCAACGAGCTAATCTCCAAACCAAAAGGCTTAATAATAGGATGTCTAAGGGCCTCACCAAAGACAACAAATCAACTATCAACTGAGAAATAAACTTAAATTATTATTCAATATCAATGTTCTGTATCCCATGAGGAGGGATTACATCTTTATTTATAACAAAAATACTTTCTAACTAAAGAAACAATCCAATTCAAATCAAATAAGGAATCCCAAACCAAACATAACAGGAATTTCTAAATATTAAAGAATTATGGATAATTAAGAAAGCAACTACTAATAGGACTAGGAATTAATCTTCTCTACTCTAATGGGCCTTATTAGTCTTGGGCCTATGGGCATAGACTTTCAAGCGAAGTAGGTCGAACCTGACCTTTCAAAGAAGTAGGTTGAACCCAACCTGTACTAAGCTCAAGCTATGGGCTCAGCTCCTGTCACAGCACAAGTCACCAAAATAAAGAAAAAAGGGCACTTTCCCCTTTTGTTGCTATTGACGAGGCGAGGGGGGCTGGGAGCATGTGGGAGACGGTGGACTGCGCTGCAGCCAACGACTATTAGTGAGGAGGCTGGCCGTGACGGTGCACGGTACGTCTTCAAATGTCTTCGATCTCTCTTCTCCCTTCCGCCCCCGCCCCTCTCTTCTTTTGCCTTGCTCGCTGGATTTGGGGGAAGATGATGGAACACAGGGAAGTGGATTTTTGGAGAGGGCTTGAAGTCAGGATGTGTTATGGTAGTGTCTGTGGGGCTACGGGAATGGATTTGGGTTTTGGTGGAGGTGGTTATGGGGAAAATGGGTTGTGAGGTGTTTCAGTGGGTTGGTTTGGGTTTGGTGACTGAGGGATATGTTCGGCTAAATTAGTTTGGTGAGCTGTGATAGTGAGGATGATGAACGAAGATGATGATAATGATGGAGAGATGGTGATGACAAAAATAACAGGAAATGGGATACGTTACCTCAAATTAACGATCTGAGACCAGATCTTTGCTTCGATACCAATTGAAACAGCACAGGAAAGAAGGATAGCCAATAGACTAATCTCCAAGCCAAAAGGCTTAAGGATAAGATGTCTAGGTACCTCACCAAAGACAACAAATCAACTCTCAATTAAGAAATAAACTCAATTCTTATTCAATATCATATTCTATATCCCATGAGGAGGGATTGCATCTTTATTTATAACTAAAATACTTTCTAACTAAGGAAACAATCCAATTCAAATCAAATAAGAAATCCTAAACCAAACATAATAGGAATTTCTAAATATTAAAGAATCCTGGAGAATTAAGAAAGCAACTACTAAAAGGAATATGAATTAATCTTCTCTATTCTACTGGGCCTTATTAGTCTTGGGCCTGCGTGCATAGACTTTCAGGCGGGGCCCATTAGGGCCTGCATCACACTAGCAGAATTTCCCTCCGACCAGAGAGAAAGGATCTCTTGCTTGAGTGATTAAGGGGCGAACTGTGAATCTGCTAACAAGGACCGTCAGTGGTTGCCACAGAAAGTTGTACCCTGTGGGGAAGCAGTTGGAATCTCCATGGATAATGTATAAGGGGGGTGGAACGGGTTAGTGGAATTGGCCAAAAATAAAAAAAAGGGACCAACAAAACAGAGCAGAGACAGTTACTGGTAAGGTTAAAAAAAAGGGATCCAGGGAACTTCAGGGTTTATCTTGCTCAATTAATTATGACAAAAGCAAGGATTACCAAGGTGAGGAAAAGTCGTCCATCAGGAGAGGTAGAAGACTGCAGGGAGGGGCTCAAATGTCTGTAAATGAAGATACTGTCATCGAATGTTCAGGTCTGAGGGATGCAGAGCATAAGTTGACTGTAAAAAACATTCTGCGGAATTCTAAACCATGCACTGTTTTAATTCAGGAGTCTAAAATTGGATCAACGTCTGATTCAATTGTCAAAGAAGTGAGGGGAAGTAGATTCATTAAATGGGCTTGTCTAGATTCAGCTGGTTATTCTGGGGGAATTCTTCTTATGTGAGACTGTCAGAAAGTAGTTGGGTTGGAGGTTTTTCTCTGTCAGCTGTCAATTGTCATCGAAGACCAGGAAAAGTGCGCTGTCAGTGGCTTCTTACTTCGGTATATGGGCTAAATAATAGTCAGAGGAGGGCCGACCTCTGGAGAGAGTTAAATGACATTAGGAAGAAATGGAATGGGGGATGGTGTATAGAGGGAGATTGGAACATCACTCAGTTTCCAAGGGAAAGATCAGGCAGGAGTCGCATAACTGTAGACATGCAAACTTTTTAAGATTGAATTAATCTTCACTCATTGGTGGATCTTCAGCTTATTGGAACCTCCTTTACATGGTCTAACCACCAATATCCTCCAATAATGTCAAGATTGGATAGATTCTTGGTAGAGGGCGATTGGGTGGAACTTTATCCAGAAGTTTGCCAGCTGGCAGACCCCAAACCGACATCTGATCACTGCCCAATATTGCTGGACTCTAATTGTGCAAGGTGGGGTCCTTCGCCTTTTTCCTTTGAGATGATGTGGTTGCAAGAAAGTCAATTTTCAAAGTTAATTCAGTCTTGGTGGAAGGAATTTCAAGTTGAGGGTTGGGCTGGTGGCAGGCTGGCTATTCAGTTGAAAAAACTGAAGGGCAGGATCAAGGATTGGGCTCAAAAATTATTTTGGAGGAGTGGCTGTCGTCAAAGCGAACATTCTTAATCAAATTCAAGCTCTAGATGTTAAGGAAGAAATGAGACAGCTATCCAATGAGGAGATTTCTAAATGGTTATCATTAAAAGAAGACGTGAGACGAAAATTGAAGGAGGAAGATATTATGTGGAAACAAAGCTCACAATGTAAATGGCTCAAAGAAGGTCATAGGAATACAAAGTTCTTCCATAGTCTGGCTTCTGCTAGAAATAGGGGTAATAGAATTCATATATCACATGGGGAGCATCATATGGAAGATAGAGATGAAATTATTCGGCATAATAGCATATTATCAATCATTTCTCAGACCTTTATGATAAAGAGGATATGAAGAAGGCCAGCCCCTGATAACCTAGAATTCTCTTCTGTTGATCCACAAAGAGCTAATTGGTTGGAAAGAGAGTTTGAGGAAATGGAGGTTCGAGCTGCTGTTTTTGACCTTCAGGGAGACAAACAAAGCCCCAGGTCTGGATGGCTTTCAAATGTGGTTCTTTCAACAATTCTGGGAAGAAATCAAAGAGGACATTATGGCATTTATGCAAGAGTTTCTGGGAAGAAATCAAAGAGGACATTATGGCGTTCTATGAAAGAGTTTCATTTAAGAGGTCGATTATCTAAGCAAATTGGGTGCATAGTTTATTGCCCTAATTCTGAAAAAGCCCGGGGCAGACAATATTAAGGACTTTAGGCCCATTAGCTTGATTGGCAGTATTTACAAGATCTTAGTAAAATTATTGGCTAGTAGATTAAAAGAAGTTCTGCCTTCTATTACATCTCAGGAACAAGGTGCCTTTGTCCATGGAAGACAGATTCTTGATGTTGTTCTCATTGCTAACGAGTATCCATTCTAGAATTAATGAAAAAAGACCGAGTATTCTATGTAAGTTGGAATAGAGAAAGAAAGCCTATGATAGAGTCGATTGCAATTTTTTGCAATATTTGATGCACAGAATGGGGTTTGATTATAAATGGAGAGGGGTGGATTCAAGAATGTGTGTCCTCTGCTTACCTATCTAGTCTATTCTTATAAATGGGTCTCCAAAGGCCTTTGCCAAGGTGACCCTCTCTCTCTCCCTTTCTATATGTCATTATTGGAGAAGCACTTAGTCACATGATTGAAGCAGTGGGAAATCCTAATCTTATTAATGGGCTTAAACCAGCTACAAATGCTCCTGTGATCTCTCATTTGCAGCTTGCAGATGATACTCTCATTCAGTCTGATGCAGAAGAGGAACAAATAAAAAATATAAAGCAATCCTCTTGTGTTTTGAAGCAGTATCAGGTCTGAAGGTGAATTTTTTCAAAAGTGAACTCATTGGGCAAGGGTGGATAATAACCATCTTTCCTGGTTCCTACTAAGCAGAAATGCTTGGTTGCAAAGCAGGGACTCTACCAGGCTTCCAGCTACATATTTGGGCGTCCCCCTTTGCATTGAAAAGGCTTTGAAAAGGCTTTGGAGTCCGGTTATTGAAAGGGTTGAAAAGAAGTTGTCTACTTGGAAAGCTAGATATCTTTCCTTCGGGGGACGGGTAACGCTTATCCAGTCTGCACTTTCTAACCACTCGGTCTATTTTATGTCTATCTTTACTTGCCCATCTTCTGTGATTAAGCAGTTGGAGAAATTGAGGAGGGATTTCCTTTGCAGGGGGTAGTTACAAAACAAATACCACTTAGTGGATTGGGTGTCAGTTTGTAAACCAAAGAAGTTTGGGTTTACAACCCCTAAAGCAGGTGAATATGGCCTTATTGGGTAAATGGTTATGAAGGATGGGAGAGGACTCTCAAAGCCTTTGCAAATGCTTCATACAGACAAAATATGGCACTTCCAGAAATGGTTGGGATATTCAAGAGGCTAACGGCAGGCACTCAGCTATATGGAGGAGCATTCTTTCCATAAAAGAAGCTTTTGCTAGTAACATTAGATTCCAAGTTGGCACGGGCAGAAATTTTTTCTGGCTTGATTATTGGATTGGAGAGACCTCCTTGGCTGTCCAATTTCCAGAACTCCTTAGGTGTGCAGTGGATAAAAAAGCAGCTGTGAAAGAATCTATAGACAGAGTAGGGGGCAAAGTTGTATGGTGTCCTGTTTTTAGAAGGAATCTTCCTGAGTTGGAGGTGAGCATGTTGGTTTCCTTATTGGATCTCCTTGAACGTCTACATCTCCAATGAAGGAGAGGACAAAAGAATTTGGATGGGATCCCAAGATGGCTAATTTTCTGTTCCATCTTTCTTCTTGTCTTTGATGGGGGTATACCAGGGTGTTGGCACCTTATTTTGTCATTGGAAATGGAAGGCCCCTCCTAGGGTTATTCCTTTCTGTGGGCTACCCCTACGAGGCCATGTTCTCACTATGGTAAATCTTCGTCAGCGGAAAAGAATTATAGTGAATGTGTACCTATTGAGCCTTTCAGACGAGGAGACAGCTGACCATCTTTTCATCAACTGTACCATCACTCAAGCCTTGTGGAGATCGGTTCTGGTTCAATTGCTCCTGGGTGTCTCCTTCATCACTTTCTGCTTTCTTTGAGGAGTGGAAGATGGGTGTGGGATCATCGAATAGGGTTGTCCAATTGCTCCTGAGTGTCTCCTTCATTGCTTTCTGCTTTCTTTGAGGAGTGGAAGATGGGTGTGGGATCATCGAGGGAAAGAATCACGTGGAAACTGTCCTTTTTTGTCACTTTACCGGTGTTATGGAAAGAAAGGAATTTGCAGTGCTTTGAAGGTCGAGTCTCCTCTAGTAACATCCTAATTGAGTTCAAATTAATGGTTGCTTCATGGGGCTCCTGCTTCCATCAGTTTCAACGTATCCCTATATCTCTTATATTGATGAATTGGAAAGAGATATAGCGAATTCTAGTCCCATTATGAAGAAATGCAAGATTTCTTGGTCCCTACTCCATTGGGCCGTTACAAATTAAATTTTGATGGTAATGCCATAGGTAACCCAGGAAATGATTGATTTAGAGGAGTTATTTGAGATGGGAATGCAAATATCATTCTCTCCCACTCTGGGACGGCAAGTGTATGTTCGGTGAATATGGCCAAGTCTTTAGCTTTGTTAATGGGTATCCAAGAGGCCATTCGGGTCAACATGCATGGTATTTTGGTAGAGGGTGACTCCATGTGTGTCATTCGTTGGGCTTCTGGTGCTTGCAAATTTCCTTGGAGGATAGCAGATGTGTTAGAAGAAGTGATAGACTTGGCTAAAAAGTTGAATGCATCTTTCTACTATGTAATAACCTAATCTACCTTCGGTGGGCCAACCTTTACAAGGTGGGCCATACTAGTCCCAATAGAGTCAGACTAGGAGTCTTAATTTGATCAGAATATCTACAAGTCGAGGATCAAGACTCTTGGTGAGTCCATGGTAGGCTAGAACAGGGGTATTAGGAGTATGAGAATTCCAAACAAGACTCTCTTAGGATTACACTTCGAATGGGACTCCTTCTAGTTCTAAATAGGACTCCTAGTGCAAGATTATCCAACCACAATATATATAAGAAGCTTGCCCTTCTTCCTTCTTCACAGAATTTGGAGAGAGAGAGAGAGAGAGAGAGATAATTCTGACGTGAGATTTCACAGCAGAAGGAGAGAATTGTGAGGAAGACAAGGAGGATCAGCAACAGGACGCTTAGCGTATGTTCGGCTCAAGACCACTGACTACTCGAGCAACACACTTCTATACAAGGTGAGTAGGATTTCTCATTCCAATAGGTATATAGTAGAAAATCCCATTAACAGAGATGATAACAATGCTGATATAGCACTGTCAAGACCCTATCTTGACTACTATGGTTTAAAAATCAAGCTAATGTTGTCAGAAATAAAAGTTCTGATTTTTTTATAGTTAGAATCTTCAATGGAGAATGTTTTAATGATGATCGATCCAGTGGAAGAAACAAATACCAGATTAGAATTGTTTTTTTTTCATAAATCTGGTCGTTAAGAATGGTTTTGGTCGATGAGGACTATGGGTCCCCATGGCCCACCTGATGAGAGATCAAGACCCCATATCTGGTGGGGGATTGTTGGGCGACCACGAGTGTAGTGGTCCCAAGTAGATTGAACCATTGGGGGTCCACCATCCAAACACTATTTGACTGGTCTGATGAACAGTGTTTCTGACGAGAGGAGTTCTGGGATTTTTTTGGGCTCCTATTAATGTCAACAACTTAGAAACCTGATGGAATTGACTTCATATGATTAATACATCTCTGAACTTTGAATTAGAAAGCAAAGATAGTTGATCTTCAAAGGAGAATCAAACTCAGGCCAACAGAACATGTCTTGGTCAACATGTGTAGTGGACCCACATGAATGATCAGATCAAAGATCAAGTCCACACATTTTAAGGTGGACTCATGGGCGACCCTAGGGGTAGGTCCCTTTGTGATTTGGACCGTTGGGTCCTACCATCCCAAGATTAAAAGATGCCCAGGCGAGAGCCTCTTTCTACCGAACATTAAATCTGGGTTTCAAATATGAAGATGGGTTTGTTGACTTGCATAAAGTGTAACTTAGTTTCTATAAATTACAGATTGGTCCCTGCTATACATAATTATACTTAATAACCCTTTTACTATTATTCTGATAAGCATATGTAAGAATAGTAACTATGGGCTGTTAATAGAATGCAGTCAACATGATATTTATTGTAATAAATACTGATTTTTTATCATCACATCTAAATTTGGGATAAAATAAGTTGTAAATTAATATGGAATGTTTACTGAATACTCAACTATATTGGCAGATATTTAAATCTGAATTCATTAATTATGTCTTGATTCCTATGGTTAATTATACGATGAACAATTAAATTCCTCCAAAAGATATGGGCAATGCCACAGCTTGGTACCAACTCTGACTCAGAGTAGGGCAAGGATTATAACCAGTGTTATGTGGTAGTGGCCAAAGAAAAGATTAAGGTGATATAACCAATTATAATGGAGATGAATATCTGATAAAGCTTATTGAATATGAACTTGAAATTGATATTTGAAATAGAGTAACACCAACCGCTAGCACTGAATATAGAACTTCTCTCGTGAATGTTGGTCGATGGAAGAGGATTCAACAATCATGGCGGTAAGACAGGCCATGTTGTTGACAGAAATGTAAATGCTCCAATGTGGGAGAATCAAAACAAACTCAACAGTCATGGTGGATGGCAAGCCATGTTATTGACAGAAAGATAGATACAATAGTATAAAGTATCAAAACCATTTGATGCTTATGGTGGAAAAGTACTCAAGAAAGAATCGATTAAGTTATTGTCTTCTTTAACATCATTGTTGAATACATAAATATTCATATGAATGATTAAAATATGTTATACCTTTGTTTACTTGTTCTACTCACCAGTGTTACTGACCAGTGGTTTGCCCCACTTCAGGTAATGCATTCGTAAAGGTTGCGGGGAGTGATGGAGATCAGTCACTGGATTTTAACATGCATGGCTGATCCAGAACGTGAGGAACGATGATTAGATTCATAGATGGGATTAGCCCAACATTTAGATATTTCCTCTTTTATTCAATAGTTTTATCATGACTTCTAATATACTCAATGATTTAAATACAATTGAATTTGAATGTCTTTAGACCTTTATGCTCATGGAAATTTGATTTATGTTGTGCTGTTATAAATTTGAAAACATCTTGAGAATCTGAAGAGCTCCAGATTCTTGGGTCATTAAATATTATATCCCAAGAGCTACTAACAAGTTGGCAGATGATCTCGCTAAGGAGGGGGTGGGGCTAGGCAGAGTTTTTTTTTTTTTTCCTCCTATCTTAATTGCTTGTTGTAATTTTGCTTCTGTTTAGCCTGTTTTGGCTTGGTTTCTTGTTGGGTGGTTGGCTGGTCAATATAGATCTTTTGTACTGTCTTACTTCCTTCTTTAATGAATTTTGTTATCACTCAGAAAAATAAAAAATAGTGGGCACGGGCATATGCCATATTGAGCTATATCTTGTCCTACTATGGCACAGTTCCTTCTCTCTTAATGAAAGTAACATGACGCTTTGGTGGTTTTTTTTCCCCCCTTCTAAGAGAAGAAGCAGCAGCAGAAGAAGCAACTCTGGGGGAAAAACAGGGAAAATAAAAAATTAAGGCAGAGCAGCAGCAGAAGTTACAAACTGTCCTGAGACATAGGATATGTACAGATTCCTAGATTGGAAGATAAGACGCTTTCTACTTTCTGGAAAACTGAAGAAACCCCAATCAATTCAGAGATACAGATCCCCATAACAACTGCATGTATATATGTTGAAGATTGAGAAATGAGAAACGAACATTTCAAAGGACCCGGAGAACAAAAGTTCCACCTTATAAAATTCATATCAGAGTCCGACAACTCCATTTCACTTAGAAAAATCATTCACTTGTTGCTCAAAGAATAATATCTACCAAATTCATTGGGTAACACAAAAGCCAGAACAAAAAGGGGATCCTCAGAAGCTTGACAGTACCTGCTGATTGCACACACTGGCCCAAGACCCAAAAGGGGCAATTACATTATCTAGCGCAGCATTTTTGTTCTCAAAGGGTAAAACTGGCACAAGGTTTGTCCCACCACTAGATACAGGAAGAGAGCTGGTGTTGACCGACCTGCAGAGAAAAGAATCAGAAAAACATGCAAGCGAAAATGCTTTCCATACACACAAGTGTCATGTAAACATACTTCGCAGCAAGTGATCTTCTTTCATTAACAGCATCTGTGCTTGTAGCAGGGGTGCCAATTGGGGGTAATGGTGGCGATGCCATGCCAGTGGTAAATCCAGTAGATACTTCATCATTAGTGGAGGCCCACCTATCACTGACCATACACTCAGATTGAACACCACTTACGACTTCTCCACTCAATGATGATGTTTTATTCAAATTGGCTGAAATAGTTGTAGATTGTGAAACCAAACGAGGCTTTCGAGGCGCCTGTTACAGAGTAACCACATGAACATATTAAGCAGTGTAGTCATCATTTATTTAACTATAAATAGCATATGGACACAAAACCAAGAACACGAAGTGCTGGAACAGATTCAAAGTTACCATTACCTTAATGACTCTTGATTTGGCCTTAATTTCCTTTTCTCTCTGCTCTCGACGATCATTTAACATCTGTCTCTTGGACCTAACCTCAATGAAATCATCTTCATCACTAGGGGCTTCAATGCCTGGCTGCTTGAAAACACGAACAATGCCACTTTGCAGAGGAGCATCAACATCTTCAGAAACAACATTAGCTTGAAGACGCCCCTCGCCAGAGTGGGATGTTTCCCTTCCATTTATCAACCTCTTAGATGGTGCATTTTTTCCCAATGCCTTACTCATCTTGCTTCCAGTATCAACAATACGTGAACTTAAAGATCCTGAGGTTAGAAATGTTTGTGAGTCAACTAATGGCTTTGTTGATTTAGTCAACATAGTATCCTTCTTATTACCACCTTTTGAACTAATCTCAGGCGCTCTTCCATTAAAATTTGACTTCTCATCCACCTTAGAGTAGTTAGATGAGACAAATCCTTCTGATTGCCTCCTATCAAGATTCCCTCGCACTTTAAATTCAGTATGCCGAAGGTTTCTTCGAGCCCGCCTCTGAAAACCACTTGAAGCTACATGTGCAGCCTCAGATTCTGGAGCAGACGATCTTGAACCAGTATTCCTGACAGCATAAATAAAACGCTTCCCTTTGCTACCAGGTGCTGCACCTGGAGCCTTTGAACCACCCAAATCTCTATCATTTGAAAATATGTGAGACGGAGTGGATTCTATCTGTCGTTGCCCATTTGTTTCTCTATTACCAGACATGGATCTGAAATTCTTTTCAGCTGTCTTATCATGCTGACTCTGGCCCTCGACTTGGGAAACTGATGCAGATAGGTTGTTTTTTTCAACAGAAGAAGAGCCATCTGCAGGATTTCGAGAAAACAAACCTTCAGCCCCTGCACTATCTGCTATGAGTGATGCCTTTTGCTCGTCACATGTGTTTTCCTGGGATGTATGAACAGGTGCAACTGACTCATTCAAATGAGGGCTTGGAGTCGAAGAGCCTGAGGCCACTTGATTAATCAAAGATATACCAGGATTCTGATTCAATGAGTAATGTGCTGAAACTGCAGGCTGTGAAAAAGTCAATGTTTGAGGGGCCCCCAATGGCAAAATTCCCTGGGACACTGGTGATGTATACCTCAGCTGGCCAAACTGAAAGAAGGGAGGCTGTGATGGATGAAGTTGAGTTAGAGGCGGCCCCACTTGAGGATGTAGAAGAGGCATTTGTATAGAACCAATCTGTATGGCAGGGACAGGGGAAGGAATCAAGGATGGGCCTGAAAATAAACCAAATTGTAGCTTGACAGGAGGAGCCTCGGACTGACTCAGGACAGTAGATACTGCGGGTAAGACCGTCTGGGCAGTTTGAGAAAGCACTGAAGAGTTCATAGCAGATGCAACAGCCTGCTGATCCGGCATACCAGAACTACTGGGTACTTCCACATTGTCCAAAAGATAAGAAGGGGATGCAGCTGGGCTATGGAGAGAAAGATCTTGCAATGAATTTCCAGCTTCATCGATCATTTTAGAAGAGCTGTCTATGTTCCTCTCACATCCACCAATCTCAGCTTGAAGACCTTGCCCATTTCCCACCAGTCCAACAGTAACAATGCCAGAAGAAACTGCTTGAGTCTCAATTGCCTTATCAGCATTCTTGGGAGCATTTTCCAACTCATCACCATCAGGCATTTCCACTTCAACACCCTCATCAAACCCTAAAACCATCTGAGCAACCTTGCCAGGTGCAGTTTGCTCTTTCAAATGCAAATCTCCAAATTCCTGGGCCTCATCAAGATTCTCATCATCACCTTCATGCACTTCATCTTCCTCATGGTACGTGTCTTCTTCTTCATCATACTCTTCTTGCTCTTGCAATTCTTCATTGTTTTCAATAGCCCAATTCTCATCTTCGCCAGAAGATGCCAAACTCGAGGCCATGACATTCGTGACCCTCTCTGATGCTGACGCTATATGTTCACTGTCAGATAAAGATCTCTGTTTACCATCATCAGCAACAGGGAGAATAGCAAGTTCTCCCGAATCATCCAAGTCATCATGCGAAAGATGAGTAGGTGAATCAGGAGGGCTTGAAACAGACAGTGAGGATTGTGAGTCACACCTTGGTGGATTCTTCTCATCCCTCTGCGTATTAGGTATAATGCTCCTTTCTGCTGCATCCATTATTCCACTTTGTTCAGCCCTATCATGGTAGCTGGTTTCATAACCAGCCTGCAGGATGTGCTCATTCCTCCTCGTGTTGTGCACAAACTTTGATTCTTCATTCAGAAAGACTGATGAACTGGGATGTTCAGACTCATCCCTGAACGTACTCCGATGTATGGAAGGCAGTGGTGGAGGAGGGAGAACACGAGGATGCCTCGTGGAATGTCTTGACCTTCCAAAAGAGGGGAATGCATCAATATCAGTGTTTTGAAATATCCCATCTGCATATGGAGCATTGAGGTTGCCACGATGGGGCCCATGTCCCCAACCAATATCACCAAACTTGTCCATTGAGTTATCAGGAAATTCAGGATCGAGTTCAGCATTCCTGTTATAATGATCACCATCCCCTCCAAAGTTCCACCTGTGCCCTGTTAAATGAGTGTAATCATCAAAGACGGGTATTTCAGGCATCCCACCCTTGGTAGATGTCCTAGAAGACATAACTCCAGGACCTCCATAAAAATCTTTCCTAGGGTACAGTCTCCCTCCACCCAACCCATCTCGCCTTGGAAAGTAACCATTCTCCTGATCTGGTTGTGGAAGGAAGGATGAATTGCTCGCACTCTCAAATGAATCCCTACTCCAGAAATTTGAATGTTTTCCTCTGTCCAAACTAACAGAATTTCCATCTCTAGAAGAGTGAGGCCTAGATCCTGTCTCGGCAGATCTATTCAGACTGGAGGAATCAGATGATGCTGAACTAGTAATCCGCTCGACCATTCTCTCACCATCTTCCCAATCTCCAGCATTTGCTGCCCTTGGACCATCTCTTCCCTTTAACATCCCAGGCGCTCTTTCATCCCCTACAACAGTAGCAAATTTGTCATCCTTACCAGACTCAGCTTTCCTCTTTGCAATCCTAGCCTCCAGCTCCAAGAGCTTCTGTCTAGCAGCCTCTTTTCTCCTTTCTTCTTCCAAAAAGATCCTCCTTTTCTCCTCTTCTCTTGCCATTTTCTGCTCCTCGGCCCTTTTCAGTGCATCCAGCCTCTCCTGTTCTAACCTCCAAGCAGCTTCCCTAGCCTCTTCTTCAAGTCTTCTCCGCCTTTCCTCCTCTTCCCTGGCAATTCTTTGCCTCTCCTCCTCTTCTCTTCGAGCAAGCTCCAAGGCTCTTGCTTGCTCTTCTGCAACCCGCTGTCGCTCCTGCTCTTGCATCTTTTGAACTCTCTCAAGTTCAGCCTCAAAAGATTCCCTCACTGGGTCATGAAAATCAGTCTGCTTTAGAACGTCTTTCTTCCTCTTAAATATTTTTGCATCCCCAATAAGACCCCCAGAAAAAGGATCCCTCGTGTCAAAAGCATCTTCCGTATACGGTTTTGCACTGCTTGAAAACAAGCGTTTCTCCCTACCAAAATTCAGAATTGGATCATTCAAAGGAAGCCCCTTAGTCCCAGAAGAAAGGGGAGCCTTGGCCATTGAGCTGCTCTGAAATACATCACCTTTGTAACGATTTGGAAGATCACCATAACGACTGCGCGGATTCTGTTCAGCACCCCTGCTATTAAATGCATCTGTCACACGATTCCCATTCTGACCAGATGCCCCATAACCTGAATCTCTTTTGGCATGCCTAGAATCTTGAGCCGCACTACCTGTACTACGGAAACCATTACCAGTCCCACCACCATCTCTGTATGTAGATTCACTATACCTGCTGACGTCTTTAGCAAGTTCTCTGCTAGGACTGAAAGGCCCGGTTCCCATTCCATTTCTGTTGATTCTGATCTCTCGGCCGCTAAACCCATCTTTTGCAACTGAGGTTGAAACCCTCCAGGAGCTCCCATTCCCAACTTCTCTGATAGGGGTTGTCACTTCTCTTCTATAAGGATCCCCTCTGAGAACTTCCCCAGACGAAACCTTAACACGTTCTGCATCACGTAGTCCCCGCCCATCGGGTAGATCTGGAACCAGCGCTCGTGGCAAACCACCCCTAGGAATATCAAAGTCCCTATCCTGAAGCGAGGCATTTCTAACGAGTCCATGGTCTCTGTCTCGGCTTGGGAACCCATGACCAGTATCACGCTCGTCATCCTCCCAGTCAGACGTATGGTGTAAGCGCACGACAGGCAGTGGCCCCGGCAAGTACCTGTCCAGTTTCTGCGACTGTTCCTGCCCATCAAGGCCACTTGCCGCATTAGTCTTCACCCCATTCTCATTAGAACTGCTACCAACTACAAGCCGGGAGGACTGCATCTGAGGACGCATATGAGGCTGCAACCGCGATTCAGAACTCATTGAATGCTCTTCTAGAGCATCTTCACTTGGCTTCTGCTTCTGATGCAAAACATCCTTCTGCTTCTGGGCGGACACCACCGAAGGTAGAGTGGCGTGCAATGTAGGAAAGTCTTCACCTCTCAACACGACAGCCTTCTCCACGGGCACGGCGTCGCGAGCCGACCCCGCATCTTGCTGCTGTCCAACTGAACCCAACCGGGCAGCTGGAGGCATGTAAATCCCACCGCCCGCTCTCACTCCTCCATCGCTGGGGCCACCAAACCGCTGATTATCGCCGCCCAGCCGTCCAACCGCGTGGTCCCCATTGCCACCCTTCTCCAGCAGAGTACCAGAAAGCCCCGGCCGAGTCCATCCGGCGACGGAAGAGGCGTGACCCGATCCAGATCCGCCGCTTCTCACTCCGGACGAGCTGCCCAACGCCGAGGACTGATCGAAGCGCTCGTGCTCCTTCCTCAAAGATGGCAAGTTTAAGGGGGGAGGAACCGATAGTCTCGGCCCGACCTTCGAGCTCCCCGAGAACGAACTCCTCGCCCGCGAAAGAAGCACCATTCCTCCGCCGCCGCCGCCACCGACGCCATGATGGGCGGAGCGAATCCGGCCTGCATTTGCAGAGTTGCTTGGGGGCTGCCCATACGACTTATTGAGATTTACAGACACGAACTTGCTCCCAGCTCCCGGATTGGCCATCGACCAAAACCCTAATTCCGTCCGATACAAACCACCACCACAGCATAAAACCCTACCCCTAGAATTCTACAACAGCGACCCCAAAAAAAAAAGAAGGAGAGATCTGTCAAGTCCTGTTTCCTTCTCTTCAACCAAATACAAAGATCAAACCCTAGAAATGCCCTAAAAAAACTTTGGGGCCGATCAGAAATTAAAAGAAACGACGAAGCTAACGCAGATTCGAGCCGAAAAAAGGTGAATCCTTTGTGAAGAAGAGCTAGGGTTTTGTCGATTTGGGATGATAGCGTACGATAGCGAGGGGAGGCGTAGGTTAAGGACGTTACCTCTGGTCGGCTAACGCTGTCTGTATGGCGTCGTTCTATCGTGCGCCGCGGAGGCGGGAAGCCCTAACCAGTGGAGGAAGACGAAGAAGAAGAAGAAGAAGAAGAGAGTCTGAGTCTTTGTCTGAGTCTGAGTCTGGACCCGGCAAAAGCAACGAGAAAGACAGGGCGTGGGCACAGGGACTGTCAAATTGGAGGGGCCTTCTCTTGGACTTGTGTGCTTAAAACGTTTGGGAATTGGGAAGATCCTCATTTGGTGATGGTGGGCCACGTGATAATCTCGTACGTCGATATGAAAGAAATCTAGATCGATGACGATGAGAATGGTTCTTGGGCTACAATCACTGGCGCCCTACATATATATATCTATATATATGTTGCTTAATTGTGATAATACTAAACAACTATTTAGTAATAGTTTACCTCCCAACACATATTTGCTTCGATGGTTATGGCGTTTGACCAGCACCGTAAGGCTATTTCTTTAATAAAAATCAGAGAATTTTTGTCTGGAAAATTTCTAAATTCTCTTTTATTTTTGAAAAATTCTACTAAAAATCAACGAGATTGGCATTTTAAAATTTTTTTAGCGTCTAAAATTCTTATAAAGAAATATGATATTTTCAAATGCTAGAGAATAAGCTGTCACATCATGTCTCAAAAACCCCAACAGCTCAAATTCTTAATAAAAATTCTGCAAAAAAAGTAGGCCCTTAATGTACCTTGTTGGAGACAGTGTGCTTATGGGTGGATAGTGTATTTAAAGCATGTTTTTTTTATAAGAATTTCTAATAAAATTTTAAGTTGCCGGGATTTTTTAAATATTACATAACATCTTATCCCCTAGCATTTTAGCATTTATAATATCATATTTCTTTAGAAATATTTTAAAATTTTAACCTATTTAAAAGATCTTAAAGTGCCCTTCGAAATTCAGAAATCTCAACCCCTTGTTGGTTTCTTGATGCTCCACTACAATGGTGAGTGTTGAAATTCTACCATGCTAGAGAATATTAAGACATGAATTCCACCAAATAAACAGCGTCTGATCATATAATGTAAATATATATATATAACAAGCAAAAATGTAAATGATCATTAATTTTCGTTCACTGGTTGTACTTTTAGTGAGTCTTGATCGTCTGTCACAGCTATTAGACGTATTTGTGCAGCAAAATTTAAAAACTCTATTATGGGACCACAGAGTGGTCTCTTGCAATAACTGCGGCAGAGGATCCGTGGGCTTGACCTGTTGAATTCGGTGCGCATTTCTGCCTTGTTCAATCCTCTTTTACCCAGTGGGCACCATAACCCTTCACTTTACAACATTTACCATCTTACTTAATGGAGACTTGAAGTCCGGAGATAAAAGACATAAATAAATAGGTGTGTTATAAAAGGTGTTAAATGTCCACATTAAATTAAAAAAACACTTAGTATTAAACTCTTTCGACCGTTATTTCGGGAGGAAATAATTTTATTTATAAATAAGACTCTCCTCCTCCTTTATTAGATACATATATTTCATTAATAAGTATATCCGTCTCTTTTTCTCCTTATTCTTCTCTCTTTCTTATTTTTCTAACACGTTATCACACATGCTCTGACGAAATAACAGGCAGGCCATCATCAAATGACCATCATCTTCTTCAAGGTCATTGGCATGCTCCCTGGGTCCTGAGCCAGTGCTTGAAGCACAGTTTTCTTTCAGATCTCAAGCATCGAGATCTCACTTAGACAGACTAGCCCTCTTGGTTTCTTTTGCAAACCTGAAACCCATGCACCACACTCCTTCTCCGGCTTCAGTTCACCAAATTTGCACTAGATTTGTCTACAGCCATGCAATCGCCCAGCCTTTCTTGAAAATCCAAATCTTGTTGCCGTGACTGGAGAAAAGGGGGGCTGCATGCTGCTGCTCCCCTGTCCCAACGTCACCGGAACGGACAAAGGCCGCCTGCCAACTGTGTCTTGAAACCTTAGTGAAGCCGGGAATTTCCAAAACCGCCTCTGGTTTTGGCAATTCCGCCAGTATTCTTCCTCCACCAACGAGAACAAAGACATCCCCGCACACCTACCATTGCCACCGATCGCCCAACTTGCCACCCGTCGTCACCCATCTTCTCCTGCCGTAGCCCAGGAAAAACAAAAGGGGGCGACAGGGGTTGCAGGTTCTGTTGCAGAACCCAACATCGAAACAGAGAGGGAGAAGACTCTATGCAGGGACTCTCTATTTTTTTACATGTTGAATGTCAACCAATTTCAAAATGAGTCAAAATATTATGTGCATACAATTCTTTCTTCACTAATACCAACAAATTTATAGTCAATTGGTGTTGACATTTGATATCATAAATATATCTAGAGATCGATCCCTCCCTCTTAAAGTGATGCAGTATAACCACTGACTAATCGGACAACCGATCAAAAAAGAATTCTCCACTAAGGTGGTGAAAGAGGCCAAGAGTCTGAAAGTGAAGCGGACTACCGTAAGGTTGACTCATTTTCTTCCTTTAGATTTATAATATATGGGACACCCACTTCCATTTCCATTTCTAATTGACCAAAAAGAAAAAAAAAACAGTGTGAGTTGAACTTTCTTTGTAGCCCAAACAAAACGGTCCAGATGATTTCTTACTTTGGATATATTCTGCTTTTGTGGGTTCCTAAACTTTTTTCTAGATTTTGATGGATGGGCATGAATAGACATATGAATCTGAATTGTCCTTATAGCTTACCATCAACTTGGCATAGGTTGGGCGTTAGCCTGTGTAATGAAGGTTTTTGGGCCAGGTATCTCCCAACATGTGGGAAGTTTATGAAGACTATAATTATTTGATGGAAAATCTTTATACGTATCCATTTCTCACCATTTTTTTCACGATCATTCTAGGTGAGACCCATCTGTCACTCAATCCAAACCTTATAACACACATGAAACCCCATGATAGCAACTCGCCCCAACTTTTGATCAAATCCAGATTTATTGGACCGTTGGATCGACTATACACCAATCCGAACGGAATGAATTTGTGAGCCATAGATGAAGGGATTAGGGATATGTAATTGGACTAAATTTGATATGTAAGGTGCTTTTGGACCAATTTTGATATGTAAGGTGCTTTCACATATATCTTTCCAACCCTCTCATTCCCATCCCTTGGTAGAGTCCATAGTGGGTCCCACCAAAGAGTGCACGAAAAGTCCATGAGGGACATATGCACAAGAAAAGACTCCTTATTTGATTATAAGTTCTTACTTTTACAATTCAAATATCAAGGGCTTACTTGTGCATGCTGCAAAATAAGCCCCTAAGATGATATGGCTAATTTAACCATCTTTTATACATATTGGCCGACATGCCACATGGCTGCCCACAGCTTTGAGTAATGGTTGTGAAAATCAGTTTCTTATCCTTGAAAACTTTTTTGTCATTCCAAAAAATCAATTCCTTCTTAAAAGGTTATCCTTCAATAGAATGTGCTGCATAAAGATGGGAAAAAAGAGTCAGCCACAAAAAAATGCAAAAACTCCTGCCACCATAATGCAGTCGCTCAAATGTGATCCTAAAATGCTAGACAAACCTTCCCCATTAAGGCATCATCTTTCCTCCCTCAACTGACCCCAAATGCTTAGCATGACACAGATGAAATGGGTAAAGTAAGATCACAAACACAAAGTATCATAAAAAGCTTAACTTCACTGTTATGCTTTTTGGCATTTGCTTTAGGATCCACTTCGTAAGCCTACTTTCAGCCACGACTAAATTCTCTGAGGTGGTCGGATCTAATACGCCAATATACCATTACTTTACACGCATGTTTCTGGTTTAATTGGTTTAAGAATATCCTGCAGAGCATCTAATCAAGATTCTACCATAATATTCCTACGCCATCAGTCGAATGCTTGTGTATTGAAGAGTCAATAAATGATAAGAGAACCCCTGTTAGTGTTAATTTATATCTGTCACACAATGGGAGATTAGCCAAATGATAGAATTGCTGGGGCTCCACCTTGCTTCTCTGTTAAAATCGTAGCCCCACCCTTTATGAAGTTATTTAAGAAATTGCTTGATTGATTGAGTTTATAAAGATAAACGAGTGAATAGTCACGAACTGTAGCTCAACCGCTTAAGAACACAAAATTCATTTAAAACCTCTCATAATGAAAATAAAAATAAAAATTTGAAGCCTATAAAGCTACCACTTACCTCATTTATAAGCTTTTGTTTGCTGTACTAAATTCCTAGTGCGACCATGATTTACCAATGCTCCGACAGTGGGCTAACTACAGTTTACTAATTACTTTGGCTTATCATTCTTAATCCCCAACACATGGACCTAAAAAGTAATTTCGAACTCAATGGTTTATTTTAGAGATATCATCTACTGGCGTTTCTTTATTATAATTTAAATAAAATGCAGAGAGTTTGAGATGTTGACCTATCAAAACTTTTTTTTAAAAATCAAGTAACTATTTTAGAAATAAACTTACCAGATTTCCTTTATTAATTAGGACAAAATGCAACAAATTTTCAAAATCCAAAAATTAAGATGTTAAAAATAAATAAGATTATTAAAAAATTCAAAGATGTATAAAATGCAGTGCCTAAACAATAGTGCCGTTAATATAATTTGAATGCATAGAACAGCTTCTAACAAGTAACAACAATTGAAGGAGAAATAAATATGCAAAAACAAAATAAAACAATTTTGGACTTTTTGTATCTGGAAAAAACAAAATAAGACCCAAAACTAAGTGAAAAAATACTTTTAGAGTTGAAAGCAAAAGATAAGAGCTGTGGGACCCTTTTATAATTGGCATAAAAGTTAAGGCCCACATGCAACAGTGAATGGTCGAATTTGTGCAGGGAGCCTTTTAAAATTTGCGAATAAATGCTAGGATGAAAAAATAATTAAAAAAAAAAAGCAGCGACCTAAGGATAACAGGTACAACTACAGTCTTCTGCTCTACCAATTGAGCTAAAGCCGGATTTTACTTGCTGCAAGTTTAGGAGGTACAATATTTATACTATACAACTAAAACACCTCTATCCGGGTGTCTTTGCAGGTCCGGGCCATTCATATCAGTCTCAGATTGGGGCCATTGCAATTTGCAATGCATCTTCATATAAAAAAAATATGCCATTTCCACTAAGATTTCATAGCTTTCATTCAATCAGCGCCTAACTAAATACATGTCATGATGGCCCATGTTCACCTACCAGCTGACCATATATATCTTTTTATGGAATCCCACTCGTGGAGCCCACCCAAATGCTTTCTTATTAGGGGGGCTAGGGTACATGGACAAGTATTTATGGATAAGGGTCAATAAAAAATAAGCCCCGTCAAATCATCCTATCCCTTAATTTAATAGCTTTAATGTTAAGTAATTTTTTAATCATATTTCTCTTTAAGATTCAATCCATGGTGGATAAAAGTGAAATGAGACTGAAATTGGACATCAGAGAATGAGATGCTGATGGTCTGAAAGAGCCTGCAAAAATAAAAGGTGTGCCCAACAGAACTGGACTGCATATGTTGCAGCCCGCAGGAGAACTATTTCTCGGTCAATCTGTGCCTACCATACCATCTTATTTAACTCATAAAGCAAGTCGACCAAGCAGTGAGGTAAAAATTTAAGCCCAATGTGACTTGTGAGACCTCCAAGGGGTACCTTTCACAGCTTGCATGAGAGGTAAAAATTTATGCCCCGTGAGACCCATTGGATGCTTAGGAGGATAGTGTGCTGAAAATATCACAGTTGCTGAAATGACAGATGAGAGGCCAACACACTTATGGTTAAGTGGTTTTGACACCTTTGTATAATACACATGCCCAAGGATGATCCTTCATCTTTCTCCGGTTTACAAGTCTCACTCCTAAACAGCTGTTTAACTCAGGAAAAGAAATGACTGATGACCAAAATCATATTAATCAGGAGGGGTAAAATTTTCAATTCTTGAGTTTTTTTGGCAAGAAAATGATTTCTTGAGTTACATTATTTATGAGGTTGAGTATAATTCAAATTAGTCTCGAACTTGACTAAGTTCTTTTTTACTATTATTATTATTATTATTATTATTATTATTTTGGCTATTACATGATGAACTGTAGTTTTACACCATCCTAATCCTAAACTAGCCTAATCTAGGCCCAAGGGTTATCCCTAGAGTGCTCTTTTCTATCTGTTCCGCTTCCACCATAGTGCTCAGTGCTCGGCCACCAGACATTTCCACCTGTGCACAGGTAGTGCCAGCATTGATCCCCGGCACTTAAGGTGAGTCAGTTTTGGTTGGCATTTAGGAATTTTGTCATTTTACTACTCGCATAGTAGCTCTGCTGTCCAAGGTCTCTGTGTGTCTCAAGAAGCAGAGAGGTCTTGTGCTCAACACTTACCCTCGTTGGCCACCTCCCATAATTTCACCAAGAGCATGTAGATAGAAAGGTTTGCATATGCCGCTATGGATTAGTTCTTGGCCATCCAAAATCCAGTGTCCCCGTGGGGGCTGGGCTAGGCAGCTCTGTTGAGTGGAATATAGGAACTATCTATTACGCAGATTAGAGTCGAGCAGTTCTGTTAAGTGGAATATAGGAACCATCTGAGGCTCTGAGCTGGGTTCCTTAGATAACTTGATCAACACCAGAATAGAACTACAAATGCAGTAATCGCTAGGACATACCACATATACCAAATAAAAGCAGCTATTACTTGAATCGTTTAAATTCAAGGGCCTCATGAAGATGCGTTACGTGAGTGGTTGGGTCCTTAGCCAAGGGTCCACATGTATAAATCCAGTCACATGCCAAACGGATAACCTCCATGAAATGTATAAACATCATTCTTAACATGTATCAACCCAAATCAAGCTGCACATAAACAAACACTAGCGTGGATGTACACGCTCATCAAAACATCAGGCATTAAAGTGTCCAAGGAGATGCCCCATGACAATTGATTCTTTGACATTCTTTTTTATAACAAGCCAGCAAGTTCATTAACTGCACAAGAACAGTACAATCAACCCATACTGCAGTTGGTGTTGCCATTTTACTGATCTCTTTCTGTGATTTTGATGTTAGCCGAGTGATTACTTGGAAGAGTCTCCATACTATCTTTGAGGTACTCTGCCATAACAATCTAGGCACCAAGGAATCAATTTCCTTTGCTTCAAGTTAAAATCAGACTGTTTAAAACTGAAAATCTGCCTTGCAAATGTATGACAAAATCAATGTTCTGAAAATACATAAATTTGTGTTCATAGCTGACCTGCTTTCATGAGGATTCTGAAAATGTATGATTGTTTGTTTGTTACTAAATCCTTCCAGATGGTCAAAAGAAGCTGCACGTCAAATATATCATGCTGCCACTTCCTTGAGGTGTTGAGAGTAGCTTTTACCAGGAGGAATGAAGATCAGGTCTTCCCAGCCAGAGTTCTTATCATTCATCTGAAGAAGAAGAAGAAGAATAACTGAAGATGTGAACCCTGATTTAGGACCAGCAACATGCAAAGTCACACAAGGCCTTCATAAATTGTAAATGGGGCCCTTGGATCTGTGGTCAATTGACCTGAGGGGCCTCACCATAATGGACCACGGCCCAAGAATGGCATTGATGCTATGATACCCAGATAATTAAGATGGATAGGTAATGAATCCCTGATGTATCATATCCAAGACATGGCATGTGCTTGCCATGGGATCATAGTCGTTATTAAGGGACTGATCCACAGCCTAAAAATGGTTGTTTAACAGGGAAATACAGCAAGAATGCATATTCAACATTTTTGTTCGAAGGGTAAGAATTGGGGCTAGGATCTTCCTATCTAAGCCATGGTTTAACGGCAGGTCCATACAATAAGGGGCCAGCACAGCAACTGTCCACATAGAAAGCCATGGGCCCCCACATATGAAACTTAAGCCCTTTAAATACTAAAAATATCATGGGTCAGATTAGGATCAATGAGGCAATCTAGACTCTCACCTCCATCTTTTTTAAAACATCTTCCAAACTTCCTACCTGTAAAGGAGAAGATATGTGCAAGTATTATCTCAAGAATTGCAAAATTGAAAGCAAGCAACAATGATCACAAGTAAAGAATCAGAGGTACCATGATGTGTTGAGATATGCCTGATCCTCTTCTTGAGACCTTTGAAAGTTCTCTCTCTATATCTTCCTGTATGAGAAGAAACCACACAATCAGTAAAATCTTCAACGTACTCCTTTCTTCCTGTAAAGGAAGTGCACAGAAAATGAGAGAGCTCGAGAAGAAACCACACAATCAGTAAAATCTTCAACGTATTTCTTAGATCTTGTAAAGGAAGTCTACAGAAAATGAGAAAGCTCAAGCCTACCTTTTGGAAGTATATGGGACAGTAACGCTTGCTCTTCTTCTTTACAACCAAAAGGTCCGACTGCACATATAACATAATTAGAGTTCATTGGTATAGAACTACAACTCAGGATAAGAACTCAAATTGCAAACACAGACTGCAATAAAGAGACCAGTACATTCACAATTTCAATTTTCTATGTACATTTTTTCCCTGTATCCAAGTTCATCGCGAGAGACCTCCATTATTGAAACAGAATGGAAAACTTGAATTCCCGTCTTAGGAAATTTTGGTCAACAAAAATGAGGTGGATTCCTGAGAAATCAGATGAAATCCTGAAAACCAGCTGAAACCTCGAAAGCAAAAGCCATCTTTCCATTCAAGTTCATTTCCCTAAAAGGAATAATATTTTCTGAGAAAACAAAGGACTCTGAAAAAAAAAATTTTGGTTTCAGGTTCATCGGTATTTTAAAATTTCCTGCACTTTACAAGCAAGCAGCACCTAGGATATCAGTGTAACAATGACATGTAAGAAAAAGATCAGACATTGGTCAAAGATATGAATCAAGCAAACAGCACCAAAGATGTAAGAAAAAGTACACATCTTATCGCAGGACACCCTAATGCAGAATTCACGTGCAACCAAGTGTCAGAAATCAGCAAGTTTGCAGAATGTTTTTTTTTGCTACGGATACACTAAGATATACAGAAAACAGGATGGAGGTAAGGAACTAGATTCTAGCCTTAAAGGAATGTGGAAATGAATACTCTCTTTAGACTGTACGTCCAAAGTTAAAATGGATAATACACCCTGATTGTCATATACATAGTCCTAATCCATTTTAACTTAAGCCAACCATCAAGCAAAATAAGTTTTCAAAATAAACACAGAAATAGAAATAGTTGTTCCCTTGACTGGAACACACAATTTGCATACGAGTTCATCATAATAAAATGCTTGATAAAGAACTTTACTATGGCTAAGAGCACCAGATCATATCCAATAAGAAACATTAAATATGTACCATGAAACAGCTGAATATAGAAAAGAGAACAAGTGTACCTGGAAAACTGGAACTCCATCAAAGCCTTTTGCATGATCAGCTCCTTTTAGCTAAAAAAAGAGGAATTTATGGGTGAGCTTCAAGATAAATGATATTGCCTACAAAATTTTAAAAAGAAAAAATGAAAAAAAAAGGTATAAGGGAAAAAAACTGACACCCAGCAAAACATGGGTATAACTCAACACCTTGTGAATTTAAAATAAGCTTCCTATAAAATTCATGCAGTAATCAGTTTTGAACTTCTGAGTTCTGATCATAAGGATACACAAGCTCAGTGCATTGGGGAAGTAAAATAGTTAATAGTGCAAGGAAGATAGAATTACTGGTATCAATACTAAAACAAATGAAGAGTAGTAAAGTTGCATTGATAAGGGAAACTATTTCTAATGTGGCATCAGAGTACAAGCGTCATTCTTTACCAACAAGGGGGAGAGAGAGAGAGAGAGAGAGAGAGAGAGAGAGAGAGAGAGAGAGAGAGAGAGAGAGAGAGAGAGAGAGAATATGCACCAATACTAAGCTGAGGAGACTGGCTAGTTGCAAGGCACACTAATTTAAAATTAAATAGTAGTCGATCTTCAGTGAGCAGCTGGCATAATTTCCAAGGTGGCATTAAATTATATGCATTAGTCATTAGTAATAGGGGAAAATAGATACCATGCAATTAGACCTCACCCCTATATTAATACTCCTTGGCAAACCTGAACTTCTCCACTCATAAAGAGATCCCCCTCCACAAGCAGAACTTCAAGGGCCTAGTCTACCTAGGAACCAATCCTGCTCTCTTTCCCAATTATTTAATGAAAATCACTCTCCTCCACACAAATCTCCCTCCCTCCTCTCTAAACTCCACCACAATAAACCAAGGAGGGCCCAATTCCTTTCATCATCATGCCCAGCAAGCTTGGTCTTAACTACCTTCATTTTAGGAAATGACAATTTTCATTTTTATTCCTCCATTGCTTCCCACTAAATGTTCAGTCGAAACAATTAAAAGCTAGTACATCAAAAAACTTGCCAAAATATCTTTAATCAAGGTGATGCACCTCCCAAAATATGATGATGATAATAACAATTAGAGACCCAGCCTTACCCACCGTAAAACTTTTTTCCCCTAAAATGACCCTCATATCACATTCAAAATCCATGTAAGGAAACTACCTCAAACATAGATTTCAAACAATATGTTGGATATTTATGGCAAACATTGAACCCAATTCATGATACATTAACTGATTTCATTAAACTACTAAAATTGAATGGCTATTCTGAGAAAAGGGAACAACATAGCAAATTTTCAATCCTTTTAAACAATGTTTGGTTAAGGGCAAGATGCTTTGAAAGCTTGTTTTTGCTAGAAACTTTGAATTTGTTACTTTTTTTTTCACTTTCTATTTTCTTTTTCAGTATTTGTGTGACATTGGGATAGAGTGGCTGATAATGTTTGGTTATGTCATTTAGGTCTACTCTAAGTCCCCCAAATGTTACGGATGATTTTTTGTCATCCTTTCTGGATCTAGTCTTTTTGCCTTGCAGTAAATAGTATTACTATTTAAAAATAAAAATAAAAAGAAGGAATGCAAGAAAAAATCATATGACTGAAAATGGGACTGTGAAGAATTAAAACAAAACGAATTGAGGAAATTTTGTGATATTAGATACTAAGAATCCTCCCAAGTATGTGAAAAGTGCATTACAGATTTAAAACCGAGAACCTTTTCTTTAAAAAAATCAATCCAATGTCCACCTAATGTGCTGGTTCGCATAACAATTGCACTGCAGATAACAAAAGAATAGTAATGGCAGGCCAACAATGTCTTATTTGTTTCCTTACTTCACCTTTTCTTTTTCTTTTTCTTTTTCCTTTTCTTTTTTTTTTAATGGTAAGGTGAAGATTTTGTTAAAACAGGATAAATATAATAACACAGAACCTTATCAATGATAAAATGTTAATAGAAACAATCATTTTGTTTTCTGACACAAAGGGTTTGATGTAGAAGGATCCGCCCCATTTTAGACACCTTGAGCCAATCAAAATTATTGTTAAGGTTCTATCCCGAAGAGAAGAAAAATATCCCAATATTATTGAGAATTAATTGATTTTAAGACTACATGAGAGAGGTCTTCAAATATGCCTCGTTGGATGTCCAAACAAATTAACAACCTTTATACAAATGGATTTCTCTTTCTTTTTTTTTTAAACAAAAAACTTTTTTTTATATCGGTAACTGTAAATTTTACTGAAGAAAATGGACAATACAACAAGGAACAAAGAGGAAAAGCGGAAGAACACAAACAAGAAGGTTCCAGTATAAGAGGACTATACCGTCCTTAGACTACACCTACATGAGAGAGGCGTCTAAATTACAAGAACGATCAACCCTTGTTTTAGCAAGAGAATCCGCAAAACTATTGGCAAACCTACATGTATGCTAGAAAGCTATGACGCCTAGATACAGACATGGGTATGGGTACGAGTTCAGGTAACGGGGGTGCAATATAGCAACTTCAAAATTTTAGAATACAATACTGGTATGGCATATATATATATATATACATACACACATATATGTATGTATATATATAGGCAAGCCTCTCCTAAATTGAAGCTTATATAACAAATTTCGTAAGCCCGAGCCCTTGGGGCCCACCTTCGACTCATCCAAATGGACCAAACACACGACCCTCCTGAATTGCACATGTACACCAATTTTTTATCAAATCCAAATTTACTAGACAATTAGATCGACTTTGCACCAATCCGAATGGACTATTGACCACTAAAACTTTGGGGCTTAGATGGAGATGATAGAAACCATGGTTAAGGCTAATTTTTTTGCAAAGAGAAGGGTCTTAAATAGTCCTTCAAATCCCCCATCCCCATCTCCATGTATGTCCCCAGGTGAGCCCCATGGGCTTGAACCACACACCTGAGCTTACGAGAGGGGCTCCCTATATATATAAATATACAGATATTATATATATGTGAGATTAGGGATTTATTCTATGTGGGATATTTATTTTATGGTGAGGCCCACTACATGGATCAATTTTTCAACGAGTTGGGGCTTGTTGGAAATTGATTTTGCCATTAAAATCCCATTGCCTATTGAGGTGAATATGGCTAGTATCCAATTTTCAATTACAGTGAGATTCTGCTAAGGTCCTATTTCAAATTAGTGTGAGATTTAGCTAGGGCCTTATTCTTATTGCTTAGAAGGGTGAGATTCAGATATGCCCCAAACTAATTTTTTTAAAAGTGAAATTTGACTATTTTTTAAAAAGTAAAATTTGGCTAAGGTTTGGATTATTCCCCATCTATTAGAGTGAAACTTGAAAATTTTTTACAAATATACATATGTATATGGCATTTTAATATATAGGTGAATGGTGCAAATTTTAAGTTTAGGTGGGCCCAACGTGCAGGCGATCAGCCATGAAAACTTAGCCCTTTAATGATAAAAGGGTCATGCTTTTAAAAAAAAGAAAGTAAAAATATAAGGACATGTTCTTTTTTTCTTTAAATAGGCAGACCTCACAGTTATGCCATGAATCCCAAAAAAAGGCATGCCTTTCGTACGTAGGGCATTAACTAGCTCCTGTTTTTTCGTGTAAGAAGGGTCAAGAAGGAGAGGGAGAGAAAAGAAAAGAGGAAAAAGTGGAGGGAAAGGAAAAGAGGAAGAAGAAGAAGCCCAACAGCGCTGCCTTTTGCTTGCCTCCGATGCACAACCTCACCGATGCCAACAAGAAGCCGAGAAGTTGGAAAGTTGCAAACATTCTTCATCAAGACAAGAAGCCGCCGCAGCAGATCTACTTCTCTAGGTTTGTCATCTTATTCTTCTTCTGCTACTGTATGCCCCTTTGTTTTTCTTTTGTGATAATATGATGATGTGTTGTTGTGGGTTTCCCTAATTGCATCTCCTTCTCTCCCTCTTTCTTCTTCCTGTATAATCTATCAACTAGGCGGTTTTTTTCTATCAGCCCTACTGTATACAGAAATTTCACACCCTCCCCCCAATGTATCCTGTTGTATCCTAAACCCGTACCAATATTGTACAGTGTCGACATGGATACCATGGGTGAAATGCCGTATCCGGGTATCATAGCTGGAAAGATATCCGGGTATCATAGCTGGAAAGATACCCAAGACCAAGACGCAGGAAAAAAAGTATTGAACCTAGTTCCTAAGAAAATAGGGAAAAAAGAAGATACTTAAAAGGAAATAATAATCCAAAGAAAGACGCTAAAGGATCAGATTTATTACTCAATTAGGCGGCTCAAGCATCCTGGTGTGCACAGCCGGGCCAGTTAAGAAAACTATGGACCAAAGCTTGGGCCTAGTGGACTGGTCGAGCTGACAGGTCTTAAGCCCTCTCGATGTGGGCCAGCCCGTATCATTTTCTTTCATTAATTCCAATGTTCATTAAGCTGTTTTAAATTTATCAATGACAGAATGTTGTTGATGATGGGAATTAACAATAATGACTAACAGCATTAGCTCAGCTCATTTTATTTCGTAAAGAATCCACATCCTGATTCACCTTCCATGGATGTGCTGAAATGTAACTTTCACTTATCTCTTCCTTTTTCAAAATTGACAGCATGAATCGAACTTACTATAGTGAGCACCGTGCAATGGGCTACTCTCATGTATCTTTTACTTTTTCCTAGAAATAAAATATGACCAGAGCAGAACAAGGGCAAGGAAAAGAAAAAAAAGCTAAATAAAAAGGTCAAAGTTCAAGCTGCTCTAACCTCTACTGCATTCCTAATTTGAGTAGGATCAGGCAAAAACCGGAATGCTATTCCTTCAACCTTCAGCATATAGACCTGTAATAATAAGTTTGTAGGAAAAACTAAGAATTACCCTTATATAGACAAAATCAGACTGTAAAATAAAGGACTTACTAAAATGTGTATACATAAATAGAATTGTGCTTTTTCGGAAATTAATAAAGCTGAAGACAAGCTAATGCTCTTTCACAATTCATCAGGAGTAAGAGTAGGCGAGTAACATGGAAATGCTTCACAGCGGGTCACACTGCATGAGTTAATGATACGACAAAAAGATAAACAAAACCCATACAATTTAACATGCATATTAGTTGGCATTCCATCAACTAATTTCTGAGGGGCGACAATTACTCCTCCACCTCCTACCCTTAAATCACATGCTAGCCTTACCAGCTAAATGCTCTGAACATTAGAAAATCTTTGGGAATTGGGACTCATCAACTAAAGTACTTCCTACAAGGGAACACAAAGGGAGGTCTATTAGGCTAGAGACGCATAAGCAAAATGTCTTAGATCTCATTTTCCTTCCATTTTAGGAACACATGACATTTCAAACTAAGCAAGAAACCAAATTTTGTAGGTCCATTACCATATCTTCTACCAGAGTTTGGACAGTTGTCAGCCGCGTTGTTTCGCCAATCAATATCATAAAAATAACAAAAAAAAACAAATAAATAAATTACCATCTCTTCCTTTTCATGTTGTCATTGCCATCACCAATATACAATTTTTTTTTTTTTTTTTGAATGATACCCCAGATACAGAAATCCAACACTAAGCAAGAAGAATTACAGAAACCCAAAGCTAAATTCTATATTGCAGTACCAACTACACAACAAAAGAAACGGAAAAAAACAGCAACAGGCAGACCTGATCAAGTGTAATGGGCACAACCCTAGCTCCTCTTCCCAAACCCGGCTGCCGCAATCGAACCTGATGAGCACCAACCACCAAAGATAGAAACTTTCGTCAGCAAATGCACACACCCAACACTGATTTCACAAATGAGAAAGAAGAAGGACCTGTGCGAGGAGCGCTTCGGCATCTTCCTGCCGGAAGCAGAGAAGACTCAGGGATTTCACGCTGCCGGGATCGGATATCAGAACGAACTCATTGTTCGAATTGCTGACGGTGTAGACGGCGGTTCCGGCCATGGTCTTGGCGACGTGGTCGGCGCTGAGGGCGATGTCGAAGGCGTGCTTGGGCTGCCAGGAGTCATGCAGCACCGACGCAAAGGGGGGCGGCGGAGCCGCGCGCTGCTTCTCGAGGCCCGGCCGAGGCGTTGCGGCATTCGCGAGATTTCGCCTGGCGTCTTCGAAGCGGGAGGAGATTTCGGATCCGATGCGGGAGAGGTGGGTGTGGAAGAAGGAGGAGAAGGCGTGGAGAGGGGTTGCAGAGGGGTTTGAAGAGGATTCCATCGCCGAGAGAATAAGAAGAAGAAGAAGAAGAAGGAGAGAGTTGAGTAATAGAAAAAGGCTGCAGCTTTTGGGGGATTTTCATATGGACCTGTTGGGCTGTGCTGTCCACGGGTGGCAGGATGGTCCACCGACCCGAACTGCATTCGGGTCTGGATTGCCACCCGATTAGTGGATAAGTCGGGGTTCGGGTTGGGTCGTGCCTACTTAACGCACATGCAACGAGACACGACCCACACAGAGGTCATGAAAACTCCTATATGTGAGGAAACACAACTCATACAGATGAGAAAATAGCGACTCACATATACAAGGATGGAAAAGGACACGTTGTAGGAGTCAATTTCAATTTGTTCCGATAGTAATAGTCAGAATTTTTCATTCCGTCCTTTTGGCCGAGACACGATGGGGTCAAAAAAAATTTTGATTTGAAATTTGGTTAAGTCTGGTTTATTTCGGCTAATTTTGATTTGTAGTACAATTTTACATATTTCAAAAAGTTACTCTAAAAAATTCTGCCAAATTCCCCACATAGACCATCTAAGAGGATAGAATGAAATGACAACTAAAATAGAATTGACAACTATAGAACTTATTCAAAGCTTGGACAACCCACAATCTAGGAAATGGGAGCAAAACAGAAATTTTGGGGAGGCGGGGATCTCAACTGAAATCACACTTCACAGATGTACCCTGATTGTGCCTGTGAATTTGGGGCTTGGGCTAATATTTCAACGTGATTAATGAAGCAGCTGGGATCACATGGGCCATATTGCTTCAAAAGGTCAACCCGTCTTGAACGAACCCGGATAAATGAGCCTACTCATTTGACATGAGGGTTTTACTACGTCAACCTGCTATTGAATTTGATTTTCATGAGGCACCTAAATGAGGTGTCTTGATTATAGTGTTACCAGTGAATAATCATGTCCACATTTGTTTTAGTAATGTTGTTTTATATTGCTTTTGTTTTTTAAATACAATTACAATAAAATCTTGTCCCAACCATATTGGAGTCAATTACATGAATCTTGTTTCTTCATTTCAATTTATTCAAGCAAATTCTTCATATAAATTACGCTTCTTTACATACATTAAAAAATAAATCAGACAATATGGGGAACAAAATATCGGGAAGGGAGCATATGCTAATAAAACAAACTAACTAACTGCATACGATTACCACAAACCCAAAAAAAAAAAACGAACTAATTAACTGCATACATTAAAAAGCTATAAAAATACAATTGCTTTTGAGTATGCCATTTCTTTTAGCATACCCGCTAAGAATACACTACTGAGCTTGTCTATCTCAAGCCACAAGCACAGCACAACATTGTACAGAGGCAGAGCACAGGCACAATCCCACCAGATTCGGTGCAACCAGCATGTGGAGCTCCCAGTGGACCATTCTAGTATGGGATATGAAGCATTTATTTATCAAGAAATGATGATGATGACAACAGCGGTGAATAATTGAATGACTGTGTCGAATAGATGAACGCTTCCAGAACCTAGCATGATGATAACATGCTTCCATTTCCCATATGCAATGGCAAGGCAAACATCTCTTGCATTTTCAGCTTCAAAATTAGGAAGGATTTAAGCTTCAAATATTGAGCTCGGGAATCGGCATTTTCCAGTAATTCCAAGAATTGAAGTCCTCCTGAAAAACAGAAATCATGACATTTCAGATATAGTTGAGATATACCCATGCCCCAGGTGCCCGCTGCTGCGTGTTTCCTTTCTTCTTGCAGACACAATTAGACATTAAGGGCCCATTTGCCTGCATTGAATTGAATTTCTACGAATTCTAAGAAATTTATTTCTCTCAAAGTGGCTGAAATTGAAGAAACAAAGGCGGAGATCCACAAATGGCCATAAGATAATTCTCCCTTTCAGTGGAAAATGATGATTCCTATCAAGGTAGCCATAAGATAATCACCCAAACAAATCAAATCCTATAAAGTAAGGGTTATCTTCATCTCCACCTTTTATCCTACATCCCTCACCTCTTTAACATTCTTTTGTTGGAACACATACCATGAATTCCTACAAGTTAAGTTCCATGCAAACAAAACCTCTCAAGTTATGTCAAGTTCCAAAACATAAGTCAAATAAGGCAGAAATATGGCTGTTAAATAACCTGCTCAGTTGAGATTGTGGGTGGAAACATGCCATTCACAAGTTCATGTAGCGAAGTATATGACTTTCTATTGACTCGGCGGTTAACAGCAACCTCTCCCTGAGTTCTCATGCCAAAAAAAAAAAAAAGGTTGTAAGGATAAAGATGATTACATCACTAGAAAGTTTTCTTTTTTATTGGTAATACATCAATATAAGTTTTCATACCATTAGATTCAGGGAATAATACCTTAGGATTTATAATGAAGATTTTGCCTTTAGGAATCCCAACTTTTAGGTAGCTGATTTCATCAGTGTCTCTGTTGCCAAAACCAGCGTAGAATGGGTTGCAATCAGGAGGAAATAATGCCCTGATGCCCTGGAAATTTTACGGGTAGAAACATGATAAGTTTCTACTAAATAAAAATCTGCAGAAAAACTTAACATAAGAGTGCTATAACTTATAAAGCAGTGTCATAGTATTGGCTGTATTGCCCATACTCCAAAAATATTTTGACCTTATTTTCCCTTTTTGTGAAAGTATTGTCCCAGTACTACCATGACATCTTCAAAAAAAATAAACAGCATTGATAATATCATAAACATTGGAATCAATTATGATAAATCAATGAATTAAATAAAAACAATCTATTTCAATAATTAATTTTTACTATGTATTAGTTTACTTCTATACTTTTGTACTTAAACAAGTAATTTTTATTTCGACATAATTTCTTGATACTATCCCTACAAAACCCTAGACGTTGAAAAGTATTCCCATATTATCCCAGGATGATAAAATCCCCGGAATGAGATTCATGGAGTTGTTAGAAAGAAATATGCACTGTAACGACGACAAATATTTCCAAATGATTATCTCATATCTGTGAATTTCAAGAACAATCCTAATTGGTGCGAGTTTACTATGCTGAAAAGAATAGGATAACTACTCACCTGCCTTGTTGAAGGATGTGGGGCAGTGGTAAAAGGGGCTTTCTCCATAGTATAGGAGTTATGGCAGGGGGTGGTCACCAATAAGGTCTTAATCTTGAATCCTAAAAAAGATTGAGTGTTTGATAATAGGGGCAATATTAACAAGAAGCAAATGGAATCATGGGACTATCTTTTCATACACTTGGAAGTGTAAGATATGGACTTACTTTTGGAAGAAGTAGGGTGCCTCTTCCTGACTTGCAAAGTCAGATTCAAGATATTTTTGACAGTCTGTTGAATGGACCTTCTAATTCTAGGCTCTAATGGTCCCTGATACAATCTGTTCAGGGACTCAGAAAGAGGGAAGCGGACTTATGGAAAGAAGGGCTCTCTGTGTCAGCTATTGCATTCATTTCTGTTGTCCACCCAGCATCAGTTTCAAAGTCTTTACTCAGGCTGTTTTTGGGAGATAGATTCACTCTCCCCTCTGCTTTAGGGCATGTCGCATGTAGTAAAGTTTTTTATTTAAAAAAAAAAAGGACGGTAAGTAAACAAGCAGCCAAAAATTTCACCTCGCTCATGTTTGGTTGGTCAAAAAATAAGTGGAAAAGTAAACTTCCATACATCAAAAGTTTCACCTTTAGTCTACCAGCTGCCAGAAAATTTTAATTCATAGAAGACTGGTAATGTAAAGAAAAGACAAAAGGTGATTACTTTACCACTGTCTCTCTCATTACTTTACCTCATACAAAACAAACACAAAAATTACTTTACTACAATATTTATTTCAGTCAGTAATGGTAATGGCACACAGTCAAATGGCAACATGAGCCAGCGAGGGAGATGAATCACACAAAATGCAAGCATGTATGAGAACACACACAACAAACAAAAACAGCATTCAGGTTGCATCATTCAACCCATGGATCATGAAAAGCATCTGATAATAAAAGACTGTCTCAAAAAGGTCCTCCTACTCTGCCCATGTCAGGGCTACCTATAGACATTTTAATTTAATGCATGCTAGTTCTATAAACCTAGATGAATGAAATGATTGAGGCTGGTGATGGCAAGCATAACCACATGTAGATGGCTGTCCACCAAACAGCAGCGAATAAAAACTCACACAAAATGTGCTATTACGCACACATGCCAAAGTTACAAAATAACTTTGATCTTGAGAAGCATGGGCACATCACGAAGATATTAATACAGAAGTCATGATTACCTCTAGGCATGAGATCTTGAATTCATGAGGTGCTCTTCGGATAACTACAAACAACATACAAGAAGAAATGTTACTTGAGGTGGTACATTATGTTAGGATTAAGCTTCAGTTAGCAATTGAACAATCAAGTTTCAATGGACTATATAGCAAAACAGAGTCTAACAACTTAAATGGCTATGTTTGCAACCCCAAAATAACATGAGGATTTAGTTGAAATTTCAGTATATGCATTGATTCAAGGTTTATTTCATGAGTACAGCGCATGGGAAGATATACATAAATACATACATACATACATACATACATATATAGGAGAATATTAGTATGCATCTAGCCCTCACCAAGGGTGAGGGACATTTGCACAATTGGAAATATTCATGTGCAAAAAACAAAAATGTTATGCAAAAGAAGAATGCTCATGTGCAAATAAAGAATGCCAAGTAAGCAATCAAAATGGATCACACATAAGAACAATATACACTACACACTCTGTATCTATCTGAGGATTTGACCCAGGATAGATTGGAGTGGTGAAATGAAATTCACCATAGAGCTCACCCAAGTCGCTTTGAAGTTGATGCCGGTGATGAAATAGTATTCAAGGTATCTGTGTGGCATGAATTATGATCTTTTAAATGGTAAGGAATAATGGAAAGGAGTACCATATCTTTACGGCCATAATAACCCTACAACACTCCAATCTCCACCCTTTGCTAGACCACCCATTGTACATTTTCTAAAGCAGCACATTCTTCTTGGGTCTAATGTACATCCTTCCATTCTCAAAGACCCTTGATAGCACACTTGCATATAACAAAATACACATGACTTGACGAGATCTTTTATATAGGAAAGTAATATGCCTAGCAAAAATCGCATATGTCAAAGAAGAATGCAAAAGCAAACACATGGACAAGTGACACATGATGATTTCCATAACACTAACATTGTTGATCATCAAAAGATGCACAAGCAACATACGGTATTGAAAGGGGCATACACACGCACGCACGCACATAGAAATCCTCCTCTAAGCTCATGAGCTCAACATGCAAAACACCCGGTGGAGCCCAACTTAGGATCCATCTGAACGGACCATAAAACAGGGACCACCCTTATAGTCACCAATCCCGGGGTTTGGCACCCCTCCAGCTAGATTGAACATTGGATCAACTAGGCGCTCATTTTGATGGTGAAAATTGTGGACCATTGGTTAGGATCATCATCCAAGCCTCCAATATCATCCATATCAATATGTGTGTAACCTTGTCTTGTTGGTGACACAATAATTGAAGGCATTGGGGTTCACATAGCTAAGTTAATAACATTGTTTATATGAAAAGAGGCGTATATATAGATCACCTTCTCGGAAAAGCGAAGGAAAAAGTCCATCAGGGGAAATGACAACCGGTCCCTCAGGTAAACCCTTTCCATCCTACAAATGCAAGTAAAAAATTATCTCAGAATTCACAACAAATAAAAAATATCATTTCTTCCTCAAGAGACAAGAAAACCGTGGTCAAAGATAGGAAAAAGAGTGAAATTTATCACAAAAACGAAGTAGGATAATATCAGCCCTTTATAGATCACCTGCTTCAAGTTGAAGAGGAACTGCCTTGTGAGATATGCTTGAGAAATTGCACGTGCACTAAGGAAGAGCAACTGATATCCATTTTCCTGCAACAAATAAGACGAATTTGATTTCCACTAATCTTCTCAACAGCCCATATCACTTGATAAAACTCTAGGATCAAATAATTCAACAACACATATCATCATCATCATCATCAAAGCCTTATCCCAACCATGTTAGGGTCGGCTACATGAATCCTGTTACTCCATTCCGTTCTATTTTGAGCCAAATCATTCGATAAGTTAAACTTCTTTAAATCTAAATCAATGACCTCCATTCATGTTTTCTTCGGCCTACCCCTACCTTTTGATGAGCCATCCACCTGTATAGCCAAACTTTTTCTCACCGGTGCCATTACCGGCCTATGCTCAACATGCCCAAACCATCTTAAACGGGTTTCTCTAATCTTATCCCCTATTGGTGCAATTCAACAACACATAATGGAAAATTATTTCTAATTTCCCAAAATTTTAGCATTCTAAGAGAGCACATATTCATAACAAGTAAGAAATTCCAAAAGTGTGATTCATCTAGCAGGTCTGATTGGAAAGCTTATATGACTCAAGTTTTCAAATTAGTTTGAAAAGAGCTCATCAAATTTTTTAAGCTTTTTTGTGACATAGGTTACTCCCAAATCACTAAAAAGGGAAGAGGTGTTGGTTAGTCATTTAATAAGATACAAATTTATCCTAAGTGTTTCCATTAAAACCCCTGCTCAATGTTTTTATAGTCCATAAAGGGTACCAGATCAGTGGTTAAGAAAGAAAGCACACTACACCCAATAGAGGTTCTTTTTTTTTTTTCTTATCGGTAACGAGAAAACTTGCATTAATAAAAGAAAAGGTAGAAGAAAGGAAAAGGAGAGACAACAAGAATACCGAAAGAGTAAAGGTACAAGAGCTACCCATAGAGGATGTATGAAACATAATGGATGATGCCCTGACATATGAAATCAAATGAGATCATGGGGCTTCTTATAGTATTCTTAATAGAGACAAAAAGAATACCAAGAGAGTAGAGGTACAAGAGCAATGTACTCTAAGACAGCAATCTACCCATAGAGGTGAAACATAATGGATGATGCCCTGACATATGCAATCTAATGAAATCATGGGGCTTCTAATAGTTTTCTTATTGGGTACTTCATATTGCAAGTTTTTCTAATTGTAGAACTTTTCTTTGTAGTTCTACATTCAATAGAAAAATAATGCACCTTCCATTATAGCATCACTGACCTGTTTGGCTGTCATGGTCAAAACCCAAACAAACAAACCAAGAAAAAAAAATACAGTTGAATTACAATTTTGACGTCATCCAAAGGACCCAAAGAAAAAGTAACGATAATCATCTTCAGCAGATGAGCAACTAGAATGAGAAAGTGTAATATAACATCTTTCCAGTAAAGTACACACTCTTTAACTCAGACAAAAAAAAACATACAAAATGATGAATCAAAAAGTCTGAAAATGATGATTCCAAATTATTGAAACACTAACAAACCTTAATGGCGGAAAACAAGTGTGCAACACCAGTCTGAGACCAATCTTTCCCGACCAAAGGCATAAACTGCCCAAGAACATCTGACCTATCGTACAACATAGAACGAAAGAGTAACCATGTGCTCCAAATAAGAAAGCCTTCTTTTTTTATTCAACTTTCAAGAAGATCCATGTCATTGAGAAAGAGACAAACATCACAAAATTATTTTTCTTATCAACAAAAGCAAAAAGATGATCATTTCATGCAGGAAAAAGAAGCTACATACAGAAGCAGATTTGACAAACATTTCAGCATTAAGTTATTGCAGGACTGTGCTATCATTTCCAAACAAAAATGCATACTTTCAAGACAGGATAAAGACAAAAACAAGGGTCTACATCGCAAATTAAATTCTTGTATTAACAAGTAATGAGGAAAACAAAATTATGATTCAGGTGAAAAGTTGTGATTGCTGATGTCCCAATTCAGGCCAATGTATAGTTCTCGAAGGCAAAAGACCATTTAGAGCCCGATTATCCATCGAAGGCATGGATCTTATTTACAGGCAACAACATCAGACAGTGAACCAAATCAAAAACTTACTTTGTAATTGTGCCATCAACATCAGAGACAACTATTCGAGTACTCCATTTCCATAGATAAATTCTAGCCTCCACCTACTCAAAAACAAGTTGAGCAAGTAAATACAAACTGCTTCATGTACTACACAAGAATTTCAAGATGTCCAAACAATAACCTGTTGCCTCCCAAGCATTGCAGTCGAGAAAGTGAAAGTGATCACATTCCGTCCTTCCTTCAGATTCAAGGATGCCAGCTGTTCAGATGTTGGAACAATTAACCTAACCGCTTTCTTTTTCATTGATGTAGTTTTGTTCATGCTTTTTCCCTGAAAGCTCTCCGAGGCATTGTTAGCATCCATCCCCTTCGTGGCATCTAGAAGTGGTCGAGTAGAGTTCACAGTTTTCATTTTTTTAGAAGGGAAAGACCAGAGTCTCCAGCCTCCACCAGAGGGAACAACAGATGTCAACAATTCACTGTTAGGGATTTTTTCTTCTTGGTCTACAGCTATCATGCCTTCTGGTTCAAAGACAAATTCCTCACCAAAAGAGACCATTCCCAAGACAATGGGTGCAGCTGCATCCCATGGGAAATAACGTCCAGCAACTCTCACAATTAGTCTCTCATTTTTCACAACTGATGGACCTAGACCTCTGAACTGTTCCAAATCAATTTTTTCAGAATCAAATGCTTGAGAAGCAGCTTCAGCTCCCATTCCTTCAAATAGCAAGTGTTTGCAAAGAGACATCTCTGCATAAAAACATGGCATAAACAAGACATACCTAAAAATAAGTATCATAGACTATGAATTATATAATCATAGACTAAAGGATATGAACAGCATTTTAGGCCTTGAGAGTGTACTAGCAGGCCCTGTGGACAAGTAATCCATGGGTCCCATCTCTGGAATATCCTAAAGGACGATAAAAATACATTGACAAACTGCAAAAAAATGGTTAAAAAGATAAATAGAAATGGTAGCCAGAAGGCAAACTATTGGATGGCCACATTGGATCTGGGTTAATTTATCAGTCATGAGCTACCACAAGAGAATCACCATATTGGTAGAATCAATTTGTATTCGTTATCACCAAATCATGCATACCACATATTCAAATTCAAGATCTACAGATACTACTGCTGGCATCCTCGGGTCAAGGTCATGGATCATACAATTCCAAAGAAGAAAACATGCCATATAATACCCTAATATAAAATTAAGGCTAAGCATTTACTGTTCACAAAAAATAAAAAATAGAAAAAGACTAAGCTTGAGGAAGAATATGAAAAAAATATGTTATGGGCTCTAAAGTTCCATGAACCATAAGAAGTAAAGATCCATCTCTCTTACCAACAGCAGGACTGGTTGACATGCCTTCACGTTCCGCGGTGCTCAGAGCACGAACAGCTGCAGCACTAACATCTGTTACAGTATTATCCTGTACTAAGCTGCTCTGAACGGTTGCTTTAATCCTTGAAGTGCTTGAAAAGTCGTTGCCAAGAATATCCCAGTTTGGGCTACCAGATCCAAAATCCAGAGATCGGCTTAGAGGTTGCTGAACATCAGACCAGCCAAGATCATGTATATGACTCCGGATATTTGGTAAAGATCCTACTGATTGTATACCATCTCCTGAATGCATTTGACCTCTTGGGATAAATATTGGACTTGATTGAGTCCTTATCTCCTGAGGCAAGACTTGAATGGCATTTGGTGATGACCCCTGAACAAATTCCTCTGGGTTTGAACCTGCTGTAGAAAATGAACGAGATCCAAAGGATTGACTTGAAGACACAGTTGTCTCATGATGCATATCATTAGACCCACACTCCTCTTTAGTGTCTTCTGTTGGGTAATTATCTATCCTCACTTCATCTGCGAAAAACAGCCCAAAATTATCAATGTCACTGATAGGAAATTGATCATCATCTAAACTGTCAGGTGGTCGCATGCTTGAATTTACTAGTTCTGCAGCTGGAGAAATCAAGAAATCTTTTTGGGCACCAATGATGATTTCAGATGATAAATAGAGCTCACTTGTCTTAACTCCTTCCCCAGGATTCTCTATTTCTTGGGCTTGATTAATCGAGTCGCCAAGATGGGTACTGGTACAATGTGATTGCATTTCTTCAACCGAATCACATGTTGTGTCATCCTCATCCATTTGACCAGAGAAGGTAAGTTCCGTGCATGCCTTTAAATTGATAACTTCACTGCCAAAAATGGGATAGGTTGCTGAAATTATTTGAGATCTATTCTCAAAAGTAGCAGATTGATTCTTGAAAGTAGCAGATTGATTCTCAAAAGTAGCTATCATCTCCAAAGTCCTTTCTGGTGGAAAGCTTTCAACTATTGCATCTTGAGCCTCTTCCACCATCTCAACTTCAACAGAACTAGAACTTGGCAAGTATATGTCAATTGAAGGATGGGATTCTGTTATAGTTTGTCTAACGTCATCCACAGATGACAACCCAACAATGCTCTCTACTAATGAACTTTCAGAAATTGCTTTGCTTGCATAGCTAGCATTTGAGTCATGACAGCAAGAATCCTCGCTTCTACTTCTAGATGACCCCGAGTCCTTACATCCATTTGAATTAATTCTACTCATGGGCACACCATATTCTGGTTCTGGATTATCCTCTGAAATTAGGATTGAGGCTTCATATGAAACTCTACTAGAAAATCCAACTTCCATATATTCTCTGCTAGAAAAGTCTAGAGTCTCTGCATCTCCACTGTAGACATCGACCGCAACACTGGATCTTCTAGGCATGCCACTATAGATGTTGGGAGAAACTCTCCTCTCTCCACACTCTTCCCTAAAACCATAGTTTTCTATGTGAAAATCACCTCTATCAAATACCTGCCCTGTGTTAGAGAGTGCAAAATCACCAGAATGAACACTTGGGGAATCTTCCAGATCAGGAGAGCTAGTTGGAAGAGGTGATTGCTTTGCCATCACATCAGAACCAGCATTCTCTTCGCCAACTTCATTAATTTCAACTGCTGTTAGCTCAGAAATGATATTGTGTGAATCAGCAGAATCACTTGCATCTGAAGTTAGCACTGAAACTCTCTCATGGCTTTTTAAACACCATATCTCATCAGAATCTCTGGTTACAACCTCAGGAGCTTGTATGACACTAACCTCGACATCCTTATTAACTTCTGCCATTGCAGGTTCAGCGGCAGATGGCTTAGAAGTATTTTGTATTTTCCAATTCTTAGTAGGGAGATTGGTTGACCATTTCATCTCCAAGAGATCAGCAGCAATTTGGGCTCGCTCCAATGAACTTATCCTCTGCATGCTAATGCCCCCTTTCCTAAGCCTGTCATCATCCTTCATCGACTTCCGTCCAAACATAAGCCCGAAAATCCTGGACTGTATTGAATTTGTTCTCGCCACAATTTTTTCATTGCTCATGTTGACATGAGTAGCCTGATTCAACCGAGTATCATCTAAATTGAGGCTCTCAGCTTTCATCATCCTTCCATTTTGTGATTGCTCGTCTGGCTTGTTGCCGGAAGATGAAGACAAGAAGTCGCTACTCTCTTCCCCACCATCTGCTTCCTTTAGAAAGTAAGCTTCACCCTTATGATTCAGGTACATGTGAAAACCAGCTTCAACTCCATTAACACTTACATTGACAATCTTCTCCTTTGTCTTCAAAACTCCTTGGAATTTCCCAAACTTGACATACCAAGGACTAGACTTGAAGCTCCCATCTTGCTGCTCAACAACAATGATATCAACAGCTCCTCCAAAAGGGTGAAAAGGGCCGGAAACTGTATAAACGCTCTGAGTTATGAACCTCCCAAATGCGTTCATCTTCTCCAACCCAATTTTATCAGAGACCCAGATCGCAGCACCTCAAATTCTCCCCATAAACCGAGAAAGAAATCAAATCCAACAGACACCGCCTCTTCACCCTCGAACAAAACAACCCAGAAGACGAAACAGCAGAATCTCCTCCCAAACTACTCTTTTTCCAAAAGCCCCACAAAAAAAATTGAGACTTTCAGCAACGTAAGTAGGGAAAAACTTCAAAATTCAATCACAATACAGACGCCAGCCAAAGAACCCACCCAAATAACAGGTTCTTGTAAATGAATTATATACAACCTATAATGCAGAAGCACAAAATCTCACTAAAAACACGAACAGTCTTCAATAAAAGACCAGGTCCCAGATCATAAAAACATCAGAAATCACATCGATGAAACTTTGAAAGTCAAGACAATGAATAAACATACATAAACAAATCACCCCTGGATGCCGTGATGTCATGGCCAAGTTGCCACCAATCAAAGACAAATAAGAACAGCTCAAAGAATATTCGCGTTCGCATATGCCGAGAGAACTTCCTCAAACAGAAACAGCCGTCCTGTAAAAGAAAGACCCTACTATTGTTGCTGTAATTGCAAGAGAGAGACTTACACGAAACCGGAAAGGCAAGGAAACGGAGAAGACAGCAACGGGTTTTGAATTCCTGTTATTTGGGCTGAGAGATCTTTCGGTGTTTGTCGGGAACGGTCGTGATCTGGAAGCGTGTGATTGAAAGTTGGGAGATTGAGAGTTTGGCATTTTGTCAAACAGACGGTGGGTCTTTTCGTTTCGAAAATTGAACTTCGGTGAGAAATCGATTGACGCAGCACAATGCCACGGCGCCATCAGGTGGCTGGAGTTGGTGCGAGAACGGTCAACTGTAATTAAATCAGTTTGAGATTTGTCTGAGCTCAGATGGATTGTAAAGAAAGAAAATTATCTATGTGGGCAAAATAGAACTCTCAGATTCTCACAAATTGAGATTGATGATGGGGACTCAAAAGTATAGAAAACGCATATCTAAAATTATATTTTCGTATTTAGTAGAAGAGTGTATGAATTTAAATCTCATATAAAATAAAAAAATTAATAAAATTAATAATCTTTGTCAAACAAAAACAAGTGATAATGTTTTTACAATTTTATGACTCGAAGTAGTTTCGTTAGCTCTTTTTATTTTTTTAATATTATCTACGAATCAATTTTATTTATGCCCATACATAATATAGTCCGAAATTCTCTTTATTATAAATATATGAGCTGATATCTTCTAACTTGTGATTAATTTAAGCTTATGGATGGAAATCAGAAAAATTAAACACTATAAAGCGACACCGCGGTGTTGAATTGGTGAGAGGGGTCATGGTTTGACAAGTAGGGTCCGAGCCGGGTTGCCCACGTGGAATGTTTGAAATTTGAAATTGAGACTAATCAACGATCGTTGTCCGTTGTCCCTCTTCACTAATAGGACGAGTTGTTGGACGCCAAAAGAGATCCCAATTCCCAACAAACAGTCAATCAGTGACTTGAAACGAATCCCAGAGTCCTGCTCGCGCACCTTTTCTGACAGCATGTTGTTGTGGAGTTCGAATCTTTTTTTCTTCTACTTTTTTGTGGGGCCATCCCATAACATCTATGCTGCATGAATTCAATCCATCCATTTATCGCAAAACTTCAGTTGAATATGTGCGGATCCCACCATCATATCGTGCACGTATCAAAATATGATTAATACTGTATTAGCAAGAATGCGGCGTGAATGCTTGATAATCATGTGTTTTATCTCATGAAAGGACTATTGTAGTAGTCTGAATTATTAGTTCACGAGAATTTACCCCTATGTGACCATGAGTGTATTAACCCCCGTGAGATCACCAGTATATCTATTAAGAAGACTATTATAGAAGAGTTTGAATTATTAGTTCACAAGAATTTAATCCTATATGACTATGAGTGTATCTATCATAACCGCTGCGTCACCATTGGACAACCAAGCCAAAAGCTGCTATGATGTAATGTGGTGGCCCTTAATAGATCCACCACAGTCTCCTTGAAAAAAAAATCCCTCAAACAATCCCAATTCCTATATTATTTTTATGTGGGTCAGACAATGGGGCTCTGCCAACTTGTACGGTATCAAATGTACCCCGTACCAAAATGCTATAAGAATAGTCAAACATTTGAAAGGCTGGTTTTATTAAACCAATTTTGTTGGAGCTGGGTCCAATAACCGTTGGCTTCCCGTTCATATTTTACCCATTGGAGCCCAGGAAAATTAAACGGCATAGGCTTTCAATCCTGACGTCAAGAATAGGGCACTCATTGATGAAAATCACCAACGCCAACTTTTGAAAATATCTCATGCTTGGCTGTAAATGGCATATGCCGGTTCACAGGCTCCCTTCGTTCAAAGTTCTATGTGGACCTGATTCAATCTAAATTCGTACGAGCACGAATCTTGTGACCAGACTGCCATTGAACTGAGGTTTTGGGTTCTTGTTAGATTGACAATAAGCCTCGGGATCTAGTCCACGGGAACTTCGGTAAGATCTTAGTCACCAAAGCTTTGTACCAGCTAATGCTAGAAATCAGCTATCATACTTATCTATTTTGATCCATGTTGACCCAAATTGAGAGATAGCACTTCTTTAATTTTGTTTATATTACTTTGATTCATGTCTTTTTTATCTTACCATTTTATTTTTGTGGGCCACCAAATCATATAAAAAAAATTTATTTTCAGCAGCACTTGTTAGGCAAAGGCATGTCATAATACCACTTACTATGACTACTCTAAAAATAAAATCGTGAGTGTAATGTCGAATGCCTTAAAACATTGAATTGTATATCTCCTATCACCAATTGATTTACGTAAAAATGCATAATGGGTGCATAAGATTCTATAAATGGTATTAAAGCTCCAAAGTAAAAACTATTTCCTAATGATTATACATAATTGACACATGTTTATTTGTGTATGCAAGCGCATGCTGCATACTGTGTATATCCATGCATGTTTGTTTTTTTAGTAAGGTAAAGTAAAATAACTAAAATTCAAATTCGCCCCTTCCCTTTTTTCAAAAAAATTAAAATTCCCCCTCTTCTCTAAAAAAAAGTCAAACAATGACAACTAAATTACAAAAAAAAAAAAAAAGCATCTACTTTCTATACAAAAAATTATAAAGATCCTTTATCAAATAACTAAAAATAAAAAGTTATCATAACCCTGTCATACTTTTTACTCTCTCTTGATTTGAGGTTTACTCTACTCTACTCTACTCCACAAATAAACAATACAAAGTGTATAGAGCAAATTCATGCTTATGTCATATGCCCACCACCAATTCAATGTGAGTAAACTATATATATATAAACATATTTTGATATACATTTTAAATAATTACTTGAATAGTGAAGATTAAGCATTTTGACTTGATATGGACCTTTGCTCTAGCCCAAAGTTTGTGGTTATGTCAGGCCCATACTCAAACCCATGTCTTGTGGACATGAACTTGTCATTCAGCATTGATGACAAACTTGCATTCAATATTTTTAGATTAATGAAATAGTTCTATGTTCATTTTAAACCTTCCATTTGTCTTCGAAGTTCCAATGACACGTGAACTTACAATCGCTCCAATTATTATGAGATAGGACATCCATCTAAAAAAAAACACATCTCATTTTCAAAATTAGTTGAAGCGTTGGCACACACGGTATAAAGTAAATTCACTATCTACTTGTTTGTGAGGTAAAGTAGGGTAGAGTAAAATAAAATTTTTGAAATTCAAAATTTTCCCCTTTTTTATTTTAAAAAATTTTAAATTTTCTCCTTCTTTTTTAAAAAAAGTCAAAAAGTTATTACTAAATTATAAATATATATATATACTTTTTATACAAAAAGTCAAAAAGAATTCGATATCAAGCAACTAAAAACAAAAAGCCATCATCACCCCATCATATATTATTTTTTCTTGATTTTGGTTTTACTCTACTTTATTTGACTCTACCTAACAAACAAACAGGCTCAAGGGCCTGTATGAAAATTGAACGAGATGAATATTCCACCTATCAATCAAACAAAATGAAATTTAAACAAACTCAATATGCATGGGAAAGCAAGGAACAATAAAAATGCTTTTGATTGAAGTGCCAACAACATTTCTTGAGATTGATTGATACTTTATAATACTTCATAATCGTAGTAGTTAAGATGCTTAATCCACTATAATTGTGGACTAGCACAATAACTCGTGCTAAGCATAGGGATAACCCACATGGCTAAGATCCCCATTACATCTTACTATACTTTCTACACTTTTTTTATAAGAAATTGCATCTTACGAGTATGTGGTATAGTGGTTAGGTACATCATTTAAATTGGCAAAAGTTCACCGGTTCAAATCTAGAAGTTCGCATTTTTTGCCTTTGCCAAGGCTTAATAAAAAGGCCAAAATTTAAACATTTTTCGTCAAAATTAATTCCAAAACCTCTTAGCTTAATATATTATAACTAGCAAACAGTGCCCGTGCTTAGCATGGGTAAGAAGTTGAATTTAAACATTTTTGGTCAAAATTAATTCCGAAACCTCTTAGCTCAATATATTAAGCATGGGCAAGAACTTGAATTTAAAACACATTAGTGTTTTCTTTCAACATCATCATAATGGGGGATGAGATGGACCATGTTGTGGGCAATATTTGATGGTTTTGGCACTGTCCAGTACATAGACTCAAAAGCTTTTTTTTTTTACTATGTTTGTAAAAGTTTTAGACAGAAAATAATTAAAATAGGCATGGTAAGGGTTTTTATGCTTTTATAACTAATGAATGTTGATGGTTTTTAGTTTGACGCATTAGAAGTTCTTTTTTTGAAGATTTAAATTATTTCTAATGATCACACCATCTCAAACAATGGGTATTAGTAGGTGTTTTTTCCCATCTCAGAACTTTTGCAGCTCATAGATAATGTTTTGAATTCCTACATGTAGATGGTTTATAGTAATGGGAGATTAGTGCATTATGTTCATGTTAAGTTTGCCCTTTAGTTAATGGATTCACATTGCTAATAAAGCTGATAATTAAAAAAATTTTAAGTCTCATATAACATGGACCTACTTTTATGGGGATTTTCTTGACCGCACCCATCAGATTCTTTAACAAAATATGACATAGATTTCTCTTAAAAATTTTAAATAAATGCCACATGGGATATTAATACCTACTATCATGACAGTTTATTTAAAGAAAAAGATTTCAAGTTATCATTCATGTTATTTGCATTTTTTTAAAGTTATCATTCTTGTTATTTGTTTTTATTCGTAATACCATGTTTAATATAATGCTAAGAAATAAAATATGATTGGGTCATGGTCACCAAAATGAGTTTGTGATAGCAATGAATTATCAAACTCCCCATAGAAATCAAATTTTCATTCACAGTGGCATTTTATCAAGCACCATTTGCACATAGAATCAACAAAAAACCCCAATGTAGTTAAAAAAAAAAAAAAAGAATACTGTAAGAATCAAAATGATAAAACAATAAGGAAAGAAGATAATAAACTTCGATTACAGAAAATTTGAAAATAAAACACCACATAACTAAAATTCAACAAAAAACCGAGCATCTTTAGCTTGAGAGTTAGAGCAAAAGTCGAAGTGGTTATAGTTTGAGAGTTTGTAAGATAGAATTTTGCGAGGAAAAAATGAAACCTAAATAAGGAAAATAGGAAAATATAATAAACTACAATTGTAAAAATAAGTGAAAAAGGGCATTTAAGTGGGAAACTAGCAACATACTTGAGATGGAAAAAAAAACAAATTAGTAGTAAATAAAATATGATAAACTAATGTTGCATAATAAAGTCAAAAAAAAAAAAACAACAACAAATACTTGATTCCTTGCCAAAAAAGTTAAACGAACTTTTGTTAGGTCACAACTCAAAAGTGAGAGTTGCTGTGATAAGGCACAATCAACTTTCGTCTTCAAAATGAATAAATTCATGTTGGTAAGGGATCTATGGAAATAAATGTTCAACCACTGTAACACAGTTTTGAAAGAACTTGATATAAGTTTAATATCCATTTTTGGATAAAGAATAAAATCTGGATCTATTCAAATCCGTGAATTGTGTATTTAATGACTTGCACATCTGATTCTATAGCCATATATAATTATATTCATTATGTTATATGGAAAATATATACAATTCTACAATGCAGCCGGTTAGCTTATTGATCAATATAAGAGTCTAATTATATATATGGTATGGGTCCTTGACCTATACTCAACTTGTGTTTGACTTAGGTATAAGACTTTACCAATAAGTTGGAGGTTGGTATGGAACTGACTCGTGCCCTATCCATTTTCATAGATCTCTTACCTACATGAATTTAATCATTTTGAATGATTTACATTTTAATAATTAAGAATGCCCCGTCAATTAGGGATGACAAAATTTAACCTAATCTGCTAACTTGACATAACCTGCAATATTTATGGGCTAGTCGTAGTTCATAAAAGTTCTCACCAACATTTACTCTATTGCCACATAACCTGCCTAACCTGTTTAAATGGGCTTCTTAAGGGAAATCACTTATTTAAACCCATTTAATTAATTCGATGGTTTAATAATTTGGTAGTTGCAATAGTTTAGTTCATATAGATTCACCTAAGCCTGTGTTGGGCCTTTTTTGGCCTACAGTTCATCTAAAAAATATAAGCTTAATATTTGCAATGAACCATTGTGTTTAGCATTGAGAGAAAATGCACAATGGTTTACATTCAAACACACTCAGAAAAACCATGGGCAGTTAAAATCCTTCTTTGCTTTATTTTCCCTCACTTCAACTGCGAGAGAGGAGAATAAATAAATGCAAAAATAAGAAGATTGGAGAACTTAAAGGGTTGTGTTTTTTTAGTGTTGAAATCAGTAACCAAAAGCATTAGTGAGCAGCTTGATGATTTTTTGGATAGAAGCTTATGGATGTCTGCTGTTTCTCTTGTTGTTTTGAGCCATAATTCACATTTTTTTACCGTTAGCATTCCAACACTTTCTTGTAAAAAAAAAGGTGAAAAGATAGGAATGTGCCATGAGAAAGAAGAAATACCTATGATTACCATGCTATTAATCTAGATACTTCATTCCAAAAGAGAAAATGATCCACACAATTTTATCAACATTCAACACATGCAAACATTATATTTGGATAATATATAATTGAATTGATAGTATAAAGTGCAAAAGAAAAACGAAAATAAGCATACCGTGAGCATCAATTGACGATTACATTTGCCTTGGGAGATAGTTCTAAAATCCACTTTCGTGAGCATCAACTGACGATTACATTTCCCTTGGGAGATAGTTCTAAAATCCACTTTCTCCGTCCAGATGGAATCATTTAAAGATAATATTCTCATTAAAATGGAAGAAATGATACTGAAATGACCATCATTTGGAAACGTCTCATTAATATAGTCAACATGGTGATGAACAACCATTACAATAAATTAGTCACATGTTTTCTGATGGAAATGTTTTGTTGCATTGCATGAATGGTGGAGGGACTTGAAGAGGTCAAAATATGGTATTTAAATATATGAAAACATTTCGTTGGTAATTGAGAGAAACACATGTTACTGATTTGTATGTTCAACATGGTGATGAACAACCATTATATTAAATTATTCACATGTTTTATGCTGAAAAAGGTTTACGAATGGTGGAGGAAGCTTACGTTAATACGGCTATTACATTAAATTAGTTGTATGTTTTCTGCTGAAAAGGTTACCTTGGATTGTAGGAATAGAGGAAGTTACCTTTAGTATGGCCATTTGATTTAATTGTCATGAATGGTGGAGCCAATCTAATGTGTGATTTGAGCAATTGGATTCTCTAAAGTTGAAGAGGTCACAATCAATCATATTTTTAATTTGAGCAATTGGATTCTCTTAAGCTAATGTATAACAATTGACTAATGGGGGTCCAAGAAGTATATGAGATCTTATCGAGTCCAGAATAAAAACCCCAGAGTCACTGTGGGGGATTTCCTCGTATAATATGCACTCATTCTATCTGGTGAGTGACGTTCCATGGGATGTTTTTTTATTTCATTCTCCCTCGACACAGGGCCTGTACGTATCTTCCACCCTTTGCCATGGTCAAAGTCCAAACATTGTTACCGTAACATTGTATATTATATTACAGGTCAACTTGACTAAATTTGTTGTAGAGTTTCGAAAAAAAATGAAAACAAGAGAATAAGATTTATATGAGGAATAAATAATTACTTTGAAGTTATCATTTGGTAGTAAGATTTTCAATATAAATATATGAACGCCATTGCCACAAGGAAAGATAGCAAATGGGAACATAAGGAAGTGACAACAATATTGATTATTAAATCTATGTTTCATACTATCCATGAGAATATAAAAAAAGAACAGACGTCCAATATAGCAGCGTTAAACAAAATACATTTTTATTTCAGAAAGTAAAGTAAAAGGCATTATTGCCGATAAAAAGAATATGCTATAAAGAATGCGAGCTAGAGTTCTATTTTAGAAAGGAAAATATGACAATTAAAGATAAAAATTCAATATCTATATACTTATATATTTCTATGCTTATGAAAAACAGCACATGGTAATTATCATATTAGATATAAGAACAGTAAGGAAAATAAAAAAAATCCTGCTAATAATTATAAAAAGGTAAAAAAAAAGAGTAAAAATTTTATTTGGAATGGATTGGACTACCCGGTAGACAAACAAGGGATGTGGAATTGCTATAATTGGTACAGCGAGGCCCATGTCTCCGTAAGCTATAATTTTGTTCTAAGGGTTTACCAAATAATTGCAATTAATCCTATTCAGTTTAGGGTTACTCAAGCTCACGGACACCCAAACTACACGTTCCTCACTAACCAAGCCAAAGGCATCAATATATTCATGATTGAGTAGTGTTGACATCTTAAACTCACTCACTAGCTGAGAAATCAATCGGTAGATTCTCAATTGTCACAAGTCAATAGCCCAACACAGGAAGAGAGAGAAAGAGAGAAATTAAGACATTTGATTTTCTAGGATACCTGTATAAGAGTTTTCTTTTCTTTCGGCATTACAACTCTTTATTCAATGCAGCATAAAATTTTATATAAAAATTATTTTTAATACATTTTATTTCTACTTGGCATTACACAAACTAATTCTAAGAATGTCCCAAAAATATTTGTAAATTCCCCTTCAAACCACCTCCTTATACCCAAGTGGGATTTTCAATATTATGCAAGGGGTTTTTTTAAAGGAAAATAATCTTATGAGAACTAGTTTTTACTTTTTTTTATAAGAACTCTAGGTGAGGCCCATCTATCATTCAATCCAAACCTTGTAATACACAGGGACCCCCTTGATAAATAATCGCCCCAAATTTTGATCAAATCCGAATTTACTAGACTGTTGAATTGACTGTGCACCAATCCAAATGGAGTAAATTTATGGGCAACGGATGAAGGGGTTAGGGATATGTTATTGTTGCCAAACTTGATATTTGGGATATTTCCATATAGATCTTTACATCCCCTTGGTACCATCTCCAAATGGAACCCACAAGTGGGCCCCATAAGGAAGTTCTCACACGTTCAAAGCCCTTTTTTAAAAATACCAATAGCCAACCCCGATCCAGACCCATTTCCCGCCAAAAAGGCTCCCTTAAAAAGGCTCTTAGGTTAGTAAGCAGCAAGCAGAGACTCGAAGCTTGCCATGGAAGAAGACGACGAGCTCTCCTCTTCCAATTCCCCCCACAGCGACAGCGACGAATCCTACAACGAAGACGAATCATCAGATCTTCAAAACCAACGAGAAGAAGAAGACGAAGAAGACGACGACGAAGAAGATCCATCTCCTGCTGATTCTCCACCTTCAGATGAAGATCGGAAATCGCAGAATGTCGCAGCTCTCGTCAAGTAAGTCAGATCTTCTCGTTCCATTCATCTTCCATTCCAAATCGAACAGATCAGATCTTGTTTTTCTTTCCGATCTGAAGTCTCAATCAGTCACTCTCGATTTGATTCGATTTCGTTCTAGGGTTTCTGTTCATGCATGCTAGAGTAACTTCCAAATGGATTGGTTTTGCCGGCGCTTTGGGATTTGTAGCTCTTACTCTCTTAGATTTCGTGTATTTCAGAGGGAACCTTGTTGTGAGAAGGCAGCCTCTGCTTCCTCGCCTCCTCTCTGTGTCGGAAGCGGCCGCCGTGGCTCGGAAACCATTCAAACCCCCGTGTTCGAATGGATACAGCAGAGATCAGAATGAGGAGCTGGTTCGCCGGCTTTGGGCTCGGAAGAGGTTTGTTCCTTGGGGTTCTTCGAGGCCGGCCTTGGTTGAGATTCATAGCCGCTTGAATGTCCCGAGTGTCGTGGAGAAATGTGATTTGGAGGAGAGCGACCCCTTGCCGCCTGGAGTGGAGCCATTGGTGCTGTGGCAGCCTGAGGAATTGGAAGGGGAAGGTCCGCGGTTGGCTCCGATAGCCGTCGAGCCGTTGCTAGTTCGTTACCTTCGACCTCATCAAAGGTGAAATTTGCTTCCTTGCTGTCAATTCTATGCCTCAATTACCTACTATGTTGCTTGAATCACAGGGAAGGAGTGCAGTTTATGTTTGAATGTGTTTCTGGGTTATCAAGTACCCCTGGAATTGCTGGATGCATCCTAGCAGATGATATGGGGTATGCACTTAATGTTTTGCCTTTCACCATTATGTTTATTTTTGTCTGCCAATCCCAATCTTTGGACTGCCTGTTCATGACTTCTTTTGTCTAAAAATGCAGTTTGGGGAAGACTTTACAGTCAATCACGCTGCTATATACGCTTCTTCGTCAGGGATTTGATGGAAATCCAATGGTCAAAAGGGCAGTGATCGTCACCCCTACAAGCCTTGTTAGCAATTGGGAGTCTGAGATTAATAAGTGGGTTGGGTTAAGAGTGCAGCTCATTGCCCTTTGTGAAAGCACCCGAGCAGACGTAGTCTCTGGAATTGACAGTTTCTTGCGACCTAGCAGCCCTTTGCAGGCAAGTTTTAAATTGCCTTGTGTTGAGACGAATAATTTATTTCTAGTTTTCAGTTGTATTTACTGAGTTTTGTGAATTTTATAGATTCAGTGGTGTTGATGTGTGCCTTAGGTTCTAATTATTTCTTACGAGACATTTCGAATGCATTCATCGAAATTTGAAAAAAGTGGAAGTTGTGACCTTCTCATATGCGATGAGGCTCACAGATTGAAGAATGACCAGACATTAACAAATCGGGTAGGAATTAAAATGTTGGAGATTTTTTTTATTTACTTTCTGTTGTAAATTAGTCAAAGTTGATGTTAGCATGTTGTTAATTATTCCTATGAGTTTACGAGTGGCTATGAATCAGGCATTGGCTTCCCTTCCATGTCGCCGTCGTATACTGCTGTCTGGAACCCCTATGCAGGTAAGTGGGAAATGTCGTTGTTCTTTAATGTCCATAGCCTTGAAGGATTCTGTTGTTGAAGGTAAGATCTTCATTTGCTGTAGAATGACCTGGAGGAGTTTTTTGCCATGGTTAACTTTACTAATCCTGGAGTGCTGGGGGATGCAGCATATTTTCGTCGTTACTATGAAGTAAGTCTATATGTTTTTCTCGTGATTCACAGGTTACATAATAAGTACATAATGATCCCAAGTGTGTTTTGATCCTGTCACCTGCATTTATGTTTACTCAAAGGCGTAGTGATAGGCTAAGCTTTCATTTTGTCAATGACAAATGCATTTGATTTTTCTTTTTTTAAAATGGTAAAAGTTATTACTCCAACAGAAAGAAACAAAAAACAAAGCCAAAAGCTGCTTTACAAACGTGAATCAATAAATCCAAAAACAAAACACCTACTTAAATACAAAAGAATTAAACATCAAAGGAATTAGAAGATTGAATAACTCCCTCCTTTGCTAGATTGTTAACCATTATATTAACATATATAATTGCATTTGATTGGCACCCTTGAAGAGACATACAGCCAATTTGGATCACACATTACCACATCAACGTTTGCATGTGAATCCTATGATCCTTTGCATGCGAATCCTATGATCAAGGCACACATCCAGGTTAATTCAGATTTATCTTCACTGTACCAGAGCATCTTTGTCCATATCCACACATTCTACCATTGACGGACACATTGCTTATGCTGTCAGAAGCTCTAGGTTTACAGACTTATTGGGCTAACAAGTTGGTTTGATGCAACAAAATATGCTCGGTAATGCCTGATAAATAATAAGCAAGCACAAAGCATTTCACACTGATGAAGATTGAAGACAGAAATGACTGTCTACGGATTAAAAAAATAGAATAAAAACTAATAGTCTCTTAGGGAGTGACATTACAATGCTATTATTTTTGGTAAAATGGGACATACTTTCCAGATGTGTAATTGGGGAGAATTGTAAAATCTGAGCATAAGAAACCTCCTGGTCTTCTTCATCCTTTGCAAATACCCAAGTGGAGATGGGAGCATATCATGATGGACTTTGTATATGGGCTACCCTTTATGAGCAAGAAGCATAATGCTATTTGAGTGGACCATATATTTTGCATCATGTCATTCATGGCCATTGATTATCTTTTGTAGTGATGTATTTATCTTTCGTACTGATATTGCACGGACTTGTTCTTGTACACAACGTACACTGTACATAGTCTTTTGGTTATAGCCATGTACACATGGGTTCCTCATGACACATGCATATAGACATGTTTTGCACAATTTGTCATGTAGTATTTTGTCTATACAGTTTAATGAATGATAGAGCTTTTGATATATGTAAATTGAAATTGTAAAGGCATGGACTGTTATACCTTGATGCCTACCCTATGATTCAAATTTGTACAGGTGATATATTCTGTGGTGATATACACATGCTTCCGCAAAAGATTTTCAATTGGACACGTGTTGATTATTATTCCTCACAATTTGAACCCTGTGTTTATCCCTTGTGGAGTCCGTCAATGGTTAGGCATGACGTGATTTCCACAGGAGCGCGTGCCACGCCTCAGGGGTTACCCTAATCAAAGGGTTCCTGGCCTCGGGGCATGACAAGAATCAAGGAAATTCTGGTCCACATGTTGATTTTACTGAAGCAATCAACCTACATACCTAATCCAGCAGTGTTGTTCTTGCTGAACCACTAAACATCACTGCCACACTTGTCAGTTCTACAGCTAACTTTGTATGTTAAATTCGTCCCAGCTGACTAATTTTTTTATCTTCAACAATGAGGTCATTATCTCTTTGGACATCATGGATGGGTTCAATTTAAAGTACAGCTAAATTTGTATGTTAAACTCGTCCCTGCTGACTAATTTTTTTTATCTTCAACAATGAGTTCATTATCTCTTTGGACATCATGGACGGGTCCAGTTTTAACTTTAAACTGTATCTTATTGGTCTTTAATTTCTGGACCATAAATTCAGTTCAAACAGAGGCATCATAGCTCATGGACCATAAATTCCATATCAGGTCTCAAGTTTCTTGCTTCCCACATCTCCATTTAGAGATATAGTAATAATTTTCTCCCTATTCTTTTAAAGTTGGGACTCTCAATTAAAAGCCTATGGAATAGACTTGTACTTCTTATTGCTTAAGCACTTATGTGAGTCACCGTGATCACCCTTGTCAGAAAAGAGATGTTTCTTACTTTCATCACTATTATTATTTTTTGTTGTGGTTGTTAAATGGGACCATAGGCAAAAAAGTTAAATTCTACTACATGAAAACCAAGCTTTCAAAACTTGAATTAGAGTATCTGGCATTTGCTTATGTATATATGATTCCATATCTGGGGACATCTTGAACTAATTTTACTTTTGACCTTGTAACATTCATTTACTCAGACACCAATCATTTGTGGAAGAGAGCCCACAGCAACTGCAGAGGAGAGACTGTTGGGTACTGAGCGCTCTGCTGAGCTAAGTGCAAAAGTAAATCAGGTACAATACTGAAATTCATATTCCTTTTCCTGTGGTTGATGTGGTTGTGGTTGTAGAGCTTATGTGTCTCAATATTGTGTCAAAGAAATTGTTGCACTCTATCTGTTTTCAGGAATATAGATTCAAACTTTTCTTCAAACTTTTATACATAGCTTCATTTTTACTCTATTAAATACTGCATTCCTCTAAAGATGAACTCTGGAACTGCACCACCAGTATCTATTCATACTAGTGAGGTCTCATTTGAATGCAACCGACAAATTTTCTAACTAAAAGAAATTAACATATGAATTTTTACGCCAGTTCATACTGAGGAGAACAAATGCTTTGTTGTCAAATCACTTGCCACCAAAGGTATGGGGCTTGATTTTTATTTTGAAATTGATGAAAATATCTCAAGTATTTCTTTACGTGTTCTGTGTAACATTTTGCCTGAATTTGATTATCCTTGTAGATTGTGGAAGTTGTCTGTTGCAAGTTAACTCCTCTCCAATCGGAACTGTATTGCCATTTTATACAGTCCAAAAATGTAGGTATTTTCTTTTTTCTTTGCCTTTATGTTTTCTTTGAACTTTTGAAACATACATAAAATACTGTTATTGCCTGGCTGGACCTTATATGATGCTTTTATGTGTTCCACATTATAGGTCAAACGAGCCATAGTTGAAGAGATGAAGCAGTCAAAAATTTTGGCATATATTACAGCTCTTAAGAAGCTGTGCAACCATCCGAAGGTATGATCATTAAATTCTCATCCTCAGATCATATTACAACGTGCACTATTGCATCCATACATTTTTCTGATGTATTATGACAGTTGTGCTACATTCCTTTTCTATGTTAGGGACAATTGAAGCCCTCTTGTTATAACGTTGAATTTTGTTGATTCTTTTATCAAATATTCCGATAAACGGTGCCAAGATGTGTTTTCTGTATGTATTTTCAAAATTTCTGCAACATAACCATTGTTTGTAACTCTCTTAACTCTATAACCATAACCTTTGCCAACATTTGGCAAAAAAATTCATTGCCTTTTCGATTGTTAAACAATCTGCAACATTTAAAATATAAATATCCACAATTAATTGTAAACACTTTCTTGTTAAGTTTTTTGCAATCACCACCTAATTTCCTTGTTATATGATGTTGAATATAGATGAAGCCAGTGTTGAGACGGTGATAATTTGGGAACTGTTCTACTTTGTGGATGAATCTTTTTGCAGCTAATTTACGATACAATCCGTAGCGGGGGTTCAGGGACATCAGGTTTTGAGGACTGTATGCGCTTTTTCCCTCCAGAATTGTTCTCAGGAAGGTAAATGTGTTGCTGCTTATTCATGTTATATGAAATATAGCACAAATTCAGTACTTTTAGTAGGGTTTGAGGAGAAGCAGAACTTACATGGTTGACCCCAAATGGATGCAATATGGTTTTAATGATGATAATGATCACCATAGCGCTTTCAATGTGTTCCTTTTGTTGTTGTGATAGATCAGGATCCTGGACTGGTGGCAATGGGATTTGGGTGGAATTATCTGGAAAAATGCATGTCTTAGCTCGTTTATTGGCCCATCTGCGACAGAAAACAGAGGACAGAATAGTTCTTGTTTCAAACTATACTCAGGTATGTATGTTAATAGCAGACAGTGAACATACATGGTCAGATCATCCAATGTCATGGATCATGCTGCTTGACATACTATGAAAAGTTAAAATGCTGAACAGATTTGTAGAATGCAAAAAATAAGATGTTTTGCATAGAACAAAAGGGAAATATATCATCTCAACAAATGGCATACTCTCTAAAGAATGCATTCCTCAAACGGTTATTTTGATTGTCATCAAATACTAGACATTCAGGAATACATACTGGTTACTACATGCCTCTACCTATGCTTTCATCTCGTTTCCACCCCCCACCCCCCCAACCATATAATTGTAATTTAATGGTTTTGAGGTATTCTACATTTCTTTTCATCGTAAAATATGGTCGACTGTGGACTTTCAAGTTGTTTGTTAGCATTTTCATCCACCACTCTATCCTTTACTCAATGCCAAATGTGTCCTAGGTAGATGAATTTTCCATTGAGAATGATAAGGAAGTCTTCCCAAGAATCCTTCACAAGTACACTGAGATGTCAAGATATAGTCTTCAAAATAAGAAATGAAATGGGGGAAAGAAGAAAAGAATACAAAAAAAAAAAAAAAAGAAAAGGCTCTGCCATGTACCTTTTGCTGCCACATTATCCTCAGGAGTAACAGAAGGATATGGCATTTGATTTTGACGGGGAGGTCGAGAATTACTAGATCCCTGCAAAGTTATTTGTGTGAGTTAGATCTGTTGGGGTTGATTAACTAATCAGTTTTACTAACATAGCATTATTAAGGAATCGGTGAAGTATACTTTCAGTAATTTCCTGCCTTTTCTCGATTAAATGCAAGTAATCAGTGCAATTTTCTGTCATCACCAAATCCAATCAAATTTATTTCAAAGTCAGGATCTTGGGGATTTTTATCCCTGTGATTTTGCATTTTGTCAACCATTCAGTATCATGTAATCTTTTTGGGATGCTTGTCATTAAATTCTTTTGTAAACGGCATTGTCTGTGTAAATGAGAACGTATCCAAGATGTTGCTGTTCAATTGCATTCTTAAGCATGCTGTAAATATGTGAGAATCAGTAATTCCAAAAGCAAAGGAATACGAGCTCTGTCATCTTCATTAGTACCATTTGCCGAGCAACCTCTGATTGTTTCCTATGATTCTACTTACTGTTATTTACCTTGATCTACCAGACTCTGGATCTCTTTGCACAACTCTGTCGGGAGAGAAGGTATCCATACTTGAGGCTTGATGGGACCACATCAATCAGTAAAAGACAGAAATTGGTCAACCGTTTTAATGATCCTTCAAAGGTCTATATTTCTGCTATTGTGTTCCAAGTGCTGATCTTTTATTTAACTTTCTTTTTATTAAGCTAAATTTTGCAGGATGAGTTTGTTTTTCTCTTAAGTAGCAAAGCTGGTGGTTGTGGGCTTAATTTGATAGGTGGAAATCGCCTGGTCCTGTTTGATCCTGACTGGAACCCTGCCAATGACAAGCAGGTAAATGATTGTTTTAAAGCTCATATTTATGGTATGCTTTTAACAATGTTTATCCTTCCATGACCTTATGATGCTTGCCCATTTGTCACTGCCATAATTAGGCTGCTGCAAGAGTGTGGAGGGATGGGCAGAAGAAGAGAGTCTTCATTTACAGATTTTTGAGTACTGGTACAATTGAAGAAAAGGTATGATGTGCTAATGGCGTATGGAGCAACTGGCATAATTAGTAACTTCTGTTGCTGTTTGTTAGTTTTGTCACTCATTTATATGGCTTTGGGACAATGGTAAATTCAGTTATTAATTTATTTTATATTATTTGTAGGTCTACCAGCGCCAGATGTCAAAAGAAGGGCTCCAGAAGGTTATTCAGCAAGAACAAATGGACGGTCAGATCACACAGGTTTTAGTGCTTGCTGCCTTTTTTGTGCTTTTATTGATCTATGTTTGTTCTTGAACGTGACACATATTAAAGATTCTTATTGCAGGGTAACTTTCTTTCAGCAGAGGATCTCCGTGACCTTTTCACATTTCATGTGGATGTTAGGTAATACTTATGTGCCACTTTAAGTTTGATTTTAAAATCACAGGTCTTCTGTTACCCAAATGCCATTAACTTTTAGCTTGCAAATGTTAAAACGGGAGGGAAAACTGCACGAATTTGTAGAGCAGACATATAAATGTGTTGCTATGGAGAAAAAAATATAAGCTCTGCAACTAGTTATTACAGTTTCATGGATTAAAGTGTGTTGGATCTCATGACGAGTATGGGGTGGGTTGAGGCCACTTGGACGTGACCCAATTAAAAAACAGGTCCTAATATCTCGACTTGAGTCCATTTAGGTCCTAAACTGGTCCACCTCCCGGACTGGACTGAGTGGGCAGGAAGGTTTTTTTTTTGACCTGACCCACCCAATCACACTCGTTCATTCCATGAAAGGGCCACAAACCTACTGATTGTACTACTTCAAAATCTACATCATCATGTATAGTTCTGTTATGATCAGCAGCTAAATACCTTGTAATATCCTTTCCAGATATAGATGATGTCTCAAACTTTTGCCTGTGATTCGTGATTCAGTTTTTTTTATTAAATTCACAGTGAGCATAGAGTGCCTATGCTCAGGAAAAAGACAGTTTAATAATGTTTTCTTTTTTCTTTTTTATTAAGAGTAATTTAAGAAGGCAGTAAATTGTGATGAACATTGAAGTTAGTTCTGTTAGTTCTACTATTGTGTTTTTTAGCATCTTGAAAAGTTGTTGTTGTGTCGTATTATTTATTTATTTATTTCTTAGGAATTTTATTTTCCTTCTAATTTTATAGGTCCGAGATCCATGACAATCTGAACTGCATTCGCTGTAAAATAAATAATTTAAGCATAGCAGATTGCTCAGAAAACTTAGTAGAGGCTGATCCCATTAGAGATGCAGCAGATGGAGAACAGCAAGATGATCAAAATGCTTCTGATATTGGTGGATTTGCTGAAGTTGCAGCATGCTTGCATAAGTTGAGAAGTTCAGAGAAACAGGTGTAGCCATTGATGTTCCACTCTTTGTTATGAGGTCTTTTCTTGTTATAGAAGTATTTTCTCATTCCTTGATAAGTTTACTTTCAGCTAGGAACTCCCCTTGAGGAGGATCTACGAAGCTGGGGGCATCATTTTTTCCCAGCATCAGTTCCTGATACAATTTTTCAAGCTTCAGCTGGTGATGAGGTGCGGTACACAAATTCTATGTTTTTTGCATAATCTACTGATCTTTTAGGAAGGAAAAAAATCTCTTTTCCTGACAAAGAACCTAGTGATAACTTGGCTAAGAGTATGGAACAAGTAACTTGGCAATGATTCCTTGTAACTTTGTTGGAGTGTTAATAAGGAGAACTTGTGAAATTTTCTTGTATGCCCATTGTTGTGTGACTTCTTTCTTGTGAGGGTGTTTTGCCGTTTTGCATTATGTGGTTAACTAAGGTTGTGGTTGGTTGTTCAATCAGATTGTTTAATGTGAAAGGGACATACTTTAGAGTCTGTGATCCCTTCTGTAGGAGTAAAGGAGATAGGATATTCAGAACTGTGCACACCATTGACTGTCCAAGCAGATGAGCCGAATTGGTGAAACATTGGGAGTGGTAATAGAGTAATACATTCTGATGAATAGTTCAACAGAGTAATGCACAGGACAAGTATTTAACATTCAGAAAATCAGTCTGCTTTATTCCAGATAATTATACAGAAGAAACTATTTTCCAATTGCAAAAACTCATGGAAAAGTTAGGGGAGGAAAACAATTTGCTCCTCCTTTTTTCAGTTTAGAGAAGGTCTACAACTAGGTTCTGAGGAAAATTCCATGGATTTTGAAGCAGGAAAGATAAGCTAAAAATATAGAGTATCATGCTAGTCAGACTAATGGCTGGTTAATCTCTTGAATGAGTTTTCATCTTGACACTGGCAGCTTAGTGGGGTCATAAGCTCAACCGGATAGATAGGTTTTGAGTAGGGCCTACAAAAAATTATCCTTATTGGATATTTCTTGCCATCTGATCCAACCCCAATTATATGGTGAATTGAATTCATTTTGACTGCCAATTTTTATGATCTTAGATAAAATCACTAGAAATATCAATATCAAATGAAGCTGACAAGCTTGATTTCATTTTTCTGCCAATTTCATCACCTTGATTGCTGGTAAACCCCTAACCACAGTCTATCTATGCATCTGTTATGTCTAGTGTACTACACAAAGATGCCAGGTGTCATGGCTAAAATTCTTTTGCTCTGTGAACAGACAACTTCCATCTATATTGGTTTTCTTAAGTTGAAAATTACTTAGTGAAGGGTCTTATAGTTTTTGATATTTGGCTGGTTACTGTTGAACAAATGTAGGGTTTGACTTGATATGCAAATAGGACCAGCAGAAGGCGAAACCATGAAAGAGGTGGGGTGTTGCGAAGTAAATGGCTCTTTAAGCAACATGACAAAAGAAATCTTTAAGCCTACTTTGCTTAAAGAACCATTTGTTTTAAATGGTTGTAAAACCTGCATTCTTTTATCGGGCTAAGTGTTGTTATTCCCAGCCACTGTCATGTCGCTTCAATCTCGTTGGAACTTCACTAAAACCAATACGTGTGGCCTATCATGTGCAATTGAGTTTTGTAGAAAAATGCTGCCATTGTCGACTAGTTTCATAAATATATATATATATATTTATATATATATATATCATCATTATCATCAAAGCCTTATCCCAACTATGTTGGGGTTGGCTACATGAATTCTGTTTCTCCATTCCGTTCTATTTTGAGCCAAATTCTTAGATAAGTTAAACTTCTTTAAATCTGATTTAATGACCTCTATTAATGTTTTCTTCAGCCTACCCCTACCACTTGATGGGCCATCCACCTGGATAGCTAAACTTTTTCTCACCGGTGCCATTACGGGCATACGCTCAACATGTCCAAACTATCTTAAACGGGTTCCTCTAATCTCATCCTCTATTGGTGCTACCTCTAATGCTCTTGAAAGCGCTCATTTCTAATTTTATCTTTCTTACTTTTGCCACACATCCACATAAGCATTCTCATCTCTGCCACATCCATCTTATGTGTATGTGTTTTCTTAATTGGCCAACATTCTACTCCATATGTCATAGGTAGTTTAACCACTATTCTGTAAAATTTGCTCTTCAATTTTAGTGGCATTCATTTGTCACCAAACACTCCAGAAACTAGTCTCTATTTCAGCCATCCAGCTTTTATCATTTGCTTAACATCTTCCTCAATCTTTCCATCCTTACTAATCATCAAGCCCAGATACCGAAAAGAATCTCTATGTGGTATCTTATGGATTTCAATTTTGACAGTGGTTTCAACACTTTGTATATGTCTATTGAAGTTGCAATCTATATGTTCTGTCTTTATATGACTTATTTTAAAGCCTCTAGATTTTAATGCCTTTCGCCATCTCTTGAGTTTTGCATTTACACATTCTCTTGATTCATCTACTAATACTATATCATCTGAAACAACATATACCATGGTACTTCTTCCTGAATATGCATAGTTAACTCATCCATAATCAATGCAAAAAGATAAGGGCTTAAGGCTAATCTCTAATGCAAATCTATAGTCACGAGGAATCCACTTATATCTCCACATGTGGTTCTCACATTTGTTACTGTTCCTTTATACATATCCTTAGAAATTTTAATAATCTCTGGGACATTCTTTTTCTTCAAAATCCACCAAATTAAATCCCTAGGTACCCTAGCATAGGCTTTTTCTAAATTGATAAAAGACCATGTGTAGATTTTTCCTCTTTGCTTGATATTTTTCCATTAATTGCCTAAGTCAAAAGGTAGCTTCCATAGTTGACATCTTTGGCATAAAACTATATTGATTTTCAGCAATCTTGGTCTTCCGTCTAAGTCTTTGCTTCATTATTCTCTCTCATAACTTTATAGTATGACTCATAAGTTTAATCCCTCGATAGTTGGTACAATTTTATATATCTCCCTTATTCTTATATATAGGTACTACAATGTTTCTTCTCCATTCATCCGGCATTTTCTTTGTCACAAGTATCTTATTGAAAAGTCTGCATAACCAACTCACCTTAACCTCTCTTAAGCATTTTCATGCCTCTATCGGAATATCGTCTGGGCCTGTAGCCTTTCCTATCTTTATTCGCTTTAATGCTTCCTTCACTTTCACCCTTCTAATTTTACGGAGAAAAGTATGCTCTGTTAATGAAGTATCCTCTCTAGTTCTTGTATCCCTCATATGTTCTTCATTTAAAAGTTTACTAAAATATTCCTTCTACCTTTATTTAATATCGTTGCCTTCATTAGAACATTTTCCTCATTGTTCTTGATACATTTGACATGATTTGAGTCCATACATTTCTTTTTTCTTATTTTTGCAAGCTTAAAACTATCATTCTCTCATTCTCTTGTTCTCAACCTATTATAGAGGTCATCGTATGCTTGGAACTTTATACTACTTACTACTTTTTTAGTTTCTATCTTTACTTCTTATACAAATAAAAAATTTTCATACTCTTAGTCCTTTGCCAAACATTGTAGTACTATCTTTTTTTTCGAATAACTTCCTGAACCTCCACACACTACTACCATATTTATTTTATTTATATGTCTCTTTTTTTTTATTGTCCAAGTGCCTTTTTTGCAACTTTCCTAATGCAATTAGCTATTTGATTTCACATTACTGTAGTTTCTCCTTCAAGATTTCATTCTCCCTTCTCAATCATTTTATCCTTAAATATATTTACTCTTTTTCCCTTCAAATCTCTCCACCTTGTTTTAGGGTCAATTTTGTTTACTACCACTCTCTTTCTACTTCTAATGCAAATATTTAAAACTATGAGCCTATATTGCGTGGTCAAATTCTCTCTTGAGATAACCTTACAATCTTTACAAGCCAATCGGTCCTATTTTCTAACTAGAAAAAAGTCTATCTGACTCCTATTGCTCCCACTTTTATAGGTAATTAAATGCTTATCTCTTTTTTTAAAGTAAGTGTTTGCTACTATAAGATCAAATGCGATTGTAAAGTCTAATATAGTGTTTCCGAATTCATTTTTTTTTCCAAAGCCTTGCCCTCTATGCACTCTCTCATATTCTCTATTATCTTTTCCTACATGCCTGTTTAAATTCCCTCCAGGGAAAATCTTATCACTATTTGAGATTTCTCGCATTAAATCATCTATCTCCTCTTAAAATTGTCTTTTTACACTTTCCTCTAGTCCTACTTGGAGAGCATATCCATTGATGATATGGATTATGTTTTCTTCTAGCACTAGTTTAATTGCTATAATTCTATCACCAAACCTCTTTACCTTTATAATTTATCTTTTTTAAATCCTTATCTACAATTATACCCACTCCAGTTCTTATATTACTCTTCCCCGAATAAAAAAGCTTATACCCATTTGTGAGTTCCTTAGCTCTATTCCCTTTCCACCTTATCTCCTGTATATGAGCCACACTAATTTTTCTTCTTTTTATTACCTCGACCAACCTCATGCTCTTGCCTGTCAAGGTTCTTATATTCCAAGTAGCAAATTTAATTTTCCTATTTCTTTTCTTTTTCTCATGGACTAACTTCTTTAACTGCACTAGTCTAGAGTCTGCGGTAGCACTTACATACTTTTTACTGCAGCTAATACGTCGCTTAAAGTGGGGAACGCTCTAGCCTTATCGCGAAATATTGTTATCTCAGAATTTATGTTTGGGTTGTGAACAAGTTTTAATTTGGCCTTCAACCTACCCAACGCAACCTTCTTCCTTTACCAAGGCTTGAGACCCACAGCAAAAACTGGTGGAGTTATATATATATATGGAAAATATTCAAGTGCATCCATCCCTTACCATTTTGGTGAGCGACACCCCCTTTTTGGTAAGCATTAATGTGCAAAAAGACAAAAAAACAAAAATCATGATACCTTTTTGACTTTTGATATGTCAAAAAAGGAAGTGTCCCTCACAAAAATGGTGAGGGATGGATGCATTAGAATACTTCCCTATATATATATGAGAAAATTTTAATGATATTCAATCCATTATGAGACCTATTAGACTCACAGGTTGGCTTGTGTGGCAAAGCATTGTGGCACCTATGTACAACATCTACGCCGTGGAATAGGTGCCCTGCATTCTATAGTTGGTGCCCTGACCCAAAAATTAGTAGAGCCGGCCATGTTAGAGATAGTTAGAGATAGTTGGTTAGAAAAAAAATCTTCAAATAAACCAACTGTTTTTAGGGCCAAGTCAGCGAAAATGTTATATGGATCTAGTAGAATGAAATGTGAAAACAAATATGAAAATATGTTTTGTTTTGCTATTGATGTTGTTTGTTAAGAAGGGCGGCTTGGCCCAATGGTAAAGGTTTACCGGTAGCATCTTAGAGGACGCGGGTTCAAGTTACGAAAACAGCCTCTTCAAAATGAACGTAAGGCTGCGTACATCTTGCCCTCCTCAGACCCTGCTATGTGGGAGCCTTGTGCACTGGGCCGCCCTTTTTTTTTTTTATTGATGTTGTTTGTTAACTGGAATTTCCGTACTCAGTTGTGGCATGTGGGCAGTCTGATGGGAGCCAGCATGCTAATTATAACCAGTGGGTTCATCCAACACGCGAGTTTCTTTTGAAATGGAAGTCAGAAGTTGACAATGTTGCAACTCTTCCTTACCTCTGTTTGATTCAATGGCTGTTCTGCCTAAAATGCAATAAATATAATGAAGTCTTAAAATTTAAATGATGTTTATTGGACTCGCTCATTGCTGCAATATCCTAGGAGAGCTTGTTGTCTATTACTGTTATCTTTGCCTCTTAAAAATGCTTGATGCTATTTTTTAAGCTCTTTTAAGGGGCTTTTTTTTTGGTTGTTTGCTAAAACTCTTTATGCTTTTGCAGGTTACGTTTGTTTTCACCAACCAAGTAGATGGGAAGCTGGTTCCCATTGAGTCAACCAAAGGTTCCAAGGCTCAGGCATTGGAAGGACCAAAAGAGCACTTCCAGAAGAATACAACTCGTCACCTGAAGCCTGCGCTTTCTTCTCTAAGAGATGTTAAGATGCATTCTCCTACACCAACTCCAATGCTCCCTTCCCCTGAATATTCTACAAGGTGCACATCGGCGCCTACGTGCTATTCCTCAGAACAGAGTACAACACCAACCTCTTGTAAATCTATAGAAAAAGGTACAGTAATGTTAGTGAGATCATCTACAAAAGGCTTGCGAGCGCCAAGAAAGCCTCGTGTGTCTCATGAGACTCAGTTACCCCTCAAAAGGTTGTCTTGTACTATTGATCAACCTGATGATGATTTCATTTAATCTTTTGTAGTCTTAAAGTCCCTCTCTCTCTCTCTCTCTCTCTCTCTCTCTCTCATTCATTTATCTTTTCATATTAAGATAAACTAAAGTTTAAAGCAAGATATTATGGGAGAATGTATATGATGTCTAAAACGGAAGAATATTATCAGAGAGAGATCCCTCTGTACAACTTTTGTATCTTATAATTGTTGTGCCATGTCAACCAATTGGCTATTTGGAGCTAAAGCAACTTATTAGTATTGTGGAACAGCAATGATGAAGACTCACTGATTCAGGTTCTTCATATAAACAGGGTTGTACCAGCGCTGGTCTTGCACCTGAGAAACATAAATTTGTTTTAACTGGCGTTGCCCAAAGCCAGGCTCAGTTAAAATCTAGGCTCAAATCTAGCCAATTGATAATCTTATATTTAGATGTCTCCTATGATATTACCTCATTTCAAATACCACAAAAACTCAGTACAAGGTCATCAGTGTCCTCTCGAGGTTGGTAGGGTATTCAAGTTCAACATCAGGAAACCATCCTTCACTCTTGATAAGATAGTTAGAGAGAGATGGAAATACAGCCCCCAATTCATGAGAGATATCCAATTTGTAGTGTCATCCATAAGAGACCTCAAATTCAACGCTCTAGATTGGCATACACGGAACCATACAAGACGCTAGTATCCCTATAGTAAATTAGTCATAATCAAATCATTTGTTAATTTAGTCCAAAGGCCAAACCCTGCTGGCAAGAAAGTAGACCAAACGTGTGACAACTGACAACTCCCCTCTTCCCAGGCTAAACTTCTATCCATATAGATCCAATGCCTTTTGATTGGTCACTGCTAGGGCTCATTTACATTGATAGACCGGTAAGTAAACGTGTGAGCTTATCATTTTCTCATCTGTATTCGGACACAAGGGAATGCATGTGAGTGACAACTATCCCTTCGGTGCAATGAAAGCCTACTAATGCATTGCTTTTCACCTCTACCAGTAAAAAGAAGAGAAAGTACTAAATGAGTGTACAATATAACCTGATGACTCTAGACGTTTGAGTGCACCTATGTTAAAAATCATAGTTCACCAGAAACTTACATGGTTACGAACGAAACTCTGAGATTCATCCTTTCAATTCTTTTCTCTATGTAGGAAATCTAAGAAATTTGGAAGAAATATTGGAAAACAGGGAGGGGGAGAGAGGGAGTATGCAGCAAAGATTATAGAATATTACTCATGTCGTATAACACATCAATGTGACTCTAGATTGATGGAATATCCCTAAGATGATGATAATGATGATTTTTATATCTTTAGTTTCTCTTCAAGTGATACCAGTGATAAAAATCAATATAAAGAATGTGTTCAATGCATTTCTATGGAACTAATTTCTATTGTATCTTTGCCCCAAAATGTATTGTTATACTAAGGGCTTGTTTGGTAGGTCTATTATTTTTCTTATGGGCCTTTCAAAAAAGAGCCATTAAAAAAAGAGCAATGAGAAAAAGAGGCTAAATAAAAGTATGCGTTTGGCAATGCCATGTTCTATTTTAAATAGATGTTTTTAAATCAATGGTTGAAAGTTTTTCACAAATTTTTCGAGATTTAAAATGTATCAAGCTTTAAAATTTAACCCCATAGCCACGTTCATATTTTAAAATAGATCTAACGGTTTGAATTTTGTGTTTGAGGCCCATAAATTTTAAAAAATAATGTTAACTATTCAATTTTTAACAAATATCTCGAGATCAGTGATGATCCAATGGCTAAAATTTGATCTCATAGTGAACATTGGCCTTATAAATAGTTTTAAAGGTTTGGATTGTGATTTTTTGTCCCAAACGAAAATGAAAAAAGGTACTACCTATGGACTAAGTTAAAATTGAGCATGCGTACATCAATGGTTGAACATTTTTTACAAATTTCTCAAGATCTACAAGGCATAAAGCCCTAAAAATTGACGTCATAGCCGTATTCAACCTTCCAAATACATCTATTGGTTTGGATCTTGTTTTTGGGGCCCACAAAATTTAGAAAATAATATCAAATGGCTCACATTTTGCACATATCTCTAGATTGGTGAGGACCCAACGGCTAAAATTTGGTGGGATAGCCGTGTTTGATCTTATAAACATTTTCAACGGTTTGGATCGTGATTTACCCTCTTGGATTTCAAGAAGAAAAAAAAAAAAATGAAAAACCAATTTGGGTGTGATCACTTCAAATTATTGTAACTCAACCTCTAATTTTTAGCCTCTATTTTTCACGTGCATCCTTAAAGGGGCTGTGGTAAATAGAGGTAAAGTCTCTATTTGTCTAAACTTGGTAGAGCATAAAAACATATGCCAAACACTCTTAATTTTCAAAATTCTACCCGATTTAAATATTTAGATAAATAGAGCCTAAAAAATAGTGATGTCAAACAAGGCTAAGTATTTATATTAGAGCACATTTTTTGGTTTTGGGATTTGGTACTTCTGCATTATATTCACGTACCTTTTTTTATTTAGTTAAGAGGCATGCTTTATTATGTAGAATAAAGTAAATGAGGTAGGTGAAAACACCAAGACCTAGAAAAAAATAAATATGAAAGATAGCCAATGCCAATACCGCCTACCCAATGTTGTAGAATTGAATTGATTTTTATATTTTATTTTTGTTTACCCAAAGAAGGTTGCTAGCCCCAAGAGACCTCACACATGTCAAAAGAGAAACAACCCCCACCTCCCCTCCTCATACATATAGAAAGGAAGCCCACACAAGTAAAAAGACCTGGTTATGAACCTTGGGCAGCTAGATGAAACACACACTTTGTATGCTTTCTAGTTTTGGTACACTGATAATACAAGTTTCAAAAGACAATAATGTGCAAATGATCGTTCTTTTAACAACATGAATCACTTAGTTTTTCTCCAATTATCACTCTAATTGAATTGATATTTACAGCAAGTGACCACCAGTGCACCTTTCTATTGCACTTGTGTATTTGATTTTAATATGGTTAACTGTGTTTATTAGACCTTCTTTTTAATTCTGAATTGTATATGTAGAACCCCTAGAAACTCCACCCCATTAAGAAGTGGTAAAGACTGGTACATTGCTTTTACCTTCACGTTTTTGTCCATGTACGAATACACCTACATGACCGCTGGTAACAAACTCTCTGTAAACGGCATTGGCGCTCTGGTAATATTTTTGCAATTTTAATAGACTCACCAATAGTTTAGGCAGGCAAAAAGCCGTTCATCTCATGTGATCATGTGATCTTTTCCCAAAACAATAAAACAACTAGCCTCGCATATCCTTGGCCAGCACGAAAGAATCTTTTATTTTGTTGTCTTCACCTGAAACAACTCCATCTGCATCTACACCCCATCTAAAGGAATGATCACTTCAGGCCCAGACCCAGATTTTAAAAAGTGAAAAAAATTCCCTTATAAATTCTGAAAATTAATATATTTTCTTTACATTTGTGCCGCCTCCTGTTGAGATTTTTTACATTAAGTTCCCATAAGGAGAATTTCCCGCTGCCTCGATGAAACCTATGTATTCTAATATAGAGAAACAGACTCTAGGGACATCATATTAGTTGGATTTTTATGCCAGGGCCATCATAAAATGTCCTGCCTAAAAATGGTTCAAGCAATGCTATACAAACACCCCCATTTACTCTCCTAGTAACTAGTAGTATTTTTTATAGTTCACATTTATCTTGGATATAGCTCACATCACATTTTAGATATACGTGAACTAAAAAAAGCATTAAGAGAGTAACTGAGGGAGTAAGTGGAGGTAGAAGTTTAACATTTTTCAAATGGTCCTGAAATTTTGAATACATGACCCAACTGTATTATAACATATTTTCTTTACATTTGCCCCCCTCCTTCAAGATTTTTTTTACGTTAAGCCCCTACAAGGAGAATTTCTTGGGTCCGCCCGAATGAAGCCCATGTATTCTAATGCAGAGAAACAGACTCCAGGGACATCATATTAGTTGGATTATTATGCCAGGGCAGTCATAACATGTCCCACCTAAAAACGGTCCTGATATTTTCAATACATGACCCGACTGTATCTGTATGTCAAGGACACAGTTCTGTGTGTCCTTCAGCAACAGAGAAGACTTAATTTCTCATCAGATGCTGCTTGCAAGAGCTTACGCTCTGTAAACAAAAAATTAGGAGGTAAAATAGAATTGGAAAGCCCAGTCACGTGGTTCCGAGCGATCCGTCGGTATCGCCAGCTCATGTCCTGCTATTAGTATACAAGTCAATGGCCGGTCAAAGAGAACCATGCAACCCCTTCTGCCACCATTACTTAACCTAGTAAGGCTCCTTACAAACCAACACAGCTCTGTTCATTTTCTTTCTTCCATTGATTCTTCATGATTTGATTTGATGATATGGCTCTTCCTCTTCCTCTCTCACCACATGCTTACTAATGTTCATGGCCAACCCACCATCATCATCATCATTGCATGTATACATTGGTCCATATGGTTTTGGCCCAAGAGAGGTTGTGTAATGTGAAGACATTCATACAAGTACATAGTGAATGCTGACCCATAAGCATGTGGCTAGCACAGGCATATTTTATCTTGGTCATGATTTCAGTATTGTTTACTAGCATCCAATCATGGGAATTTAGAGGCTGCTAAAAATCAGATGCCATGAATGAGAATTTCGTTAAAAAGGTGAAAGGTATTGAAAGGGATATATCATAAATTGCCAGCTTCACATAAGATGTATGTGGGAAAGGTGCTTGCACTGTTAGTTACATGCACATGAATTGGTTGAAATAGACAGGAGACAAGCCCAGCTGCAAGATTACCCTTATCTTGAGTCCCAATCCTAGGCCTAGGGAAGGACGTTTGGCAAGAGGATCTCTAATAGTTCCCTAAATGCTCAAGGACCCTAAATATCTTGAAAGCTAAAAAAACTTGAAAAACCTAAGAAATTCTGTATACCTGAGAAATGCTCAACTGATATCATGCTATGAGAAATCCTCAACATAATGAATCCAAGACTGGAATTCTTGTAAACAAATGGCCTTTAGATTCATGAATTTGTTGTGCTGCCCTATACATGAGGCTCGTTTTTGAAGCAAGCAAAATAAATCTCTCCCTCTTGTTTAGGGTCTAGTCAAATTTTAACTCAATTGGGCAGCCTCATTGACTCACAATCAACCATATTTTTTTTAAACCAGTTTGTACAATGTGGCGTTTTATTGTAGAAGGATTAACTTTTTTTTCTGTTTTAGATCAGGTTTATTCAAAACTAAGCTTAGGGTGTTAATTTTGACTAAATTAATTGCCTTGGATTAGTTTTGACAAAATTAATTGACTTGGACTTAATTCTCTTTTTATGTTATTGGTACTTGGAATTTCTTATGTTTGGATGGAGATCTAAGAAACTTTTGCTTTTGAGGGCAAAGTCCAATCATTCGGTAACTTGACCAATGACTAACCATTTAGTGATGATCAAAGCAATTGACCAGGTTTTCCCCAGTAACAGCTGAGGTTAATTACTGGAATAAAAAAGAAAGTGGTGTTCTCCAATTGTGAGAAAATACATGTGGACTCAAAAAGTTGAAACATATTCCCACTGGGGCCCCTTTGTTTGTAAGAACTCAAAGAATTTTTGCCGGTACTTCTGTGAATTTTCAAATGTTGTCCTCCACCTTGATTCACAAATGCTTAAGTACACACCATTATTTTAAAAGCTAAAATTTGAAAAATCCTATATGCCAAACGTAACATTTGACCGGAGCTCTGTTTTAAGTACGTCATACTTCATAATAGAAAAATTCCGAATCTTCAACATATGAAATTCGAGATATAAAGATGTCTACACAAACTAGCCCTAGAAAGAGATGTTCATACTTATCATCGCATCCATGTCTACGTGCTAAATACATTTGAGTTCTTAATGCCACAGATGCAAATGTTAGGAATACATACATACATACATACATACATATGCACATAAACCATCCCATTTTCATATAAATACAAGCACTATCCACAGCTCGTTACACCAGAGAGAGAGAGAGAGAGAGAGAGAGAACTTGGCGTTCTTGGGTTTTCATGGCATGCGTAGACATGTTCAACCCAGACAATCATCAAAGCTTCTGTGGCCCAATGAGCCCAAGGATCTCCTTCTCCAACGATTTCGTGGACGCAGATCACATGATTAAGCACGAGCGCGGCGCGTCTTCTTCCACACCCGTTTCGTTAGACTTCGAGTTCTCACGAACCGACTACTCAATGATAGCAGCCGACGAGATCTTCTTCAAGGGGAGGCTTCTACCATTGAAGGAAAACTGCACCACCCAGTTGCAGAAGATGACGCTACGTGACGAGCTCCTCCATGGGGACGACTGGGAGGACGGCGTGTCTCATAGGCCCCCCAAGGGCCCCACCAGATGGAAGGAGCTTCTGGGTCTGAAGAAGACCAATGTTTCAGGTAAAAAGCATCATAAGAACGAAGAAGGATCTTTGGAAACGACGGCGTCCAAGAGCCATGTTTCAGAGCTAGTGCTGGGTCAAGTTGGCAGGGTGAGTCAGGTGTGAGGATTGAACAACCATTGAGGGTTTTTTTTTAGCTCATATTTTTTTAATGAATGATATTGATTACATGGCTTATGTGTTTGCAGGAGAGAGTGAGCAATGGGAGCACAAGGTCTGGAGATGTAGAGACAGAGACATGATAGCGAGAAGAAAGTGAGTATTGGATCGATGGGCTTTCTTTTTTCTTTTTTTTTTTTTTAAGGGATTGGTGTGGATTAATGGATAAGTTTTGAGTGGGGTTTGTGTTATGTTTATGGTGGGAATGGTTTTGAACATCTTTTAAGCTTGGTTGGAATTAGTTTTGGGTTTCATCACTCTAGATGTTGGTGCTTGGGTGATTATTGTAGAAACGTATGTTTTGTGATTCAAGAATTGTATGTGATATTTAGCATTGGATCTTATGAAGATGGAGGCATTGTTTTGATCTGCTACATATTTGTTTATATGTTTATTTGTTTTATATGTTAGTCGGTGGTACAACCTTTGTCGTCTGAGAGAGGAGTTTCGATTGGAGATCTATGATGTGGGTATCATGTAGAATGCCATTGGCTGGAGAATCCTGTACCCGTTTGCTTGAGGGCTATCTTTGGTGTGGGCATCATTTAGTATTCGTCTAAAGCAAATGTTAATGGTTAATGGAGAACCTAGAAGCCCAAAGTATGTTTTTTTTTTTTTTGCACCCACCCCTCGGACTGAGTGTCAAGAGAGAGCCCCCACATGCAATTGAACCTATATATATGAAAAATGAAGCACACTAAAAAACAAAAGCCTACGCATGTGAAAAATGTGACATATTTAAGGTTCGAACATTTGATAATTAGGTGAAATCTGCCCTCATTAACTCTAATATGAGTATATGCTTAGAGTAAAATTCTCTCTTCTCATCTCCAAGGGTGGGAAGCCTTCTTTTGTATTTCACAGGACACTGTAATGATCACCAATCCAAATGAGTTGTAAAATGTAGGGGCATGGAAGGACAAATTCTTTATAACTCTCAGCTTACCTAACTTGATTTTAGTTTTATAATCAATCAAATCCTATTATGTGCCGATCTATCATTAATTTAATCCCTTCACATACAAATGCTCCTTTGAATGGGCTCAAATTCTAATTTTGTGCACCATTTGTTTTTATCGACAGCGAAATTTATATTAAAACAAAAAGAGCAATGCGAAGGAAAGCAAAATATTGAGGAAAGGAAGCCTTAACAAATCTCATTGAATGGCAAAAATCATACAAAAGGCAAAACTAAAAAATTTAAATACTAACTAAGGACCGTCCTTATCCACACACTACTTGCATTGATAAGGATATAGTGAAAATTTCAAAGTGCCCTCCTTTTTTGTAAAACCCAAGAAAGGGCATTAAATGAGCCCTTTCATAATCAAGCCCAAACGATCCAGTAAATTCTCAAAGCCTCAATTGAATTGCATCATAATTAATTTGAACACCAATTGAAGCTTGAAGACTTAAAAAAAATTCACTAGTAGTGCTTGGTTCACATGCATAATTTTGGGCATGAATGGAATGAAAGTTGAAATGAGTTTGAAATGGAACGAGATAGAAATGGTCATTCCATTTTAGTGTTTGGATTTGTCATTGAAATGATGGGTGAAATGGAATTTTTATTCCTATTCCTATCTTCATGTTTGGTATGCATGAATCAAAGTATAAATGAAATAAAAAATTTAATATTTTTACAAAAAAATCCCTATTTTCCTCTTCATTTTTTAGTTGTGGTGGTGGTGGCAGCGGCAGAGTAGTGGTGGTGCTAGCTGTAGCAGTGGTTGGGTGGTGGCTAGGCGGTGGTAGTGGCGGCAGCGGCGGAAGTGAGTGGGGGCATTTTCCTTTCAATAAAAAATAAGTCTTGAATGGAATGGTCATTTCTTATCCTATGATGGAATGACCATTTCCTCATGTAGGGAAAGGGAAAAGGTTATTTCTTTAGTAATGAGCTTTCCATCTATTTTGGACGAACCAAATGCAAGAATGACCATTCCAATGGATGGTTATTCCATTTCAGCCCTTATCAAGTGAACCAAACGCTAAGATCATTTGGTGGGCTTTATACATTCAATTCACATCCAAACCACTCCATCTTTCTGCTTTCCTTATCATCCATTTGGTAGGGCCCAACATTAGATGGTCCTCCTCTTAGACCCTGAAATATACTCCAAACTCTCTACTCACCTTGTTATTAACCGGATCTCTTGGTGGGCCCCACATTAGCCACGAGGTCTGTAGTCGATCACACTCTGTAGCCATGTGATGTGAGAGAGTACGATCATGCACAGGCACAAGCATTCATTCGATTTTAATGGCGGGTCAAACCAAAACTTTCCCAGAATCCAAACAGTAGACTCTTTGATGCTTGGTGCCCATCCGGCCACGCGTCAGACAACAAGGAGCCATTGCACAAAACGACAGAAGACCCTATCACTTAGCAGTGGTCGCCACTTACTCGATGCCCCCTGTCAGCAAGCTACGACTCACTTCTCTCTCCCAATAAGAGAAGCCCCCACCACATTTATTTACTGTTGCTGTGTTACGACTGCACTGCACTGAGCACCCAACCAGTTTAGCTTGAATGGGATCCAAGTCCAACCTGCAGAGGCGGTTCCTTGCAACTTGGTGCCCTGGTTTTTATGGTCACAGTAGAACTGGGTCTAACAGTGCAGGAGTAAGTGCCACTGTTCTGTGTTTTCGATGCGTGGCCCGGACTCAGCTTTATCAGAGAGAGCCAGTCGCTGTGCTGTGGTAAATCTAAAAGAGCTGCATCTTGGGCTCATATGTTTATAAGCGACATTCCGAGGAGCTACACCACCCTGAGAACATGGTCACAAGAAGGGCAATGATAAATAGGATCCCTATCATCTTCCTTTTTTTTAAAAAATTAATTTGTCCTCTGCAAGGTCTTTGTGTAGTCAAAAGGGTTGTGGTCGCATTTAGAGCAAGAAAAAGTTGACAGTTGTGATGCTTTGGAGCTGGGATCCAACATTCATTCGGCTAAATATCTTTGGTATGACATATGATGTGGGTAGTTGAAATGGCATGGCATGCAGCCTTGGGAGGGTAAGGTGGCCGTATGCCTTTCAGAGACAAGGAATGATGTGTTTGGCATCTTATGTATGCAATGAGGATCATTCATAGAAATGGGAATGTGCGGTGATACCATGTGGCTAACTTGGGTGCGCCAAGCTAATCATAAAGGTCATGAATGTTAGCTTCCTTGTAATTTCAAGATCTTTAGATATAAACAAATAATGCATAATAAAACTAGAACAAAATAAATAATATATAATGAATGATACCCGACTCCATAGCTCTTCCTTGATTTCTTATGCCAATAGAAGACTTTGGAGAGGGGTTTACAACTTTTACAAAAAATTAATGGGTTGCCAGGAAAATAACTAAATAGTCTATTTTATAGAGATCCTTTTTCCCAAAATACTTTAAAAAATCTCCCTTGTATATTCACCTTAATAGCTTCTTTAAAAATGATAACTAAATCAATGATTTTTTTACCACAAGAATACCTTATTTGGACACATAAGTGGGCTAAACCATATGGTCATATTGGGCCACAAAATAAACAATCCAACATTGTCTCACTTGTTCTAATTCCCCCCCTATATATATAGATATATATATATATATATATTGAAGCCCATTTCCTAAGCTTAAGCTTAAGATAAGGCAAACTTAAGTGTATGGCTCACGCTCGTAGGGCCCACTTGAGGACCCACAGGGGGATATGGAGATTTGAAGGACTCTCTAAGACCATCCTCTCTGCAAAAAATAGCCTCAAATGTTGTTTCAATCATCTCCATGTGGGCCGTAAAAATTTAATGGTTAACAGTCCATTTAAATTGGTGCACATTCGATCGAACGGTTCAGTAAATTTGAATTTGAGCAAACATTGGTGGACATGTGCAATTTGGGCAGGGCGGGGCGGGGGTGTTGAAGATAGGGGTCGTGTGTTTGGACCAAAGGTGAGCCCTAAGGGCTTAAGCTTGCGAAATTTCTTATATAAGCTTGAGCAAAGGAGATGTATAATACATATATATATATATATATTGAATGGTAACAGAACTATATTAAGAGAAAACAAGAAGGATACAAGAGAAAAGAAAAACAAAAGAAATAAGGAAGAGAATCAAAGAAAAGAGAGGAGGGATAACGTGCAAGAGCATTGTTGACCCATAAAAAATTTGCAACTAATGTAGTGCAGACATTACAAGCTTTGGATTATAAATTTTCAGAATTTTCAAAGCACTTGAACCTTATTTCAGCTCAAATCAGTTTCGGAGATTCTTTGCCGGCTCTTTAGGAATCACTACAGGACTTGACACTTCCACATGTTGCAGCAAGCTCCTATTCAATGAAATGCTTTCAAGTATATCTAAAGACCATTCCTCAAAGATTCAGAGCATTTGGACGTCATTTGGATCCAAACTTGATTCAGATGATCGTATATTATGGTCTGTGGGTCCATGTGCAGAGTGATATCCCATGAAGATCAAGTTAGTTGGAACTCTCAGAGGAAGTTCAAATAATTCCCAAGACAGGCCCTACAAAATTTCGGGTTGAACAGACATCATCGAACCCAAAAGCCACAAGCATGTTAACCTGAGGTCAATTCCCCCCCAAGCCATGAGGTCACTGACCAAAGTCCTACTTCCTAATATCCAAAATTGATGAAATTTGGGAAAATACTCTAAGATATCCCTGATGTCAGTTCCTCTAAGTTTCGAACCAAATTGAAGTCATTTCGGCATCAAACAGCTGAGATAAGGGCCCACTTTCATAAAAAGTCAACTGGAGAGTTGACTGACTTTCGAAGGTCAAAACAGGTTGAAACTTCTATGACATGCTCAAAATGGTGTCAAGAAGCATCCTACCAAGTTTTGTGACAATTGGACTTCGTTTGGGCCCCAAACAGATGAAAATGGGTCACATACATAAAAGTTTGAAAACGGGCCTTGTCTGTGACCGGGGCCTGTTCATCAAGGGAGTTGACTAACTTTAGGTGGTCAAAATGAGCTAAAACTTTTATAACATGGTCAAAATAGTGTCAAGAAGCATCCTACCAAGTTTCGTGGCAATGGGACTTCGTTTGGGCCCTAAACAGATGAAAATGGGTCACATACACAAAAGTCCGAAAACGGGTCTTGTCCGTGACCGGGGCCTGTTCATCAAGGGAGTTGACCAACTTTAGGTGGTCAAAATGAGCTAAAACTTTTATGACATGGTCAAAATAGTGTCAAGAAGCATCCTACCAAGTTTCGTGGCAATGGGGCTTCGTTTGGGCCCCAAACAGATGAAAATGGTTCACATACACAAAAGTCCGAAAACTGGCCTTGTCCGTGACCGGGGCTTATTCATCAAGGGAGTTGACCAACTTCAGGTGGTCAAAATGAGCTGAAACTTTTATGACATGGTCAAAATAGTGTCAAGAAGTATCCTACCAAGTTTCGTGGCAATTGGACTTCGTTCGGACCCCAAATAGATGAAAATGGTTCACATACACAAAAGTCCGGAAACGGGCCTTTTCTGTGACCGGGGCCTGTTCATCAAGGGAGTTGACCAACTTCAGGTGGTCAAAATGAGCTGAAACATTTATGACATGTCAAAATAGTGTCAAGAAACATCCTACCAAGTTTCATGGCAATTGGACTTCGTTCGGGCCCCAAATAGATGAAAATGGGTCACATACACAAAAGTCCAAAAATGGGCCTTGTCCGTGACCGGGGCCCAATTAATGAAAAGGTTGACCAACTTCCCAAAGTCAAAACTGGCTGAAATTTATATGACATGGTGTCAAGAAGCATCCCTCCAAGTTTCGTGGCAATCGGACTTCGTTTGAGCCCAAAACAGATGAAAATGGGCCACATATGCGAAAGCCCAAAATTGGGCCTTGTCGTGACCGGGCCTGCAGTCACGGACCTTCAAAAGATGTTTCCCATGACTTTAGGTGGTTTCTCTCCACTCCTCTTCGAAATTCAACTCCCCACAACTGCTATTAACTCCCCAAAACTGTACAAAACTGATTGGGAGTCTATAAAAGGTTCAAATTTTGAAGGAAAAAAAATGGGAACACACATAAGGAAGAAAAGAGAAGAAATCAAAGAAAGAAAGCACTTAGAGCAACAAGAAGTAAACTCCAGTAGCACTTCCACGACCATTCCCACCTTCTTTTCTCAGTTTTGAAGGTGAGGAAGAAAATTCAGAAGAAGAGAAGAAAGTGGAATGGCCAAATTTCATGATATGTTCATATGTCGGCAATTTTTGAGAGGATGACATTGTCACCTCTGTTTCTCTTATTCATAAAGCTTCCTAGCCATTGCAAGTTGTGAAAGAAGCCTCTCTAGGCCTCATTTTGTTCCTTGAAAATGATAGGTTCAAATTGACACAACTCTGGCTTCATATTTGCCCATTTCGGACTTGAAACAAAAACGCAGTTCGTAAGCACGAATGATGAGTTACAGAGGTTTCGATTGATTCCATGGTTAAATGTGATCTTCTTAATGGTTGTCCACCACTCCAAAGCTATGAAAATGGAGTTTCAACACTTGAAAGAAGTTCCAAGAAAGAACCATTGTGAACAGGACGAAACTGGAGGCGAAACAGTGATTAAACGATCACTGTCTGCCAGTGACCGTGACCCACGATTACTGGCCTGGGGCAGTGATCACGGGTCACGGTCACCCCCCCTTTTTCCCCTTTTTTCTACTTTTTGCATTTTCTTGGTTATTTTATGTACTTTTCTTGAAAATTGTAAGTTGAAATCACATCTAAGACTTGAGGGAGGGGTTATAAACTTTCAAAATGCATGTAAACAACCTGCATCCCCGCGGTCAGGGCACCTGAACCCATGTAAACAAAGGAAACTTAATGATGAACTGTAATTAATTCCCATTCTTCTTAACACTTGAAGTGCGTGAATGTTGGACAGTGAATCCATTACACATTTTCATGTCATTTTTAAGCGCGATCAAGCATATATTTATTAATATAAGGATTTTGAAAACTTAAGAAATTTGAATCCAAATTTAAGGTTCTAACCAGTGTGCACTGCTTTCATTTTAGTTGTCGGTAAGACTTTAATGCTAATCATTTAATCTGTGATTAAGTTAGTTTGTTGATGCGAACTATAGCAGTTCCACAACCTTCGGATGTTGTGCTTTATTCCATAATTACTTCATCAGCATGTTTACTTAATCAAATCTTTTACGAGGGGTTAAACATGATACTTTATTGGCTACTGATTAATTTCTTAGTTCCATCACTTACGACTGAAAGAAAAGAAAAGGCTCACGAAACTTGTAAAACCTAGTCCCTTTTATAGAAAGTCTTGCCTCCCATCAAGGAATAGTTCAAGAAATCTTGCTAGTTAGTTTTCCCAATTATTTTCTTTAAGAATAGCAACTAAATCAATAATTTTTTTTACCAAAATAATGATTTAGTTGGACATATAAGTGGGCTAACCCATGTGGTCATATTGGGCCACAAAATAAACGGTCCAACAATTAAAAGATCTCAACAAGATCCATGAATATGAAAAAATATCAGTCCCACCTTGTCATTCTAATTAGCTTGTGTTATGACTTTTATGATTTTAGAAGACATTTTTTAAAGGTAATTTTTTTTTCTTAAGAACTCAATTTAATTTTACTGAGAATTGAATGAACATCACCTGAGTTAGCATGTATAAGAGGGGTAATTTGATCTTAAGTGGGCTAGTCCAAATGTTAGTTATGAAGTGGCAAAAACCAAATAAAAACCCTCATTCAACTAATACTCACATTTGGATTAAAAAAAATGATGAATTCTAAAACTATTATAAAATTTGAGGGCCATAAATCAAAGAGTTAGGGTGATCTTATGATGTTGATGTTTTGGATGCATCTAGTTCTCATCCAAATCTTTCGGTCCCCCACCTCCCATGACTAACACTAGCCTATGGGGGCCCCACAAGGAGGTGCTTATGAGGGTGTGGCTTTACAAGTTTCCAAGCATGACAATCATAAAATCTAAAACATACAGTTATAAAAAAGATCTAAGACATCTTATATAGAGAGGTGTGGTTTAATAGCTTCAGAGATGTCCAAATGTATGTTTTGCTTATTAATTGGAGGCCTACACTAGTTGGATGTTTCGATTACTGTCAAACTTGGGCTGCTCAGTAATGTAATATGTTTGAGCGGCTTACATTGATTGTGGAAGGGTGCAAGTGGGCCTCAACGGCATTATCAACTAGAGGGCCCATATGTGTAATTTGAATTATATGTACCCCTTGAGGGATAGTCCTTGCTCATCAGAATCGGATAACCCTTGAGCTAGATGTCAAAATTTGAATATTGGGCTGGCAATTAATACCGTAGGTTATAAAAAAAAAGTTATGTAAATTGAATGAGTGTCATATTTCAGCCGGTGCTTATTCAAGAAGATGAAGGGGTGTGAAGAGGGGGCAAATAAGCTCCACTTGAGCCTTCGAAGTTGGAGATGGACCAAGATATAGGTTTTAAGCAATCACCAAGCAGCGCAAAGAGGACATTATGAATGTTAGGGTTGCGACTTGAACCATGGGAACATCAACCCCTGTCTTCGCTCACATAAAAATACAACTTTGCGCAGTCTTTGGCTGGCGCTCGTTTGAGATTGAGCTTGGGCTTGAGCCTTAATGTTTATTTTAATTACACTACCTTGAGGGCCTGGGACCCCAGCCTTCAAGGGAGGAAAGGAGACTCTAGTGATGTGAGGAGCCCTCCATTGAACTTTATTCTCACCAGTCGTTACCCTCACATTCTAGTTTGTTATTTCATTTACATTTGAAACATTAAAAAAATTTAGAACATAATTTTTTTTATAATTTTCATTTTGTAGAAAAGGATCAAAACAAACAAATTCCATCATTGAAGTACCAATACCAGGGCTGATAAGTCCATTCTTCTTCCATTTGATCCTTTTTTTTTATTTGTTCTCAAATTTGGGTTTGGTTGGGGTTGGTTTTAGTACTTGGTGTAGGCCTAGATATTTTTATTTTCCAGCACTCATGGTTGAGCCATTGAGGTGGTGAAGATTAGTGGTTCCAAATTGAAGCAATTTGGGTTAATATTTTAAATTATAAGCAGAGACGACAATTAAAATCCCCTGCGGCTTGCACAATATGACTCCTGAGTATTCTCCAACTTTGAAAATCAGAGCAATGGCCTACCATTCAAATACCAAGCTGCGAGCTTCTCATGTAAACTGCAACCTGTGTGGGTCAGGTTAGGTATTGACCGAATTCCAACTCCAGACCAAAGCATGAGTTGGGTCTAAACAAACTGACAAGAATTTCTGTTTTTGGGGGCCCATATCCGGCCATGTCATAAGGGCTCAGCTTTAGCCTGAACAATACACAAAAGTTAACAGCCAATCATAAGGCAGGGGACACGGTGAAATTGATTCGAACACTAGGCTAGTGGGTCCACCAAAATTTGGATCATCTAAAAAACAAGTTACTGCGGTTTAAATTCACATCCTGAGCACCCCATACTTGTGAAATGTGTTCCTGAAATGGCTTTTTACTTGTGTTTGAAATGAGGTAATATCATAGGAGACATCTAAATATAAGATTATCAATGGGCTGGACTTGAGCCAAATTTTAATTGAGTCAGCTTTGGGCAACGCTTTGAAAAAAAAAAAAAATGTTTCTCAGGTATGAACAACCTCAGTCTTTATCATTGCTGTTCCACAATACTAATAAGTAGCTTTAGCTCCAAATAGCCAATTTTGTTGACATGGCATAACAATTCATTGGGAACCAGCTTCCCATCTATTTACTTGGTGAAAACAAATAAAAGCATTAAAGAGTTTTACCAATCCACCCAAAAAATGAAAAAAGAAGCACTTAAAGAGCTTAAAAAATAGATACAAGCATTTTTATGTTAAGGGGACTTCATCTGATCATAGGGTTGCTTACGATCATATGTCAAGGAAATAGAAACCGAAGGGTGTTGGAAAAATGGGTTTTAACTTCGGCTTTTAGGCAATTTTAGACCATAATAAGTGTGAGTCTCATACATCTTTTGAAGCCGGTCCAAGTATTCATGTGTTTTCCTACATGAGGAGAATAATACCAAACCATTGTTTAATTAAAAACCATTTAAAAAGTGAATGAGAAATTAGCTTCAAAAGTGATTAGTTGAAGTTGCTTTGTGTTGGTAATGAAAAGAAGAAGTCACATATTGCTAGTTTATTAAAAATGTGTATGTGTTTATATACCTTTAATTTGCTTATCAGATTTGGACTCCAATGGGTACCCATATTTTATCTTAGAGGGAGGACCTACATAACATGACAACCAACACACGCGTGCCGCCGCCACCAACCAGCCGGTGGGCAGGTCAGGTTAGGTTGGGTCATGGGCCTTTATGTACATCCTCCAAATGGTCAAGTAATTGATTGATGCATGGATATTTGCTTTTGGGTGTCTGTTGAAACTTTTAACATTCTCTCACAGCTAACCACACTCTTTGGGCCTCCAATTTTTTGGCAGGTAGATTGGCTAAAAATGGTGCATCTTGCACTACTCTTTTCTATGACGTCCAATGTCTCGTTCTAATGAACTTTTTGCTTAACTAATATATGTACTTTTCAAAGAGAGATGCTTTGATCTTAATATAAATAAAATTACTAAACTATTTTTAAAAAATTGGTGCTCCATTGCAGTTTATTAGAAAATGGACCATAACTCTCTCCATACCTACTAAAATTGCATGACCATAGGTTTTGTTTGATGATGATGATGTGTTTTGATATTGGGAATATGGGGAAAGGATTTTATAAACTCACAATATTTGGGCCGAGAATAGTGTGGCCTTTGTTGCTAGTGTAAGATGTGTTTTAATAGAAATGGACCAAGGTTCAATGGGTGTATCTATTCCTACATGAATGTACTTAGTCCAGCTCGGATTCTTTCTCAATTCTTATTGCAAACTACATGGGCGCGGATTGTACTTGGCCCCAAGATATTTTTCAAAGCGAAGATAAGATGATATTTTCACAGTGAGTGAGTGAGTGAGTGAGTGAACAATGAACGATTGATAGAAAGAAACCCTACAAAAACCCTTGCTTCCTTCTCTTCTTCTTCCCTTGCTTCCTTCTCTTCTTCTTCAGTTCTCTCTCTCTCTCTCTCTCTCTCTCAATGTCGACGTTCCTCTTCTCCTCTCTTCCTTCCACTGCCTTCCTCCACAAAAACCCTAATTCCTCTCCTCTGCTCTGCAACTTCTCCCCTTCTCCTTCAATCTCCATCTCCTTCTCCTTCTCCGCCAAACCCACCCCACTTTCCCTCCGATGCTTCTCCGCACCCACTTCCGCCGTCGGATTCCGAGCTCCCCCCAAAACCACCGGCTCCGGTGCTCCCGCGACAGCGGACCATCTCCACATCGCCCAGCTCGGCATCTCGGAAGAGATCGTCTCCGCTCTCGCCCGTCGCGGAATCACAGAGCTGTTTCCGATTCAGGTACTGTCTTTCTCCCTCGGCTAACAGAGTTTCCTTGCGTTTTGATGCGTTTTGCGAATTGGGGTTTTCTTATCTTCGCATATGATGGTTTGTAATTGCATCTTGGACTTTGAGGTTTTAGAAAGTTTGAAGCTTTAGATGTGATGAAGCATGTGCCCGGATCGAGATTACTCGGTTTTCGCTATTGCAGTTTGTTGAATGTGAAATTGGGGACCGACCCAATGCGTGTCGAAATTTAGTGTAGTATTCAGGCATTCAGCTTCGAGATTAAATGTGGTAGTATTTCAGCGTTTTGTTGAAGATGGAAGTCTTGCAAAGTTTGGGGTTGGGCGTAAAAGAAGGATAAGGGGTAAATGAGTGGAGAAAAGTATCCAAGGAGGATGAAATTTGAGTTGCGAACAGTTTTCTCCACCTGTTCTTCTCGTTGAAAACAGGTGCTAATTGTCTGAATCAAAGGGTTGTAATTTTTGTTACTGTGTTTGAGTTATTGAGCGGAGCATATCCATATTCATGGCATTGCTTTGTAGCACAAGGGGAAGAGAGTATGCCGTTTCTAAATGTTCAAAATACATGGATTCGTGAATTAGTGAAATGAATGTGAAAGAGTAAATGAACCATTTACATGCATTTGATGGATTGGCATGCTTTGTGTTTCTACTTGTTGGACCGTTATTTATCTTCCCTAGGCCATGTTTGTTCATTGGCCTGTCTATGCTTGCAGAGAGCGGTACTGGAACCGGCCATGGAAGGTCGTGATATGATTGGAAGAGCCATTACTGGATCTGGGAAAACTCTTGCCTTTGCTATTCCCATATTGGATAAAATCATTCGACACCAGAGTCAGGACAGGTTCTTATTTCATCTGATCCTATGCGATTGATATTTGGCTGTGCCATTATGTTTGCCGCTTTAAGAGTTTTTCCCACTTGGAATGTGTTTTCTATTGTCATGTTACCCTTAGACCATGGCGAATCATGGGTTCTTCTTTTTGTTCCTTTTTCTCCCCGCTTGTGGAGTTGGCTTATTTGCAGCATTTTAACTTTACTTTAGGTTGGCTGAGATTTTGGTGTCATAGCTCTTTGGCCAAAGTCATATGTTCTCCTGGTTAACTAACCATTTGGCCAACTTTATTGGTCTCTTTGGGCAATTTACAACAATTTCCTGCATATTTTATTTTAAACTTTGGTCTGTTTTTCCATCGTTCTCACAGTTCTCACAGTTTTAAATATTTCATCATTTTTTTTTTGGCAACAACATCACATTTTACAGGGTATGCAAGTTAAGTTCCAAAACTTATGGATTGTGCAAGAAAACCACTTGGTGAAAAATTATGAGGCCCAGTTGACCTAAACTGCTGCTGTAACGAAACCAGAATTTGCACTTTCTTTTCTTCTTATGACAATAATGGTGCATGGGTTCCCTTCTTAGGTCAAGTTTGTGAGTTTGTATTGGTTTGAATTGATTTAATAACAAAAAAAAAATATGAATAACTTGGAAAATGTTAAGCAATTTTCACTTGCCAAGCAAGTAATAATTTAAGTGGTGTTCTAGATATTGATGCCACTATTTTAAGTAGTAAATATGATACCTTTATTGTCCTTACAATGTTCTCATGGCCTCGTCACTAACAAACTTTTAATATTAGAGGTTAGTGTTTAACTTACCTTCTTCCTCAATTTAAGAAAATATTGGGTTATAGTTTCGGTTAGTTCTGTCTTAAGTGGTGCTTCTGCTATGTTTTTCTTGTTCACATTGTATTTTCTATATATTTGACTTACAGGCGAAAAAGAGTTCCCTCAGCTTTGGTTTTGGCACCTACTCGGGAACTTGCCCGCCAGGTGCAAAAGGAGTTTAAAGAATCTGCTCCAAACTTGAGTAGTGCTTGTCTCTATGGTGGAGTACCAATCATGAGTCAATCACGTATGCTTGGATTGGGTATTGACATTGCTATTGGTACACCTGGCAGAATAATTGACCTTGTTGAAAGGGGTGCCTTAAATCTTTCTGAAGTCAAGTTTGTTGTTCTGGATGAAGCTGATCAGATGTTAAACATAGGTTTTCAAGAGGCTGTTGAATGTATTCTAAGTTATTTACCAGCAAAGAGACAATGCATGTTATTTTCAGCAACAATGCCGTCATGGATTAATCAGATCTCAAGGAAATACTTGAGGAATCCATTAATAATTGATCTTGTAAGTAGGTTTGTTAACCTTTTGGGCTATTGAAAATTTGCATTCTTTCTAGTCTCAAGTTGTCTTGAAGGCTTACTCGTGACTTTTGAATCATGTTTAGATTCCTAGTACCTGTCCATTAGTTAAACTTGGGAGTACTAGTGTACAACTGTGTTAAAGTTACACCATCTAAGTTTCTTTTTTTTTTTTGCTTGCAGGTTGGTGATTCAGATCAAAAGTTAGCTGAGGGTTTATCTATCTATTCAGTTATGTCAACTGCTTCTGCAAAGCCGAACATTCTCCCCGCTTTGATCTCTGTAAGTTTGTGACTATTGTTACAAAGAGTTTATTTGAGAAGATTGAATCTCTGATTGTTTTTTTCTCCATGAGAAATCTAGAGCCATATTACTTTGTTGTTAGTGTATCATGCATGCATGATATCCTTGTCAAGAGTTCAAAGGGGAGGTCGGATTGCCCTTTCTCCTTTTTCTCTTCTAACCTTGGGAGACAACTTAGTTCATATCTAGGGCAGGCTATTCAGAGGAGAAGGCTTTTTAAATTCATAATAAATACAAGGGGAGCCTTAGTTTCATGGCTAATTGATGCAGCCCTAGGGTTAGGGCTTGCGTGGAGGTGCCTAAGCACGTGTCCAAGGACACTTCGAACCGTCAAGATGACTTCAAACACACACGAGGAAACACCTCTGGGAAAAACCCAATTCTATTAATCAACCAAATCTGAGAATTTCTTCTCTACAATGCCATATATATAGGGCTTGTTTGGTAGGTCTAGTCTTATTTTTATAGACCATCTAAAATAGAGCTATTAAAAAAAGAGCTTTAAAAAAAAGAGGCTAGAATTAAAATATGTGTTTGGCAATGAAAGCATCTATTTTAAATAGACCATTTTAAATCAATAGTTGAAAATTTTTCACAAATATATTGAGATCTAGTAGGTATTAAGCCTTGAAATTTTACTTCATAACCATGTTTGACCTTCCAAAGAGATCTAACGGTTTGGATCTTGTGTTTGAGGCCCCTAATTTTTAAAAAAAATATTTAATAATTCACGTTTTTATAAAAATATCTCAAGTTTGGTGATGATCCAACGGCTGAAATTTGGTCTCATAATGGTCATTGACCTTCTACACATTTTCAATGGTTTGGATTGTTATTTACTGTCCCAGAAATAATAATAAAAAATAAAAAAGGGGCTGCCTGTGGACTAGTTACAAATTCAGCATAAAAATTCAATGGTTGAAAGTTTTTCATAAATATCTTGAGATCCACAAGGAATCAATTCTTGAAAATTGACCCCATAGCCGTTTTTAGTCTTCCCAACATTTCCAATGGTTTGGATCTTGTGTTTGGGCCCCACAGAATTCAAAAACTAACATCTAATGGCTCACGCTTTCTTGCATATATCTCGAGATTCAGGATGAATTAACGGCTGAAATTTGGATGGGTGGCCGTAATTGATCATGTGAACATTTTCAACGGTTTGGATGTAGATTTAGGGGCTCGGATTTCGAGAAAAATAAAAAAAATCATTCTGCGTGTGATCCATGTTTTTCACTGTAGCTGGGTGCCTCTTTTTTTCTCCCTCTTATTTGGAAATGCATCATGTAGCCTCCTCTTCAAAATAGAGCTTTTGCCTCTATTTCTCTAAATTAAATAGAGCTAAAAACACATGCCAAACGCCTCTATTTTTCCAACTCTATAAATTTTAGACATTTAGACAATAAGAGGCTAAATTTTAGACTTGCCAAACATGTACATAGTAAAACAAACTTAATAAGCAAGAAAACCCTAGGCTAAAAATGGAAACTTTCCTAATAACAATAATAATCCTAATCTAATTTGAAGAGGGGCTGCTGGGGCCTAAACTGCATTATCCTCCCCTGGTTGAAAGAAGAGTTCGTCCTCGAACTCGATTCTGCTTCGGATTGCCAGTGTAAATATGTTGAATATGAAGGACTTCCTTTGTGGCAGCTTTCCAGGAATTCTTTTTTGGCGGTTGTGGTTTCTCAGGATGAAGAGTAATTTATTGTCCACCATGCATGAATGTATAGGTGTTGTCGCGCATATCATGAGTTCCATTTTTGTCATACATCCATGGACGGCTTAATAAGATATCACTACTATCCATAGGTAACACATCACACTGGATTGTATCTGTGTAAGTCGCACCAATAGCAAAAGTAACTTTGCAAGTATGTCGAACATGCGCTTGATCACCATTCATTAGCCATTTGACAAAATAAGGACGGTTATGCTTATAAACTTTCAATTGGAGGCGATCAACAAGAGCCTGGGAGATGAGATTTTCACAACTTTCACTGTCAATAACAACTGTGCAGTTTTGCCCCTGAATTATTCCTGCGGAACGAAAAATATTTTTACGCAACCACTTATGCTCAACAGTTGGTGAAGTGTCCTTGAGGACAATAAGAGCTTCATCTGGGGGCTCTGCATCGATGAATTCAATTTCCGCAGTGTCAATATTCTTGGAATTGTCAATATCCTTAGGATCAGTATCAGTACCCTTAATATCATCTCGGATATTGTTATCAGCACCTTCAATCTCAATCAAATGTATTCGCCTTGGACAGTCTGCTGCTCGATGCCCGTGCTGATGACAATGAAAACAAACCATCTTATTTTGACCTTCAGTCCTAGCAAAAATTTGTCCATTGGATTTAGCTTCTTGTAGAGATGAATTCTTCGGAGAAACCCATTTGGATTTTTGTACTTGATGATTTGCAATTCCCTCAGCTTTGATAGCATGTTGGATGAGTTCATCGACAGTATCAAAATGTTTGAAGGCAAGGATATGCTGAATGTCTAGTCTCAATCCATTGAAAAATCTATCAACTACCACATCATCATCTTCATTCAAGCCACAACGAGCTTGCAGAGTAAAAAATTCCTCAGAATATTCAACAACTGTCTTGGACCGTTGTTTCAAATTTTGAAAACTGGAACGGAGATCTCTTGCATAGTTGACAGGGAGGAATTTTTGTTTCAAAATATTTTTCATCTCAGTCCATGTATCAACAGGGTCCATGTTCTGATTCCTCCGTTTTCTTTGCAATTCAGCCCACCAAGTTGCAGCATAATTTCGGAATCTGGTGGCAATTAGTGTGACTTTATGGTGCTCAGTCATTGGCTTATGTGCGAAAATATTTTCCACACACACTAACCAATCCATGAATTCAGCAGGTTGCAGTTTTCCATCATATTCAGGAATCACAATTTTAATCCCTAAGTCTCGATCAGGATTATTGACTGGCGGATCCCGTTGATTCCGAATATTTGCACCATCATCACGGTGGAGATGCACACGCTGATTATTTTCCAAATTTGTTACTCTAATGTCCAATTGTTGCAGGGTGGTGTGCATGCCGTCAACTTTGGCAGATAATTCCCTAATGGCACTGGCCAAATCTTCAAGTGAAGAAGATGAAGATTCAGCATCCACTTGCTTCTTTGGAGGCATTTTTTTTTAAATGCAAAATTGAAATTTGACTGACCTGATGTGCAGATCTACTCTTCAAAAGGACAGATTGGAAATCGGAACACTTTTGCAGAAGCTGTTAAGAAGAATTTCGTTTGTGGGCCAGTTAGTATATGGGCTCACAAACCGGAATAACAATCCAAACGTACCCGGCCCAATTTGCTGTCTCGTTCTTCGTGATGAGAAGCTGGAGATAAAAATGGGCTCTTGCCGCTTTGTGATTCGGTGGATTCAAGAGGAGAGGAGGGGAGAGGATGGGTGAGCGGCCGGGTGCTTCAGTGGATACAAGAGGAGAGGAGGGAGAAGATGGGTGAGCGGCTGGTGGCAGGCGACTGATGACGACGGCGAGCGGATAACCGCAGGCGGCTTGCGGGTGAGGATGCAAGGAGACAAGCGTTGCTGCGGGAACGATGGCGTGCGCCGCAGGCGTGCGAGGAGGACGTCTGGAGGAGGCCGATTGTGGAAGATGCGGTGATCGGCGACGACAGCTGGCTGTGTAGGGCAAGTCGACACGATGGTGGGAAGCACGGTCTTCGAACGACGACAGCGAACAGCAGTAGCAGACGGTGGGGCGATGGTGCTAGGTATATCTTTTGTCGTCTCTTCTCTCTGCGTCCTCTTTCCCCCCCCCCCCCCCCCCCCCCCCCCCCCCCCCCCCCCCCCCCCCTTTTTTTTTGTACTCGGTTTGGGGAAATTGGCCAAACAGGGGGTTTGAAGAAAATTTCTGGGTGTGGGGGCGAGGTCGGCAAGTGGGATATGGGTTTGCGGTGGTGGATCAGGGTGAGGGTTACTGATGGGGGTTTGACAGAGGCGTGTGTTTAGGGTTTCGGTTTGGTGTGGGATTTTGGGGATTTGGGTACGGTAAGGGTAGGGTTGGGGATTAGGGAAAGAGGTAGGGAGATGGGTTCCGGTGGTTCGGCTGGGACGGAAGGGTCGTCTGCGAAGGATTAGGGTTTGGGTCGGAAGTGGCGATGGCTGGCGCTTGACGAGGAAGGGGGTGGGGTTGGATTCGGGCTATGGGATTCGGTGATGGTGGATAGGGGTAATCACGCCGGAAGATCGTGCAGATCCTTCGACTTTGATACCAATCTGATGCAGCCCTAGGGTTAGGGCTTGCGTGGAGGTGCCTAAGCACGTGTCCGAGGACACTTCGAACCGTCAAGATGACTTCAAACACACATGAGGAAACACCTCTGGGAAAAACCCAATTCTATTAATCAACAAAATCTGAGAATTTCTTCTCTACAATGCCATATATATAGTAAAACAAACTTAATAAGCAAGAAAACCCTAGGCTAAAAATGTAAACTTTCCTAATAACAATAATAATCCTAATTTAATTTGAAGAGGGGCTGCTGGGGCCTAGACTGCATCACTAATTAAGGGAACAAGGCTTTTTAAGTTCATAATAAATACAAGGGCAGCCTCAATTTCATATCTAATTAAGGGAATTTTTCTGTTGAAAATGACAAGGATAAAATATAATAAAAAAAATTTGTAACATATCAGCCGTAGTTAAATTGCGCTATCCAGTTTGCTTTGATTTGATTTCATGATAAGGATTGTTCAGTGAGAGTGATTATAAAAAGTATGAGCATTTCAAGGTGAAGAGCATGGATAAATGCTTCAAAATGATATCTGAACTTTACTTATGGTTGATGTGAGCGAACTTTGTTGACAAGAAATTCCACCTTAATGGATGGGGACATATGATCATCAAGGTGACTTGCCTTCTAGCTTGACCAGCATACACAGTTGGTAGGACTGCATCCTGCCAAGTTCCAAGCCCTCACCTAGAAAGAGGAGAGGGCATATGGATCTATGGCAGTGCCACATCCTGCTTACGGATAAAGTTTCATCCACAGAGATCAGGGTGCACCAGAATGGATTATGTTGGTTGTTTACCTGATCATTTCTTGTGTACTCTTATATTGTTGGTTTTCATTGTAGCACCTCTCTGTCCTGTATGTTTGTGTTTTTTTTTTTTGAGTGGTGACATTGTTAAGTATCTTATGTGCTTGTATTGGCTTCTTTATTGTAAAAGCTAACCCCCATCCTCAAATGAAAAAAAGTGAAATGGTCTAGTTATTGATTGAAATGGTCCAGTCATTGATTTGATACATCCATTCAAATGTGTATCTGGGACTTCAGGAGTAGCTTACTAGTAGTTATGAACTGAACTCACAAGACAGGTGGATAAACCATAACTAATACAACTTCTTGACTATCAACTTGGGAGGTTTTATTGTAAGTATTCTCAATAAAACCTCTGTCCTATTATTGCTGCTTTGTCGACTCCCTTCTGAAAGTGTAAAATCATATCTGAAACCATCTTGATTAATGATATAAAGTTTTTTTTAAATTGATAAGTACTAAGGTTGATATTGGTACAAGAAACTCTATGAATTTTATTTTTTGCTTAATATTCAAGTTCAAAGGTTCCTCATTTGTTTCAACTCAAACTTGAAGTAACCACCCTTTGGGGATTTGATATGGGGCTAATCAAGGTGAAGAACTGTAGGTCCATTAGGGAAAAAAAGTTAAGAACTGTATGGTCTTGAAGAGAGCTGGGATCCTAAAGTTGGATATAGAATTATAATTGTCAGGAGAGTCTAAGGGCGGCACTAGGCTTCAAATGGCTGCTTTTAGTCTTTTTCTTCTTTTCTTGATCATAGATTCAGTTGTCCCATAAATAAAGGTAGAGCTGCGGGGAAAAAATATTTTGTAATGAAAATTCCCATTATCTCTTGGGACTCGTAGAAGTTGGTCCTGATTTAGGTGTTGGCTAGTTCCTGATTGCCTGCTAGTAGTTCCTTCCAAGGGAATCTTGCAAGCATGGTTAGGTTTTAATGGCTTCCTGAACACAATTTATCATAAAGAATGGGTCTTTCTCAAACTTGGATTGGTTCAATCCCTGCAATATGCATGTAGAAAGACAAAAATTAGCTCAAACAAGACACCCAATATGAGAGGCCATGTGCTATCATGTGGGATCATTTTCCAGAGTTGATGGATTAAGGTTGTTCTGATGTAATAACATAGATCAATTCTTGATCAATGGGATTATTTCTATCTATAAGTAAATGGGAACAACATGGCACCAAGGCTGTTGTCATGGAACTTTGACATTTAATCGCCATAAAACAATTGAGGTGCCAACTGTAAATCTATTTTGCAACTTCGAAATGACCTCTTGTTGAATGCTTTTGCAGAAAGGGATGTGATGACAAGACATTTTTTCCCGTTTTTTCTACACATACCTTTGAGTAGTTCTTTTAGCTTCAACTATTCCCGTTGGTGGTGTGCTAAACAGACACCTTCATATGCAGCACTGGCTTGTGTTTCACTGTGACCAACATCTTTTTTTTTTTTTTTTTTTTTTTTTTTTGTGGTAGAACACTCTGACCAACTTAATTAGCATTTAGCAGTATGGTTTCCTTCATTCAACTGTGTCATGAATTTTCTATTATAATTTATGTTCATGAGGATTGTGGTAGCTAAATTTCATTTTTCAGAGGTTTGGACATGGAGGTAAATGCATTGTTTTCACAAAGACAAAGAATGATGCCGAAGTACTTTCAAGATCCATGGGCAGTATTCTTGGAAGCCGAGCATTACATGGAAATATGCAACAGTTTCAACGGGACAAAACCATTGCTGCTTTTCGAGATGGACGGTTCAATGTCCTGGTTGCAACTGATGTTGCTGCACGGGGTCTTGATATTCCAAATGTTGATCTGGTAATTGAAAGTTTGACTATTTATGGGGCCATCATCATCGCTGTTGTCATTATCATCATCAATTCATAGTTGTTAGTATCGTATGATTCACAGTTCGAATCTTACTATTCGTATCATATCAGTGAAGAACGATTCATATCGCACCGTGGAATCATATTGGATTGAATATTGTGCGATTCAATATGATTTGATTCACGATTCACGATTCAATCAGTTCACAAAGGTGGGAATTTGAAAAGCCCAACAGCTTGTTTTAGTATGCTTGCAATTTTTTTTATTTTTTTACTTTTTCCCCATTTCCCTTCTAGTCTCTCTCCCTTTTTTATTTTCTCTCTCCCTTTTTTATTTCTTCTCCGATTGGGACCTACAATAGATCTGTCATTTATTTCAGCAACCAAAATCCGAATCACATTTGTGCAAATCTGAATCTTTTTTTTTTTGAAATGTAATTGATGTTTGAGCCCCACTGATGGACTAAATTAGTCTTGCTAGTTGGGAGCCGGTGTCTGAGTTTGTTCCCCTGTTTGTTCTTTTGCATCTTCCTTTTTTCCATGTTAACTTGTCAGGCTTGCATGGTGATGGAATCCAAAATTTTACTTTTCATCAACTAGTGGGGCCGACCTTTTAGTGATTCTTTAATTTTAGTACTTTTGTGATTCATTAACTAATGAATATTTGAATTTGCGGTTTTTTTTTTTGCATGGATTATTAATGGAAAGAGTATTTTAGAGTTATGGCAACGTAAAAAAGAAAAAAAAAGGGGGGGAATGCAAAGGGCAATAGCACAATTCTAATGCAAATATAATTTTTTTCAATTTTTTTCCTTTTAAACACTTGGGTTTTTTTTATTCTACAGACCACATGTATATTTTTTTGTTTTGATATGACAAATATGTTACTTTTTTTATATCTTAATAATGCTTATCGCTTTTGGTGGTAGTATATCAAGATGCTAATAATTTTCATGTATTGTTGTGGACATGGATGAAAAATAGATAGATTATGGACATTTATAATTTTCTCTATTATATATATTACTATTTTTCCATCTATATTGAGAAAAATAGAAAATATCCTATGATTTGTGATTTGATTCGATTTTACACGCTTGAGTGATTCACAATGTGATTCACGATTTGACAACTATGATCATCATCATCATCATCATCATCATCTTCTTCTTCTTCTTCTTCTTCTTCTTCTTCTTCTTCTACTTTCTACAGCAGATCAATACTAACATCAACTAAGCATCTCCTCACACCATAAATCTGTGCAGGTCATTCACTTTGAAATCCCAAATACTTCAGAGATTTTTGTGCATAGATCTGGTCGAACAGGGCGTGCGGGAAAGAAGGGAACTGCAATTCTTATCTTCACTGAGAGTCAGCGCCGGGCAGTAAGGCTCATTGAGCGAGATCTGAGCTGCAAGTTTGAAGAGGTATGAGTTATCTTTATTTATTTACTTATTTAAAGTTGTATGCATTATCTTAATGGCTCAATAGATCCTTTTTTTTAGGGGATTCTGCATTTAAAGCTGATCTATTAGAGTTTTATTTATTTATGCATTTTATTTTTTTAACCTCACCTTCAGTCTAACCTCCGAGTAATTCTTTTTTTGTTTTACAAGCTTGTTTTGTATCAATTGGAAGAGTCATAATATTCAGATGAATCACTTTGTGAATCTTGCATCATGCACTTATAATCCCGACTCTGTGAAATATGACATGGTGAGATTTACTGGTTCGCTAGATAATTTACATGGTATGTGAGTATGGTATCAACAAATAATCAGCCCATGTAACATTTTTAGCCATGCGATCAATGATTGTCAAACCAGTAGGTCCTGAGTCCATTATTTCTCTAGTAAAAACAGTATGCTAATTAAGGCCTGTTTGTTTGCATGTAATTGAAAACATTGGAATTCATGATCAAATGGGCTCCAGGGAAGGAATAGTAAAGAGGTGATGGGTAAAGAATAAAGGTGGAGACGTAGATGGGAGCTTGGATTTGAATTATACGTGATGGCTGGGTGTTCATTTCCCGTTGTACTTTGATTCATTTTCCAGTAAAGGGGTGTTTATTTATTTGATGGTCATTTTGGATATTCACCTTTTCTTCTTCATGTTTAACCACTTATTGAAATATGGGATTAGAAGTCCTGGGAATTCAATTACATGAAAAAAAAAAGGCCCCATGAGCCTGTGTGTTTGCATGGAACATAGGGATTCATGGTTAAATAGGCTCAAGTAAGGATTATTAAAGAGGTTGTGGGAGTTGTAGGATATAAGGTGGAGATGTAAACAAGACCCTGATTTTCCTAGGTATTGAAGGCAATGGTTGGGTATTCATTTTCTATCTCCCCTTAATTCATGTTTCATCAAATGGGAGACTACTCTATGTTATTTTTTGAAATTCACCTTTATTTTTGCAACTTTAACCTCTTTTAGAAATACAAGTCTATAATTCAATTAACATGCAACAAACATGCTTTAATTAGCATCTTTATAAAAAAAAAGCTTAAATTCATATTTAATCTATAGTACTAAAAAATTGCACAAGGTGCTAGAGTAATTTCATATTTATACTAAACATTTAATTTATTTTTGAATGGTAAAACAAAACATTTAATGTTAACAAAATATAGTATAGGGTATGGGTATACAAACGAAGCAAAACTCATTTATGGGTGTGGGTCTCTTACCATATAACCATAGATCCAAGTACGTGTCCACCATGGGCCTAACCCGAACTGGCCTGCTTTCTATGAAACATGGGTACTTCTAAGATGTACATGTACCCGTACTGGGTGCTTACCCGTACACGTACTGGGTATGGGTATGGCAAAAAATGTATCGGGTACGGTCAAACGTACCATGTATGTTTTGACTTTGTGGGTACGGGATGGATACGAGATGGGTATGTTCCCGGTACTTTTGTAATAGGTTTTTTTTATATATTTTTATAAAAACTTTTGTAAGAGTTTGAAAAAGCTAAAAATATAATTTTTAACTTTAGCTCTAACCCTTCTCGATGAACTTAAAAGGAAAAAGGCTTTAGCCTTAACCGATCTCCAATCCCCTCATTTTCAACGAAAAAAAAAAGAAAATGGAAAGGAGGAAGAATAAGAAGAAGGAAGGAATGCTAGATTGTGAAATACAAAAAATAATATTGTTGTTGCTCTTTTTTTTTCGTTAGGTTGAATTTGTAATGGTATTAAGTAATTGTTGGCTTGTTGCATCTAAGAATTCTAACATATTTTAATTATTAACATATTGCATTATTAAAATTAAAAAAAATATAATTCTTTAATTGACCCCAGCTGTACCTGTATCCTGTTTTTTAAGGATTTTGCTATATCAGCGTACTCATACCGTACCCGTGTCGGTACCCGTACTGGTACCCATGCTTTATAGCCTGCTTTGATCCTTATTAGCTGCTTATTTCTAAAAACTCATGTTTTATCATCTTGTGACTGCTGTGGATTTATTTCCAGCTTCCAAGAATCACCGATGGCATTGTGAACAACATAAGCATTACAGATATGGAAGATAACCGTTATTGGAGGTCCAATGACTCACTAAGACACCAACTTGGGCGCCCTGATCCATTAGCTGCAGGTCGATTTGGAAATTATGGAAGTGTTAGGGAACAAAACTATGGTATTGGCAATAAAAGTAGAACTCCGCATTCTAATAAATTCAAACAGCATGGAGGGCACTTCGGAGGGTATGAAAGTTCCAGAAGAGATCGCTATTCGGGGAATCTAAGGGGAAGGAATACAGATTTCAGGAAATCTAGAAACACCCTATCATACGACTCTGATGACTTTGACAGCAATGATTACTCTGTGAATGCATCAGCATCTGGTTTTAGAAGAGAGAGTTATTCAGAGAATCTTGGGGGAAGGAATACACGTTTCAGGAAATCTAGAAACACATCATATGACTCTGATGACTTTGACAGCAATGATTACTCTGTGAATGCATCAGCATCTGGTACGTATAGCTTTGGGAGGCGTTCAAGATCTGTTCCGAAGTTTCAGTTTGATGGAACAGATCACCTGAATGCAAACTCTGACAATGAGGACCGCTTGAGTGAGAAGAAGCAACCCAATAGCTCCAAAAGTGGCATAGATTTCAAGCAGATACTTGATTCACTTAGGAATCACCCATGATTGCAAGGAAGTCTCGAATGTCAGGCACTCAATTCTTATTGGCTTGAATAACAGGTAGATTACGACCCTTTTGTCATCTCTAATTAATTTTCATTTTAAATGCATCTGGTGTGGCTGATCAAGATGTGTGCCTTGTGCTTGTCTTATGTCAGCGGTGGTCGTGGTAATATTATTCTCTAAACGTAGCTAAATTTTGTAGGGTGGTTTTGCTCTTAAGATCACTTGAAATCATTGTTGGTACTGAATTTTTCAGGATAGTTCATGCAGCGGCCTTTCTATGGACCCATGGTTGGCAATATGGATGTGGTATCTTTGTATACTTGAGGTTCTTTCATCATTCGGGGCAATCACTATACATTAAGGTTTGTCATGTTTTCTCATGTTTTGACCTGCAAGCTGAATGAATTTCACTTTTCTAATAATGGTAATAATAACAACAATAATAATAGTAATTACATTATTATTGTTACTTATTATTACAGTTTTGGAAGTGGTTGTTATGTTTCTGGCTTTTGACTGGGTTACTTTTAACCAATTTACAGGTACTCCATTGTGAGCAGTCTCTCTTTTTTGTGGAGAGGATGCTGTACAGATTAAAGCAAAAAAAAAAAAAAAAAGTCATTTTCAGATTTTGCATTGAAAGCGCTTTGGTTAGAGTGATTACGGTGAATTTTCATTGTTTTCATTGATTATGGTAGTTATTCCTGCACTTATATTTCTGGTGACAGTAATCCTATATATTTAACCAGGAATTGTAACCAAAACACCAGTAACATCCAGAAAAAGGCACTTGGTTTGTTCTCTATCAGAAATAGTGAAAACTGATCAGATACCTTTTACCATCAAATTGTTGCAAATGACTCTTATTGTCCATTTGCACAACCGACTTGATACAATCTCCCAATTTGTGAATTTTGGTCTAGGGCACAACTCTGTTGGTCAAATGATGGTTGGGCCACAAAAATAAAGGACTAATTCACTGATCATTTTTAATATCAGTTCAGAACCAAATTTGGTTGAGCCTCCTATGATGGCCCACTATGTTGATTGTTGGTCGATGTATCAATAATCCATCTATCCCTTGATATAATGATCTGTAGCAAATGATGACTGAAAATTGGGAACTTCAATGGATGCATGGTTATATGAATTACTTGCATATGGGAGATGCATGTTCATTGGGGGTGGATAGTTCACTCATTCTCTATCACATTATGAACAGAGATGAAAGTGATTTCTGCACCTAGGTGCATCATTAAGCTGACACTTTTCTAACTAAAAGTTCCCTAAAATGATCACAACTCAATTGAATTCTGACATGGCAAACCGTACTGAGGTGGGAGTTTTCATGTGTGATGTTTCATTCTACCCATAAATTAAGAAAAGAACTTGACACCTAACTACTCAGATCGAACGCCATGATGAAAGAGGAATGCTAGCATCTCTTGGTCTAACTCTAAAGTATCACAAGGACTCTGTTGTGAAACTCGCACGGTCCAGATGATAAATCCTGTGGGCTCCACAATAGATCATAAGATCAAAGTGCACCGGATGGACAACCCTTCTGTTCATTCAGTGGTTGCAAAGTGAGCAATCAAATGACACTTTGCGGTCAATTAGTGGTCCAAATTTGATGCTAACTATGGGTCAAATTGAATGATCATGATTAGCTAATCAAGTGATGTTGAGAAATATTCCATCAACAGTACCACATGATGAACTAAACACCTAATACGGACTGATGCCTGTCTATTTGTTTGTGGTCTGGGTATAAGTGCGACCAGGCTGTTCCTAAGTCAGGTAACCCGGGCCCAGCCCTCAATACGTGGGTTTACTGCATTGATTATTGTATTGGCAGAGTAGGAAGTTTGGAGCAATGACATGAAACGGACCAAAGGCTTGCTGTGGGTTTAATGGAATTTTCGTTACTGCAGTAATCTGCACGTTTGGGGCATTTAACTCGATGGAACGTCAAACCAAATAGACAGAAAGAATGTGCTGCTTGTCCAATGGGTTATACCAAGCAAAAGCAAGTATACTGTCTTCAATTGTGTTTTGAGCCATGAGATAAGCACTGCTCAAGTCCTTCTGAGTTATGACATAAAGGTCTGTCTTTTACCAGTCATTGGGAAGGACCCACAAATTTCTTTTTTAATCAGTAAAGTTACCTGTGATCATGACCTCAAAAGTGCTACAGTGAATACCTTTTATTGTCCCAAAAGGCCCTCCTCAAAACTATAAGAATTAAGAACCCATAGCCATACAAACCATCGAATGGAGGGGATATAATCAGGAAGAACTAATGGGACCGTTTGGCAGATGTGCCATCCATCTTCTGTCCTGCCACCTAGGTGGCCTCAAATCCTAATAGATTCCAGCTTCATGCCAAGTACCCTTCATTAGCTGATTGAATGAGGTCAAGATAAGAGGATCCGGACAATGTCCTTGATAGCAAACTTCAACCATGAATTGCTAACTTACATTTCCAAGACTTCTCTGTTCATCTATTGTTCTTAGCGTGGTTACAACTTACATCTCCAATCAGGTTGGAATGTAGACCCCATATTTCACAATCACGCGTACGTCAAAATGGTCTCGCCAGTCTTGGATTTCCTCCAATCTATTGGAAATGGATGTTTGGTAAAATCCGTTGACATGGAGACAGTAGTAACACCTCAAGAAAACAATTCACCTGTCTATTACATGTATCTCTACGTGCATAAGAGAGAGAGAGAGAGAGAGAGAGAGAGAGAGAGAGAGAGAGAGAGAGAGAGAGAGAGAGAGTAGATCAATAGAATCAAGATTTGGAAGAGAGAAGATATTATTTTACTGAGGTAAGCTCTTGGGCATTAGACTACTACTTCAAAATTTCAAGAAGTAAAGAAACCCAGCATCCCATGATCATGAGAAAACAGAACAAACCAAATGTTTCAAAACGAATTTACAACAAAGCTTGAAACCCATTTCCTATGTCACTTGATATACACTCAAGGGAATAAACCATCTAAAAACAAACAAACAATCATAATTTATCAGAATCTATTTTTCTTACGTTAGGGGCATTTGGTGCTTTCCTCCTTGGCCGCAATGGAATTCTTGCAATGTGCAATTGCAGCTTGAATGGCATTTTGCAGCTCTTCCATGGTGCTCTGACTCGAAGAAGCTATCGTTGGTGTCGCGAACAGAACCCCACTGTTGGTTGGAGATGTCCTCATTGACGCTGGAGCCGAGAACTCTCCTCCTCTTCTTCCTCCCCTCTCCTTCCACTTCCAATTCAAATTCCCTGAAAGCGAATACGGCTGCCTCCTGAATTCTCTTGTCTCCTTGTCTCCTCCTCCTTTGTAGAAGAACAATGGCTTAATCAACCTCATGTACTTCTTTAATATCCCACCCACGTCGAAACTCGCTTTCTTCTTCTGCCTCCTCTTCTTATCCTCACGATCTTCTTCAGTGTCCAATGCTTTCCTCCATCTTGCAAGCCCAAACATAGAGAAGGACTTGATAGAGAAGGACTTGGACTTTTTCCTTTCTTTTGTAGCACTAGCACTGTTGCTTTTGTTGGGTTTCTTACCACCCATGAGATCTCGACTTGGGTGGTTGAGATTGTCCGAGGAAGGAGTGGAGTTGGAGTTTCGTGGTGAGATTGGCGGGCGGGAGACGAGTTGGAGAGGGAGGAGATGGCCATGGAAGAAGATATCGTCAGCCGGCGACAAGTCGATGGCAAAAGAACGAGGGGACTTGCATTTGTCCGGTGATTTTGCTGCTGTTGGTTGGAGAGAGATGGTGAAGGAGAATTCATGAGAAGGAGAAGATGTGGAAGAGGGTGGTAGAGATTGGATTGTGGGGGAGTTGTGCTTTTGGTGCTTTGGTGATAGCCCATCTTCTTTTTCTTCTCCTTTCTTGTTTGGAACGAACTCTATCTTGTTTTGGTGTTGTGGGGTGGCCATGGCTCCAAGAGACGGTTATGGAATGGTGGGGAAGACTTGGGTGTGAAAAACTGGTAATCCTTTTTCTTGGTTTTCTTTGTTTTTTTATTTATGGGTATTACGGAGATCAGTTTGGGGGAAGATAACGTTATTGGGAGGTTGTGAAGTGGGTGGGAAAGTGAGAGATACAGACAGAGAAAGAGAGCTGATCATAACAGTTTACTGAGAGAGCTATATTAGCATGCTTCGTGTCCTGAAACGTCTTCTTCTGTTCTGTTGTCTTCTATGGGCTTGCTCTCTCATGGATGTTTTGAGTAATGCGTCCATTAAAGCTATACGTAACAAACAGTTCCCATTATTTTTATAGATAATATTTATTTGAAATTTCATTAACGCCCTCTAAATCCTTGCTTTCACGTGGATCGTCACATTAATTTATAATCGCTTTTGATTGGATGATTTTGACCCCATAATTATTACCCACTAAATTCACATAATTGTTCCTAGTTATGTTCTATACATATGCTCAGCATCTCGTCCAATCAGTGTAATTGTTTGGCCAGATTACATCTATGAGTTGGCCAATATTAGCAACTATATATGTTTATTATGCAGATCATTGGTGGATGGGTATATGCTTGAGTGTGGCCCACCTCATTCTTTTAATCTTAATTAGGTGTAATTGGCTCCTTTCCAACTGGAGAATTTATTGGTATGGGAGCTCTCAAGTTTAATGCCTGCTTTTTTTTTTTTTACATAATGATAAGTTATCTATTTGGATGTAGTTTGGATGTAGTGGAGAATATGACAATGAGCCCGAGTGATAACATATAGGGCCACTGTTGAATTCATGGGGACGATATGAAAACATTGGGCTCGAAGAGGTCATAGCTAATAGGTTGTTTGAGCTTGAAACAAACAATATAGCAATTATGTGATGACATCAAACATGTATGCCTCAGTAGGACAGTGGAAAAATGTGAATAATTGAGAGACTTAATGGAGACAACAATAATAAGAGCAAGTGAAAATGAATTTTTAACTATATTTTTTTGACCTTATAATTGGAAGGGAACTTTTTTCAATGCATTATAAATATGGGATTTCAAATCAATACTTTGGTAAATGGAGATTAAGCTTTATTTGTAATGAAATTCATGTGCTTGCATTATTCTGAATCACTTAGTTCATTAATTTTGTGAGAGTTCTGTGTCGAATCGGTTTGGTAAAAATTCTAATTTGTTTCTTAAGTTTTTTAATAAAAGTTTAAGAGAAACTCAATTATTACTAATTAATAACAAAAATTGTTTTCCATTTAAGGATTTAAAGATGATAAATTGAGATATCCTAGCATAATACCCTTACTCAAAAAAATTTTAAATTAAAAATATTAATAAAACTCATGAAAGTGGGAGAGAAAAAGAGAGAGTGGAAATAAAAAGATAGATAAAAAATAGAAAGATTAATATCTTTCTTTTATTTTTTTACTCTTTTGTATTTAGCATGTATACATATTTAGCCCTTAAACTAAAAATATAAAGATTAATAGAATTTAATTTTTTTCTTATTAATATTTCAATCAATTTTATATTTAAATATATTCACATTTTTTTGCCTCGAGTTAGCATGGGCCTTTGTTGCTAGTCATATGTTATATAGCCATATGGGTAACCAAGTCTCAACTCCACACCAAGTGAGACATTGAATGTAAAACCTTGCTACACGTGTCTCTATGGTGGGTCTACATGCCTCACTCAAATCACCTGAGGGATATATGGATACTTGAAAATGAACAACGTATTTTATTATATCATATTTGATACTTTACTTTCTACATGTAAAATTTGTGTCTCCAGCGTGTCAACAACATGTCCTTATCACACCCATACTGTATCTATGCATCATAACCTGGGGTCCCCCACACACATGCTTTCCATAGGGGCTCACTTAATTGGAATTCTTATACTTCAAAATGAATGTCATGCCAACCCTTCCAATGAGGCATCCTCAATTTTACTAAGAAGTTGGTCCAACATTATGAGGTTGTGCTAATAAATTTTTTAATTATTATAATCGAAGGTATTCTTCGCGAGCCTAGGCTTTGGACTGTTGACATTCGAGAGTTACTCTATTTTAACTAGCTAATACTTTCTCCTAGGGGTAATATATATCGCACACATAGTGTTTGGCTAACACAAAGAGTGAAAGTCGAATTTAACCTTGTGGAGCAAACCCAAGTCCCAAACCATCTAAGTTGCCGCCTTGACAACAGTTGTGCTAATCATGTTATCATTCATATGATCAATTCCATCATGGGATCAACTTCTTTTAAGGTAAAATTTGAAGATGTAACTGAAGGAGATGACATTCATGGTGAGCCCTGTGAAGTATCAATTGTGGGGCACATCCCACTCACGAGAAGGAGATGCGTGTGGGGAGGCACTCAGGGGACCCACACTCTTTGCCTGCCCATTGTCATGTGGGCAGTCCATTGAGGTCCACAAAAAGACTGCACTTTTCAGATGCTGCCGACCGTGTGGGACCCAACTTGATTAATGCCTCTGTGTGGAAACATAGGGATGAAAAGGTCTCCTCATGCCAAAGTTTTGGAAAAAATATCAGTCTTACTAGATTTTTTTTATCTTTCGATTTAACAACCTCACAACTCAGAAGTTTAATGATCTCTTTTAATTATTAACTGGTTAAACTCCAGTAAATGAAAATCGTAACCCAATCAACGTCCTAATAAACAAAGACAATGGCTTCATGGTAATAAGGTTCCAGTCTAAGTATCATTAGATGAAGTAATTAAATGATAATGGCATGTTACCAAACTGGCAAGGAGTCCGTAAAGAATCCACAATGTGAGATTCTTTGCTACCCTTGAGTAGAAGTCCTTGCTGAGGATTTGTATTGTAATATTAGTAATTGAGAAGACTTTATATTGATGTATAAACCTGTAAAAATGAGATCATTCTTCAAATCTTATCAAGGGAGGTGGAGGTCGGATCTAAAAATCTTCAAAAATGAGAGTTTCTACCTTAAGAAGTGGGCTCCACCTAAAGAGGAATATTTAAAAACATTTCTACTGCCTCTACTACTACTTTAAGGTTTTGGTAAAAATTATTAACTTAAGAAATTTAATTTGATATTGGAGCCAACACAAACACGAAATATTTTTGGTGACTTTATGAAAAGTGTTGTGGGATGTGCCAGATGTGAGATATTCTTTCCAATTGTGTAAAATTCACTCCATTCAAATCAAAGGCATCTGGTTTGTGTCAAATCCATTTGCAATTGTTATAAAAAAGGAAAAAAGAAAAACCCTTAAGCACAAATCACGAGGCTAGAATCTTGTGCATGGTTGTTATTTCTCACACATCAACAGCCCTGACGCAATCTTCCACACATCCCAGGTGGTCCACTGGTCCTTCTAAGAAAAATAGCAAAAGTCATCATCACCGTTCATTTTTCTCATAAGCTGCCTTTATATTCATTGGAATAAAGTTCCATTCCTTCTTCTGTTCAAAGATGTATAAGATAACATCATAGGTTGGAGTAGATGCCTCTTTCAATAGACAAAGATGCCACTATTAATAGACATTATTAGTTGGGTGCAGCAAATGATACATTAAATGAAATAGACGTCCTTGCTCCGAAGTCCTTAGTCGTAAAAATGAGTAATGTACATTAAGGTTCCTTACTGGAAAATTGAAGTACATCTAACTGAAACTTGATGATGAGGCCCACCAACTTAACGGTGCAGGAGCTGGTCATTTGATTAAGCAAAGCGTACAACTATGCTGGTGCGAAACACAGGACCATGACCTACCTGACTCCTCTCAAATGTGCCTTAATCTTCCAACAATTTTCATATAATGACATAAAGACAAGTTCAAACACAGAAATAAGGTAAAGGCTAGAGGCTCGTAGTGAAAACTAAAATAGGTGCCCCTAAGCCTTCCAAAAACATTAAAAAAAAAAAAAATCAGATATGGGTTTAGGTTTTGGATCCGGACAAGTTTTGGTTTGAGTACGGGGCCATGACAAAGGGGTTGTAAAAAAAACTATGACCCCCACAAATTAAAGGTGCTCATCGAAAGAAAAAATTCCTTGAGAGCCATGTAGTTCATGCTTCATACCTTAATTTAGGCCACATCTTGTGATGGAGTAATTTGCAAGTATATTTATATGGTTAACATGTCTGACTTAAGAGTGAGAATCTAACTATGGCTATGATGATGATGATTTATATACTCAAAAAAAAAATTATGGTGTTTTTCTTTTGTTGTAAGAGACTTTTAAATTTACTTGTTATAAGAATGGAAGGCAATGCTTCCATGAAAATTAGAATAAAAATATGTCACAACCTCCCATTGCCACCTAGCTACAAATAGATGTTCTAAGAATGAAGAGAGAATGCTTCAAATTAAACAAGTTAGAAAACAAAAGTATTTTTCTCTCTTTTTTTAAACTTAGCTCACATATGCGATATAATGGAAACTCATATATGCAAGGAGATGTAACTCACATGTGTAAGGTGATGGAAATTCACACATTGAAGGAGACAACTGACACATGAGAGGTGATGGGAATTCGCACAAATGGAGAGACACAACCGAGATAAGTAAGGTAATAACAACTTACATATGTGAGGAGGGAAGCTAGATATAAAACTTAAACCTTCCTTGCTACTCCTTATCACTAGGTAAGGAGTATCCTGCTGGTCATAAAAAAAAATTACTGGGTAAGGATTCATTCTCTAGAAAATGACTGTATTGATCTATAATTCATGTTATCTGTTACAAACTCTTTATATCTATGGAAGAGTGGTACATGCATATATCCCATATGGAAAGTCATCTCTCTCTCTCTCTCTCTCTCTCCAAGAAAAAGGAAGTGCCATGTTCACGTACAAAAAGATAAGGCATCTAAGTAAGTAGATAGGAACGCCTTTATAATGGAGATTCTTGTAGGATCAGGAAACATTTGGAGTTATGTTAGAAGAGACGGAGAGAGATTGAGCTAGCACCACCCTATTGTCGGTTGTGGTCCATCCCCACTTGTCCAGGTCTCAATCTCAATCATAGAGCCATTATTAGAGGCTTGACAAAACCCCTCTTGCACCACCAAATGCCACCATTAACCATCCACTCAAATTCCATTGCATCTTGCAAGATAATTAACACAATGACTACATTACATCTCTTCTAAACAGAAAGTTGAAAAATGTGGGATTTGCTTGGTAAGATCTACATAGCATTCTAGACAAACTTGTTCTTAGATGAATGTTTGCGCAAAGGAATTCTGTCTCCATTTGGAGTAAGCAATTGAGTGCCGAGTGAATATAGCGGATTACAGTCGCAAAAAAATAGATTTTCGGCATCATCTTAGTTATGATCCTTTAATGCCAAGTCTCCTAGAGTTTTGTCAAAGCCTTGCCTCAACTATGTTGGAGTTGATTGTATGATTATATTTCTCCATTTGCATTTATCCTAGACAATATCCTTGTATAAGTTGCCCTTTTTCAGATCTATTTTTATTACGTTCATCTAAATCCTTTTTGGTGAAACTTCCTTAGTGGGCCATTGTATTGATAGTGAGCAAAACATATAATTAGACTAAAAGCATAGGAGCAATAAGATGATGTGATTTGTATGTGATCGAGGTGGGCCTAGTAAAATGTTGGGGACATACTCTTAAAAAGGAAGTTGGGGACATACAATAAAAAAGGAAACCTACGATTTTTTTATTCATTACTCCAAAATACCAGGTCCATTAAATACTTTCAACGTCTGATCAGCAGGTGGAAATGATTTCAGCCAACTGATGAAACATTTTAAACCATTTGTATTAGAGCCAACGTGAATTGAGGGTAAAATCTTTCTCAAGGAGATATCTTGACTTGATATGTATATCATCTACTTATTACGAAGAATTACAATGTAATGAATCCCTCAAAGATTGGGATGATATGATTACAAGTAATGATCTCTAGAGATATCGATCAAATGATGTGGCAATGACATGATTTCTATTTATGATGATTATTATTTTGGGCTATCTAGATAAATCTTTATGGTGGCACAGCCCAAAAGCCCAGGCCATTTAGTTATTGAGCCAAAATCTCTAGCTTAGGCATACGAATGTGGCACTTCCTTACCACAAGTTACTGTTGGCCAAGTGGGTCCAGACCAAAGTGGGTTTATTGTCTTAGGTAGTTTTCCTAATTATATTAGAAATTTTCTATTTTTTCAAACAGTAGCCTCTTAATAGGATTAAGACTTTCCTTTATCTAAGAATAGAGTTCTTGGGAGATAAGGAAGTGATGATTATATATATAATGTAATTTGAAACCCTAGACATATGCTGAGATTCCAAGGCTGTGAATTTATAGATTGGAGGAGAACCTAATGAAATTGATTTTTCATGGATATAGGTATCTTTGCCAAACCATGTAAATCTCTTTTATTCTTATGTTGTTGATTGTTGATTTTGGTTGTTCACGCACGCGCGCACAATAGTGGTGTCATCAACAACAAGTAGTATTAGAGCCTGGCTAGGGTCTCCTAGGGCTTGGGTTTGTGCGTTGCGAAGATTGACGGATCAGATTTTCTTTGATTCTGGATTTCTGCAATCTTTATTGTAGAAGAAGTAGAGCTCGGCTGTTATCTCTATTGGGCCACAGTTTTGCCGTTTGCAAATTGAAGAAAAAGATCGAAGAGTGGGTTCTGTTTGGGTTTTCTTTTTTGGCTGCCAGAATTTTGAGAAGAAGGCTGGAGAAAAAGGGGGGTGGTTTTCTTGTGTCGTTAGCGTCACACCGCCAGCCCCCAGTCGCCACAGTTTGCACGTCACCAGAGTCGTCGCCTTTGCCGAACAGGGAATGTCCTCCTCCTATCACCGTCTCACCATTGCCGTTGACGAGGAAGGGAAGTGGGAGGGGCTATAGGGTTTTTGGTTGTAGGAACCAGAAATTGGGGAAAGAGACGACCTGCTTGGGATTTTTAGCCCAGGCCAGGTTGGTTCAGGTCTTGGGTCAGGCTCAAACCTGACCTATAGAAGCTCAGCCCAGCACAGCCAGTAAGCAAGTCAGGTCCAAGTCGATTTTAGATTGGGTCAACCTCACCCCATGTTCAAGCCTATTCACAACAGCAGTCGGCCACTGACATAAGCACACGTTAGCATAGTCGTATGGTCAAAGGTAGATTTGACCAAGATCGACGGCAGAAACTTCTTTCTACGATATCTTGATCATCTGACGTCCGATCAGAGATCCGTTTACATCTACGGACTCGTTTCGATCATATCTACACATTTGTGGAAGAAGATTGGTTGTTTGATGATCAACGAGGAGTTTGACTAATTAGGATCGTAGAAGACTGTTTCTATAATATTGGAGCCATCCGGGGTCAGATTGAAGATCTGTTTCTCCCAGCGTACTTGTGGTGACGAGATCTACAGCTTAGCATATAGATTAAGGTCGGTGTTAATTGTTTTTTTCTGTTGCTTAATTTAATTAAGATGGAGAACAACACTGTGAACACTACCATGATTAAGCTCAACCATTCAAATTGGTTGTTCTGAAAACCAAAGATGGAGGACATCTTCTATTGCAAAGACCTCTATGATCTCATTGAGGGGGATAGTGCCCTATCAAAAAATATGAAAGATGCAGAATGGAATACGATGCATAGAAAGGCAATTGGTCACTTCAAACAGTTAGTTGATAATAGCATATTTCATCACGTATCTAATGGAACTAATGCACATACCCTTTGGAAAAAGTTAGAAGCAATGTATCATAAAAAGACCACAGTAAACAAGACTTTTTTTTATCAGAAAGCTTGTAAACATGAAATTCAAGGACGGTGGTCAGATCGCAGATCACATCAATGAGTTCCAAAGTGTGATCAATCAGTTAACAATATTAAAGATGATCCTTGATGATGAGATGCAAATTTTATTGCTTCTGAGTTCTTTACCGGATACATAGGAGGTATTAGTTATTTCCGTGAGTAACTCTACTCCAGATGGTGTGTTGTCTATGAGTCAAGTTACCAGTAGTTTACAGAATGAAAAAACTAAAAAGAAAATCACATGGATAGATATTACACAGGCCTTTATTACTGAAAATAGGGGGAGGAGTAAGAGCATAGGACCAAAGGAGGGTTGTAGCAAGTCTAAAGGTGGATCATAAACTAAGAAAAAGTATGTGAAATGCTTTTTTTTTTTTTGGCAAGATGGGCTACATTAGGAAAAACTTGTTTGCCTTGAAAGAACATAAATAATCTAATAATGAGAAGAAGAATGATAGTGATAACACTACAGCCACTTTGAAACAAGAAGTAGTGGTGCTCGTCGGAGATGATGACGACTGTTTGAGTGTTGCAGATGATCAAGTTGAGTGGGTTATTGACACAGCAGTATCCTACCATGCCATTCCTTATAGCGAAATGTTCATGATGTACAAAGTATGTGGCTTTGGTACTGTGAAGATGAGAAACATGAGTCATTCAGAGATTGTTGATATCGGTGATGCCTACATTAAAACCGATATTGGTTGCACAATGATGCTGAAAAATGTGTGATATGTTCCTGATATACGATTAAATCTGTAATAACCTGAATTTTCATTTTTAATTTGAATTAATCTTGGCCCTTGATTTAATCTCGGTGGACCCCACATGTGATTAATATTATTTTAATGATTTTATGCCATTTAAATTTGGATAATTACTTAGTTACTACATGTGTCCCATAAATTACAAGAGTTTGAGAATCATAGAGTTGTGCTCAAATTTGGAGTTTTATTTGAATTAAACCTTTTTTATTGTATTGATTTATTCCAACTCTATTTGTGGGATGGAATGCTATTCGAATTAAGCTTCTTTGGCTACGTTTAGCTAGAATTGAAATTCTCTTGGGATTATTGCTTTTATCTTCCTATAAATAGCAACCCTCTTTCTTCCTTGAATCACATCTACGAACCCAATCTCGTCCTTTGAAAAAGGCATCCTCTCCTTACGGTATAATATTTCCTTCTTTCTCTATTTCCTTTCCAAGTTGCTATATTAGGTTACCTGTTTCTTTAAGCTTTTCTTTATGTATATATTAAAAGTGCATGTCATCATCTAACCTCTCATCATTGAATTTGCCTTCATTGTGAGCATTATCATCATTGTCACCCTTGGCCACACAATCACACTCGGGTTACCATCTGCATCATTCGAATTGGGGCATACTTTACTGGGCCACTAATTGAACAAATTTTCCTTTCCCAGCCTAGATGAGCCAGGTCAGACCTATTAACCCACCTGACCTGAACCCATTTATACTCGAGCCCACCTTCATCGTCTTCTTCATCTCCTCCTTCTGTTTCTTCATCGCCTGCTTTTCCTTCTCTTACTCTCCTTCTCATTTTCTATCTTTCCTTCTTTTCTTTTTCTCTTCTTTGTTCGTTTCCTTCTCTTTCTTCCTCGTTTTCTCCTTTTCCTTCTATCCAAACGGGATCCCAGCATGGAACCAAACCCATCTCCCTGCTCTCCTCATGTTCCCTTCACAGCATGTGTTCCATTATCATACTCATGCCATGACTGCATCATCTCATCGAGCTCAGAAAACCCACTTGAACCTTCTTGTTCCTCTCCCTCTACTAGTTCTTCTCCTCCCATCTTCTTTCTTCTTCTTCTACTTCGCTCCATTCTCTCCTCCGTGTCCTTCTTCTTTCTTATTCTTTCCTCTGCATTTTTTCTTCTTTTTTCTCCTGCTCTTGTAACACTCCGACCCGACTTAATCTGGAGTAGTGACTACTTAACCACCAATTAGCTGTTAATTGTGTTTTGGTTTTGTTTTTATTCTATTTTGGGTGATGGATAGGTAGTTGGGTTGAGTTTGACTTGGGTTAGGTAGATTTGAGCCATTTTTTCGTAATTTTTGATTTTGTCGGACGTCGTCAGTTTTTGCATCATCTTGATGTCAACATGTGTATTTCATCGAGCTCGTCAATTTTCGTAACTGACTCGTATACAAATGACTTCGTTTGCTTCCGTTGGACCATTAATTGACTCAAACTGAAATTATCCTAAATGCTTGGACTTTCTTGTAAATTATTCTTCATCTTTATCTTATAACAACTAAACCACTGCCTTTCTTCTTTCTTCTTCAACGTCTCTTACTCTCTCTTCTCTTTCGTTCTTCTTCTTTCTTCTTTTTCCATTTCCTTCTTGATCAAGCCAAGGAAATGAGTTGTGCACTCGTTGCTTTCTTGTGTGTTCTAAGATATGTCTTGTATTTTCGCTGTGTTTCTCTCGTTTCCTCTTCTTCTCATGTTAGTCACTGTACATGTACTCAACGTTCCTTTTGTTTCTTGCATGCTTGATGAGTAGAATTGTGTCTGGACAGCGGATTGAGTCTAAGGACAACGACGTGTGTGTGAATTCCATTTGAGGCAAGTATAAGCACAATTTGATTGAACACTTGTTATTGCTTTGATTGTGTATAGTCTTGTTCTTCTTGCATAAAATGTTGATATACAGCCCTCTTATACCATAGATGTCATGATTGTTCTCTTGAGTCTCAGAAATTGATGTTTCAGTCATTCTGTAACAGGTTCAGGAAATCGACCCAGTGCAGTCACGGCTAAGCCGTAAATTATACTATAGTTGAGCCGTAAATTGTACTACGGCCAAGCCGTAAGCCAAGCCATGACCTAGCCGTAGATTAGTACAGGGTGACATTTTAAAATAACTGAGAGTTGGTAATTTGCTGCTATTTTACGGTCTAACTATGGCTAAGCCGTACCCTCACTGTAGCTGAGCCGTACAACAAACCAGGGTTAAGCCATATGCCTATTGAGAAAGGACTTAAAATAGATAGGCTAATATCGAGATCTTGTAGGGCCTTCGAGTTAGAATGTAAGTAACCCGACTCGCCCAATGGAATGTAAATATCGCATGAATGGTCGTTAGGGCTATGATTCATTCATGTGTGTTGTCCAGCTATTAAGTACCTTCTCATGGGTGTTGGTTTAAGGGACTTCGATACATCTTCTCGATACAGTGCAATACACCTCATGTAGACAACTGCGTATCGAATAACTTAAAACTACATCAGCATGCGCGGTTAGAAACACTAGACAACTAGGTTAGGGTTGGCTCGTTAATAACCTTCACTTCTTAAGGTAACTTTGATTTGCATTGCATATTGATTTCGGTTTTGCCTTTCTAATGATGTGGTACGCGTTCTACGCTAGGGCAACCATTGGTTAATCCCTGAGGGCTCTGTCCATGGTATATCCCGAGCAAAAACCACTGACTCCATGTTCTTATCCTCGCACTGTTGGGAACTATTGTAAAGCTATTGCAAGCTTGAGTTCATGCTTGATCTTAGTGTGATGCACGGACTACTGTATTGCTCGTCGTGATCTGACATAATATTGTTTGACCGATTGACACGGACACTGATTAGCATGCATCACATGACTTGATTTTTTTTGTATATTTGACGCTATTTAGCTTCAGCCTCAGGATACCTGACGGGGTTGACTTTGGCGTAGATTGTTACCGCCTCTGCAGAGTGCTACCGTCCTAGGATTTCGAACCCCAAGAACTAGAGACCCATGAGTACCCTGGCCCGGTCGATGGTGTTCTTATACCGATTGCTCTCGAAAGGGAGAATATGGCAAATGTAGTAGCCACATTGACAGTATAATTATTTATGATTCTGAGCGCATGCTCATTCATAAGCATGACTTGTCTAGTATACTAACATGACCGCTGTGGATCTTTACATGTTAATTATTCTGATAATTGATAGATATAACGTGTGTTAACTTATTGTTATTTATACTTTGCTAAGTCGTTGTACTTATTAGTTGTTCTTGGTGTTGCAGGCTCAAATCCCTCTCTCAACCCTTCTTCGGTCGACCAGAGTTCAGGAGAAGCACGCGAGGCCCCATCTGGGCTAGAGGAGTAGACTTAATCCATTCTTCCAAGAGCAGTTTGCATCACTTTAGTCCTTTGAGTATGTGGGGACTTGTATTAACATGTACTCAAGGTTTTGGGTCATCCATGTATTTTGACCTTGTGACTGTTATCTCCTATTTTGATGTACATTTCTGTAAATCTGTTTAATCTTTTGTAGTCATTATTCCTTTCGTATATCCCTGTGTTATGCAATAATACTTACAGCTTCTGCATATATTGTGTTTGCCCGTGTGAATGATCCCTTGTGTGTGTACACTTGGACTAGGTCTAGGTGTGCGTGCACGGGAGTACGTGTGCCACTGATTAGGTTTTAAACTAACCCCCGATTTTTGGGCTCGGGTTGTGACAGCTCTGTTTTCTATTTCTTCCTCATGCCATCATTTTCTTCTTCTTATCTCCTTCCGTTTCTTCTCCACTGCTGCCTATTTTCTCTTCTGCGTTTTTCTATTTGTTTCTTTCTCTTCTCTACTGTTATCTCCTCCTTCTTCTTTTTCTTCCTTCTCTAGTTTCCTTTCTCTTCTTCCTTGCAGCCGTGCCCACTTTTCAATAGGGAAGAACCCGTCTTCATCTTCCTCCCCATTCTCACAAAGCACCCGGACTTGTTGGATATCCAGATCCATTTTATTAAGTATTTTTGGGATGTCCCTCAGGATGATCTGATCACATTTGTATTTAATTTCTTTCACACGTCAACCCTTCCACCACACCTAAACACAACTAATATTATGCTTATCCCTAAAACTTCCAACCCAAAACAACTCAAAGATTATCACCCCATAAGCCTCTGTAGTGTCCTTTAAAAAATCATTTCAAGGATTCTTTTCACATGACTTCAAAAACTCTTACTAACTTTAATCTGTGGCAACTGAGGGACGTTCATGAAAGGCAGAAGAGCATCAGACCATGTTATTATCGCCAAGGGAATGCTTCGTGGAAGGCAGAAGAGCATCAGACCCATCTGATGGCTGTTAAACAGGACATTGAAAAAGTATATGATTCTCCGTCTTCGTCTTTCCTCCAAAATTGCTTACAAAATTTTAGCTTTGACACCACCTTCACAGACATGATCATGGAATGTGTTACCACAGTGCGATACAATATCCTTATTAATGGTACCCCCACGGACGCAATCAACCCTCATAGAGGTCTTAGGCAGGGAGACCCTTTTTCCACGTTACGTATATATTCTTTGCGAGGAAGCTCTGAGCTTATCTATACACTACATTAGATTATGAAGGAAGGCTTCTTTTGCTAAACTTATAACAGGTGGACACCTAATCCCAAGCCTACAATTTGCAAATGACACTCTAATTTTTTCTAAAATATCATATAAATGTATTAACTTCATCACGGAAATCATGGGTAGATTCACCATTGAAGGATGACAATGCATTAACCTACACAAAAGTCAGATCTTGTTTTCCACCAATGTACCTCACAGTACTCAAAGAAAATGTCTATCCAAATTAAACATTCTTAGCTATAATTCATCAATGATTTATATCGTTCAACTCTCTCCATAGATAAATCTAAGTCCAAACTTTGGTAGAACGTTATCCCCAAAAATCCAAAGCAAAAGCTCCAACTGGAGAGGTAGTTACCTCGGCCTAGCAAGTCATAGTAGCCTCATCAACTCGGTCTATTCTGCCATCCCAAACTATTGGCTTCCCCATTAACATCTCACCAAGCAAGTCAGTGGATTTATCAAATCCAAGATGTCTTCTTTTCATTGGATGAGTACTAATGCTCACCACAAACATCTAACTCCCATAGCTAGGTTGATGAAACCATCAATCACCTCTTTCGTGAATGCGCCTTTGCCAAACAAGTCTGGATCCAAACTCATCGCCTCAAGTACCTCTCAGCTAGCCCACTGCAATATTTATCATTTCCCAGCTGGTTTTGGTCTTCAACTGCTGATGCTTGACACTTAGGGGTGATCATCTCTTGGTACATGTGGAAAAGCAGAAACCTCTTCATCTTTAATCATCAGCCCCTTTATCCCTAGCTCACTGTTCAAAAGATTTTAAAACTTTGCCACGCATGGAGGATGGTAAGGGATTTGAAGTGCCTTGCTATAAACAAACTTCTCCCCCACAACAAGTGGTGGCGTCCTCCACTGGGATGGATTAAAATGAATTTTGATGGCTCTTTTGACAAAGCCAACCTAAACAACGTGGGCATAAGAGTGGCTTTCCTTAACTAGTCAGGGTTTATTCAGCTAGCCTATGCAAGTCAAATTAAAAAATCAAGCCCCATAGAAGCAGAAATGCTAGCTCTCGTAGAAGGAATGAGCTTGTGCAAGAAGTACATATTACAAAATGTCATCTTCGAAGGAAATGCACAATCACTTGTATAAGACGTCATGGACGGGAACAACCCTCTTGGCACCTATTTCTATTATGGAAGAGGATTTTATCTAACATAAAGGAGATCAATAGTTGGTAAATTGGCCTCTGCAGGCAAGAGGTCAACCTATTAGCTGACGCCCTATCCCATCTCAAGCCCCTAACAACGATACTTTGCTACTCATGTGTTCCTCTCTCTTGTCTTGATGCCTATATATAGGAAATTGACCCAAGCGACTAGGCTGGAGCAGAGCACTTTGACAGTGTGCAAATGGAGGGATCTCAAGGCAAATGATGACCTCTATCTCTACGTCCAGCGACATCAGACTAATTTTGACATCGGGCTAATTTTGCCTACTTTCGAATTTGTTTCTCCAAGCCATATGTTTGGCTAACTTGCTTGTAACTCGATGACTCTTGTATGCTTGCTTTCATTAATGCACTCCTCTTAACCCAAAACGAAAAAAAAAAAGCATGGGTAACATACTGCTGTTGTAGCAGAGAATCAAGACACATTCTTCTTATACAGACCAAAGGATCTTCCAACCTAGTCAATTTTAAATTACCTCTTTTATTGATACCGTATCTACCATGGATAAAGGATATTCTAATTTCTGTTTGTGAATGTTGGAGCTCGGGACTGCATAAACGGCCAGGTGGAACTTTTTTGGTCTGGTTTCTACAATTTGGGTTGCGCCAAACGGGTCTTCAAATTCTCCCATTGAAAATGTCAAAGCAACAAGTTTCACCTCAGTTCACGCCAAATGCCACAGCCAACTATTGTAATTGATTGTTTGAAGTTTGAAATTCTAATATTAGAATGGAAACCAAAAGGCAACTGCACAATGCCCAAGGAGAAATACACCTTTACTTCCCTTCCACTGGGCCCTAAGTCTAAGTAAGGAAAATAAATAATAATAAATAATAATCTCACCTAGTTCTTTTAAGGGCGTGTTTTTTATTTTATTTCATCTGGTGCTTGAACCCACGCAAGTGGGAAGAGGATATGTGGGGAACCTAGAAAGCCTATACAAGTGGCTCTTCTTACTTGTACGTGCTTTCTCTTCTCACTTGTGTAAGGTTTATCGGATCTCATATTTTACAATTAAAAAACTTAAATCAATGTTCAAGAGACCTTGTATAAAGTTGCTAATGGCTTGAATTGGGTTTCAACTTAGTTGTTTAGTGTCCATTTAAGTGGAATTAGACATATATCTGACTATGATGCGCATGAATACTTCTAAATGGATGATGTATCAGATTTGATACTTTATTTTTTATGTATAAAACATATATCGTTCCCATGTACATGTTGTATTTGGGTATCCTAGTTGTCTAGGTTTTAATTACTTTAACTTGAATTTTGTTTTGGGTTTGAAATCCTTAAGCGGGTGAGATCCAGGTTGAGAGTCATAAAACCAATGCATTCTAACTAATCTCATTTATGTTGTCTATGCAATACCTTAGACATATCTTATAAAAAGGGGATTTTTGTGCTTTTTACAATTTGTTTTTTATTGGGATTAAATTTAAACAAAAGATATTAGTTCGAATGAGTAACTCACTACTTCAAATGCTTGATTCAACGATGCATAATTTCAAATGGGCTTGTTGATTGCAAAGTCTTTGTACTTGTCAATGCAGGTGCTAAACTTTTTAGAACTCTATATAATTAGGAATGAAAATGGTATTTAATTTTTCGATTATCTGGAAATTTCGATATGTTAAAAACCAAGTTTAAAACCTAATTTAAGTTCTGAATTCATAAATGGGCCAAGGTTTGGAACCTAGTTTAGGTTCCAAGTGATAAATTGATCTTATTCTAGGTCTATATACGTCTCGACCCATGGACTCAGCATATGAGTCCTCAATGTGACAAATTATAAGTCAAAATCAAATTTTGTTCGGACATTTCTATATTGAATTTTACAAATACTTAGACTTGATGTACTGGTGTAAAATTGAGTGCTATTTATAGTTTATGAAAAAAATGTAAAGTAAAAGTAAAAGAAGGTTAGGTGGACTACTTAGGGTCAGCTACTCATGCGATGACCGTTGCATTGGTGGTGGGCCCACGTAGAGTCGAGCCAAGAACGCGTATGTCCCATGGGAAGCTTGTGAGGGACGCCAATGGCCTGTGGTTTCGGACTAGCAACTTGGCCGAATGCTTTCCAATTTCCAATAGAACGCCCACACGTGTCACGTGTCGCTTGTCCATTGGTAAAAGATAACGGAATCTTTTCACCAGGCATCATGTGTCACACGTACGTACGGTTACAAGTAAATTTTCATTTACCCCACGTAAAAAGCGTGGCGTGCTCCATACACCTCGGACTCTCCCGAATAGAGCAAGCGCGATGGAATAGTGAGTTCCATCTGTCCAAAATTGAGCCCCCTGACCCCTGCAGAATTAAATAAAAAAATTAAGGCACTACCATACAAGGCAATCTCATGTAATTTTGTAAATATGACCCCACACCCACCATACCTGGACCTTGCCATGCCGGCCCATATAGGATCGCGGGTATTGTGTCCAGGCAGCTCGCAGGCCAACCCAGCATGGTCGACGCAGGGTGGACTCAAGTAAAAGCCCCCAGCCACACCTAAAAAATGTCCAAAAACCCTTTTTTTTATAAAATTAAAATTTTATAGCTTTTTCTTAACTTTTTCCCGAATCTCTCTCTCTCTCTTACATGGAGCCTACCTTAATGAAAATTTTCTCAGTCCACCCTTGGGCACTGTGCAAAAAAAGTTTTGTCATGCTAAGCCGTGTTGTAGGTGGGCTGGCTCACATAACCCTTTTAATTTTCAAATTTGTATCAATTGAGTGAGACATTATTCTCTTTTAGGATTTTCAACTGGAAATGAAATTAAAACTAATAGGATACATGCATAAGTGTGGACGCTAATTCACAAATGAAGAGAGAAGTTTAATTATTTAAAACTTTATACTTATTTTATATAAAATAAATAAATATATTTTTATATAAATATCGTGTCGAACCATGTTACCAAGCCCTAGGACCGTGCTGTGCCTGCCTATAACCCACTTTTATGCAGGCTGAGCCATGCCACACATAGGCAGCCCACTCGTATATTTGGCTGATCTCACTTT